>CP010932.1:0-573042 GCA_001010845.1 Sporisorium scitamineum
CCTAACCCTAACCTAACCTAACCCTAACCCTAACCCTAACCCTAAGTTGGTGAAGTGGCCAGCTTGAAGATCGTGAGCATGGTCCTCCTCCCACTTGTCAGCGGTCAGCTTCTTGGGCCGGATGAGCTTGCAGTCGATGCTCACAGCCAGCTGATGCCAAGTGCGCATCATCAAACCACCAGATGTGGTGGAGATGTACTGCTTGCAGAGAGACTGCAACATCTTGCTGATCATGTTGGTATCCCATGGCTTGCCAGCATGATCCACAAGAAGCATGGCACTGGACTCGCGTGGCTGCACTGTCGCATTGTACAGCAGGTGCACAAATGGCACCACCTGGCACACATAAAAGACCACCAAGCAGCCAACGGCATGCGGCAAGAAGCGTGGAATGATCTTCTGCCGGCCGGTGCCTTTGTTGCTGGGCAGGGCAGTGAACACGCTGCCGTCGTGCACAAAGACATTGCGTGGACCCAGCAGCGTGTTGGTGTGTTGCAGCTGGACCAGCTCTGTTCCTCGGGCTGGCAGACCGCTGCTGAGCTCAATGAGCACAGCAAGCAGCTTGGTGAACTCGTCGTGGAGCGCAAAGTAGGCCTGAGCAGCAGTGCGGTCCAACCTGACCTCCTTGGAGTAGGCATCCAGCAGCGGCAGAGAGGCTGCTGGCGCAGAGCCAGTGACCGCACGGCAGAGGACGCTGGGCAGCGTTGGCGGCTCCAGGCATGCATCCGCCACACTGAAGCCAGGGCGCATGTTGCAGATGTTGTCCTGCACCAGGGCCAGATCGACCATGTTGGCCTCTTTGGCATTTGCCAGAAGACGTAGCTCTGCCAGACGCTGGTCTGCTTGCTGCAATGTACCGTGCATCAGAGCAGGAAGCCGCTCCACAGCAATCTCCTCCAGGCCAAAGGTGACGGTGGCAAGATCCTTGCTCCAGTGGAATGCAAAGCTGCTGCCGTCATCGTGCGCCAGCGCTGAGCCAAAGCAGTGGAGAGACTGCAAGTGTGCGCTGGCAGAGTGGCTATTGTGGTAGGCGTACTGCTGGAGGATGCTGTCCACCTCTGCCATCTTGCCCGCTGCGTCTTGGTGCGCAAGGAGGCCGTGCTCTGCATGAAGGAGATGCTCGTGCAGCACACTGCGGATGCAGAACTCCAAGGCTGCAATGGCAGAGGTGGCAGCGCTGACAGGCTTGAGGGTGCCGTCAGCACTGACGCACAAGTGAAGGAAGAGGCACGAGAGGGTGAGCTGCTCTGTATGGCCAAAGTCCACCGGCTCTTGCGTGACCAGCAGGACAGACAGCTGGAGAAGCAGTGCCTCTGCTTCCTCTGTGACCACAGGGTTGGCACCGCCATCTTCCTCCTCCACACCACAATAGAAGTCCCGCAGCTGCAGAAGGGCATCCTCCAGCTCTGCATCCAGGCCATGGTGAGCATACGGCGTTGCTTTGCCATAGTAGCCAGCATCGTTGCCGTCAAAGAAGAGGTGGAAGAGCAGTGCCAGCACGTGCGCCCACAGCTCTGCACGCTTCCTGACTGTGTCCTTGTTGAGGCTGTATGGCTTGCTGGCGTTAGGACCATGAGCATGGAAGAGGGCCTGCGTGGTCCGGCTGGAGCTGAGCAGCCCGCTCATCCACTCCACTGCCACCTTCTTGCCAGCAGCGTACACCCAGTGTGCTCCGTAGCGGTGGGCACCTCTCCAATTCTTGGGCTCACCACGTAGGAGGCCAAGGGCAGTGATGGGCTTGCCAGCCCAGTACATCTGCCAGTCCAGAGCACGCGCCCATGGGCCAAGGTTGCCAGTGTACTCCTGTGGCTGGATCTGCGGGGTGAGAAGACCGGCACTGTGGAGCAGCTCCTTATCTGTCTGGAGCAGGGTGCTCACCTTGGCCTTGGCCGCATTGTCCAGCTTGTCTGTGGACATGGCCGTACTGAGTGCTGCAGGCAGAGGCAGAGGCACCAATGTGGGGTGGGTGGCATGTACATAGCGGCGGTAGTTCTGCGCGTTCTCCCAGAACAACTGGATGGCATCGTTGCAGTGGTACTTGCTGGCACCGTCGGCATAAGTGTGCTGCTGAACGTGGCTGTTCATGGCCGACTTGCTCTTGATGCTGTACGTGCAGACAGTGCAGTGGCGACCACCGTAACTGCCTGCCAGCTCTGGGATGTACAGCACTGGCAAAAGCTCCTTCTTGAGCTCCACCACAGACGGAAGCTCCAGGTCCAGCTCTTGCAGAAGCGGCGTGAGCTTGGCCTGCTGACCATCGTCCAGCGCATAGGAGTGGAACTGCTTGATGTGTGCCATGATCTCCTTCACCAATGGTACCAGTGCAAGTCCATAGCCGCAGTTGGGACGCGTGCAGACCAGGATGCGTGGGTGAGCCACCAAGCGGAGGTGGAACTCCTGCAGCTGCGTGATCTGTGCAGCGCTGATGCAAGCAGGAACATCAGTTGCACTGTTGCAAAGCAGAGAGGCTGGATGTCAGTGGAGTGCAGTTGACGTGTGGTGATGCTTGTGCAAATACAGTACATACCCGTCATCAGGCACGCTGCAGACCATGTTGGTGTTGTCAGTGGTGGCGCTGTTGGTGCCAGCACCAAGAGAGCTGTTGGAAAGGGCAGACATGGTGAAGAGGATGCAGAGCTGGGAGCGGAAGAGTAAAGAATGAATCTTAGACCATCCAACAGCAAGAAGGCAGCCTCTTTATACTCAGCATCCGCCCAGCAGCCTCATGGCACGATGGGAAGAGACGCACAGCAGGGCATACGGGATAGACAAAGGAGCACGGCCAACTCTCTTGCTGGAGATCATCCTGGCCACACCAAGCAGTTGGCAGCTGTAGGCACTTGTCCTGCCATCTCAGAGGTTCTCCACCATGGAGACAATGGTGGACCGTAACTCAGAGAGGCTGCAAGCTTTGTCTTTTGTCTTCCTCACCCCTTTCATTGACCGGCTACAATGCATCTGACTCTTGCCGTCCACAATCTGTTGCCTGCAGCTTTATGGTCACAAAGCATGGTGCAAACAACCCAATCTGACTGACCGTGAGAGCAGGGCTGCCAAATTCCCATCCTTTGTACGGCCTTTGCCAGGACAACTGTCATCGGTTGTTCAGCTCAACCCACTTCTCTGACGGTAGCCACCTTGGACTGCTGATCCATTTCACACGTCTTTTTGCATCCATCCTTTTGCAAACATTGACGGTGTACCATTCCAAACTGAAGTCCTATCAATGCATACTCTCTGACCATCAAACATTGACACCCCCTTGGACAGCGGCCAGCAGAGGCAGTCACCAGGCCAACGGCGGCCATGCCAAAACGGTGTTGCGGCCGTAACGCACGTGGCCTGTGTCAGCAGAGCAACGGCCGCTTCAAAGGGACAGCGGGCCGTACCAGCCAAAATTGCAAGGTGGCCGTAGAGCACTTGAGCAGTGTCCGCAAAGGGACGGCCGCTTCGAAGTGATGGCCGGACGGCCTGCCAAAAAGGGGGAGGGGGCCGCAGGGCACAAGAGCAGTGACTGCATTTCCGAGAAATTCACGTGTCGCGGCCATCCCCAATTTCAAACCGTACGAGGCACTCCACCTGTGTCTTGGCCGAGCGACCGTGAATTGGTTTGGATGTGAGATCGCAGCGCATTGGGGCAGGGCGGCGGCGGCCGTGGCGGGCGCGGTGCGGCCACGGACTAGGGCTAGGTTTCGAGCCTGAAACCCTTTGTGAGCATAAGCCATGCGATGGTGACGGAAGACATGCCGTTGGTGACAACGTAGTACCCAAAAGGTCTATGCATCGTCCTCACTGGGTCTAATGTAAGTCGAATCGTTTTCACCTTTGGGTTCAGACCCTTCTTCATATTCGGCCAACCCAGGCGGAGCTTGACCATCTCCAACCCATCATTGATCAGGTGCGTGTATTGAGGGTCAGCCAGAGCGTCCTTCAGCGAGCGAGCGGAAAAGGCCCATGCCAGCCACTCCTTCACGTTGTCCTCGTAGATGTCTTCGATGGGAGCAAAGAAGAACCAGCTTCTCAGCCTTTCGCGACGAGCAGAGGCATCGTCCGGGTCCACATGCTTGTCCTTGAAAGCACTCAAACCCATCGGCTGCTGCTGCTTTGGCTTGTCCTTAGCTACGCCGTTGCTGCGTTTGATGAGCTTGGATTCGGGAGCAGGGCCGAGTCCAGCAGCGAGAGATTTCGTGAGGAGGATTTGGAGAGTATCCATATCTACGTTGAGCGGAGGAGGGCCCGCAGCCGCTTGCTTGGTGAGGAACCACAAGTAGAGGCTGAATGGCACCTCAATGAGCGCATGGATGTACCAGAATCTCGCCCAGAATTCATAGCCATGGGGGATGGCAATGGGGTGGCCGGTCGAGTAGAAGCGGTATGCAAGAATGGTATAGCAGATAGGTGTAACGCTCCAGACTAGCGCTGCTGTAGCAAAGCCATAGATGAAACTGAGGCGGCGTTTGGGGTTGTGCCCCGTGTTGAAGCCCAAGACGGGATCTATCCTGTCCAACAGGACAAAATGCTGTTTGTGAGCTGCCATGATGAGTCATGTGTATTGTCGATAATGGTGGGGTGGAAGGTGACTGGATGCATGGACGGAAGGCCAGCTTTCACATCTGTTGACAAGTTGGGGCGCTCGAGCACAGCTGAACATTGATTTTGGGCGTTGCATCTCAGATGCAGTCAGAAATCGCCGATGTATGCAACTGTTTTGTGGGACATAAGGCTGCACATCTGTTTTTTTTTTGTTTTTTTTTTTTTCAGTGGTGATGATTCTTGAATTTTCTATGACATGCTTTCACACAAAAGAAAAGTGGCTGTCCATGACTGCACCCACTCAGCCAAATTGCCACGTTGTCTTGTCGACTTCGGCAAGAGATAGGGATCGAATTTCGATGATTAAGAGGAATTCCTGCTGGTATGGCCCTCCAAAAAGTGTTCTCTTATGAACTTATTGTCTGCAACAGTATCAGATGAGTTGAAGAACACATTGTCTATTGTGTCACTTGTACTCTGGAGGATACAGGAGTAGCGTACAGAATTTGAGCAGGTTTGAGGTAGATGGTGAGCCTTCGAGTCCAAGGTCCGAGGTTCAAGAGGATGAAGCCCAAATCACTGTGCGAGGATAACAGCCTTGGACAGCAATCCAAGGCCACCTTGCTGCGTGGCTTAGGGTTAAGTTAGGGTCAACTACAAATCCAAGCCACCAGTGGGGTGCTCAAACTTTGGTACTCATCCACTTCCCGTGAACCACATCAGCTGCTGGTCTACCAATTCAGCTATGCCGCAACCAACATCGCCAATCATATCCGCAAAACTCAGTGGTGAGCAGTTCAGTCAGGAAGCAGCGCTTGCTGTTGGCCTGGTTGCCTGCAGCTGTGGTAAGGTAGTGTTGAATGTCCCCGCTCTGCTGTGGTAAAAATTGAATTGCTTGGTCCAGCTGTCCCGAGGTCCAGCTGTCTCCCTGTCCAGGGCCATGTGCCTCCCTCTATTCCTGTTGTGCGTCTCTTCCCTCTCCAGCCAATTGGGTGAAATTGGATTGTCCCCCCAGTTGGCAAAGCTCAATTCATCTCTCCACACCTTGTCTCCAACTGCCGCTGGCACTTTTCAAGTATTTTCTAGGGCTGTCTCCTGCGCTAGAGATGCTCGCACGTGGACTTGGGCAGGGAGACACCCCCCCTTTTTTCCTTTTGTTAACAGAGGAAGACCACGGCCTACGGCTAGGTAGACAACGCTTAAAACCCCAGTATAATGGTATGGAGACAAGCAAGCAGATACTCGAAGGCCGCAACATCCGAACAGACGGAATTTGACTACGTCTTCCAGATTGGAGAGACAGAGAATGCTGGCACGGCGAAGCTTGCTCAAGCCATCAGATACAAACCACGGCTTTCTCTATTTTCCTCTTGATACGCACATGAGTGTACTTTGTATAGATTGTTAGATGTATCACACAGCACAGCCAATTCAGTGCGGCAGCTTTCCGCAATTTCCCACAGCTGCAATGCCTAAAGATCCGGAGCTGACAATGGACAACCCTGCTCTGTACTGAATTGGGGCTCCATGAACAAGCTTATCGTGTAAGCTCCTTTATGTTCCAAATGTGTTGGGCACCACTACGCTTGTCGGCTATACCCTGTTTTCAGGCTTCCTTGTTCGTTACGAAACGCTGGCTCTACCTTCGCTGGACAGCGCTTTGGGCCAGTCGAAAGCGTCAGCATTGAGAACAAAATGACCCAAGCCTGATGCTGACGAGCAAGGTCCCAGATGACCACCTTCAGAGTGTTGCTGATATTACCTATGTCGGCTAGACGCTGTCCATGGTTTGTCGCAATGTGCCTGTGATAGTCCTTCCAGTCTGGTTGATGTTGCGAGGTAAGATTTGTGAGACACAAAGCTCTCGCAGCTGGAGGGCCTAGCAGGACTCAAATGGAGAGAGAGGGATCAATTATTACAGTCCTTCCGCCCAAATCTATGACATCTTCGAATGACGTGCTGGGAGTAATGGAGCCAAGGGGGTGTACCAAGTCATCCTGCAGGCTTTGTGCACCCTTCGGTGTCCGACTGCTGCAGTTCGAGAAACTCGGCGGCATGGCATCCAAGAGCATTTGGGACCTGGCTGAGAGCCTCGGAGGTTGGACCGTGTAGTATGAGGGCAGGGACAAGAAGCTCTTCGAATCGGTAAGGTCAGCTTGGTCCTCGGAAAGGCCTTCAATGCAAGGTGAGATGCCAAGAGTACTAGATGGCGATAGACCGATGAGAGAATTACCGTCACGGGGAGGACCAGTGACGGGCTAAGGCCAGCCGTTTGCATAGCTGAAAGAGAAGATGGGTTCTAATTATTTTCCGGTGATGATGTTTGGCTCAGCAAAAGACACGCTGATCATCTTTTCCATATCAGTGTTCAGAAGACTGGCTTCGGACCGGAAATCTTGCAAGGAAGGGGTGGAAAGCATGTTGGCGAGTGAGATGATAGGGAATTCAAGTGACGGCAAAAGGAAAGCTGGCGGTGGGTTTTCATGAGTCCATCACATAGACTTGGGCTGTACATTTGATGTATTAAATCGTATGGTTGAAAAGCTCCATCACCACCATGGGGCTAACCCTTGCCACCAGGTGCGGATCTGTTTGACCCTGTGCTACCCTCGACATTTCAGCCACTCAACTCGAAAAGGACATATGCGATTCGTTCAGCACCGTTGAAGTATCCGATGGTGACAGAGTCCCACAAGCCAAAGTGCTGCTCTACCAGCACAGTGGATTTAAGTGGTGGCAGGGACGAGTCTTTTCAAGCAAATTGTTGCCCGCCGCACTGCCTTCCTCCAAGGATACAAGATGAACAAGCGGGATGAAGAAGGGAGGAAGAAGAAGAGCAGCAGTAGTATCCTTTGACACCTTTGTCATTTGGATCGTCAGATGTCTGAGTAGCTGTGCAATGAAGATGAGCAGCAGAGGTGGAGTGCACATGGTGGTGTTTTTGGGTAGTATCAGTGAGGCAAGTCGAGAATTGTGTAGGGTGCTGGCAATGGGGACGGAATTCTCAGCATTCAGTGTGGCTGCTGGGAGTGTGATGCTGGCCTTGCCTCGCAAGCAAAGACAACTACCCACAGCCTGTGAAGGGCTGCTCCACCAGCAAAGGCTACAAACGGCCAATCCGCCCAGGACAGCCATGCACAGCCGTTCCATCTGTGATGCTGTTGGATTGACAGCAGCCTGTCAGGCCACTTTACCTGCAGTCCACTAGTTGACAGAGTCCAGAGGTGATGGCCAGTTGTCTACAGCCGGCCGCCACCTTAACCGTTGCCTGCCAAAAATTGGTAGAGGCTGTGAGACACTTTGCCAGTGTCCTTAGAGTGACGGCCGCTTCTACGTGACGACGGTCCCCCTACAAGAAGCTGAATTGGGCCTTAAGGCAAAATCACCACTTTATGAAGAAGCCTAGGGTTGAACAAAGCTCCCAAGCGGAGACTGTTCTGGTGGCGAGAGAACAGATGGGTGCAGTGTAAAAGCGCCGTAGATTCATGCTTGCGCTCTCTGCAAATTCTCCTTGCAGTCGGGCTAAAAGTTAATTTGGTGGTCCGCTTGGCCCCTTCCAAGGCTGTCCGCTGCTCTGGTTCTGTGAATTTGGCTTTAAGTCTGCGGGATAGAGAGTGCTGACAAGTCGACAGGAGAAAATACACAAGATGTACATGCCCCTTGCAGCAGGTCAAATTGGCAATCAACCATCCCCCGCTTAGCTTGTTGACCCGCATCACAGCTCATCACAGTTTGTTCAGTACAGCGACTGCGTTTGGCCTGGAATCCATAGGCCAAGGCACAGTAGAAGGTGTGACAGAAGTTGGCCTGTTCACTGTGGCTTGAATGACGCACAGAGTCTTTGCCTCTCTATCTGGAAAGAACAAAGTGTAAGTGAGCCATTTGCTCAGGTCTCTGCTAAGAGCCGGCAGGTCCTGCACCTAGAAGGTGCCTCGCTTGCTGACTTGCCTCCTCGCTTTGCGGAAACTTGTTCCTCTCGTCAGGGCATGGGAGGAACAAAGCTTAAGGAGTAACAGTTGCACAACAGCCCTCCGCTTGCCACTCAGCCAAACCTCTTTTGGTGGCTTGAAATCCACGAAACGCTTTCAAGGTTGTGTGCACTTGCTGCTGTGCTTCAACTGCAAAACTCAAAACTAACAAAGCTGCAATTGATTGTGACACGGCGCATCTGACTCTTGCTGAATGTGCTATGCCAACCGCCACGCGCACACTGTGGTCATGCGCTCATCCGAAGCCGATAGTGAATGGACTGTGTGGTGTTGCAACCGTCTCGTCTCGTTTCAATTTGGTGCAGTGTGTAGCAAAAGTCAACTATATAGTTGGTCAACACGTTTGAGCGCAGGCACAGATGCTCATTAAATCTAAGATCCCGTCTGCCTAAACTGTCTCTTTTCTCTTGGCAGGAGGCTGCGTGCATTGCCCCATCTGTCAAACCACCAGAAGCTCGAATTGACTGACTTTCTTTCACCCTTCCCACTGCCCATCCTCGTCTCATTGCCATTCTCATGTCGGGACCCATCTCTTCCCCACCATCATCACCGTCCCGCGGGTTTCGCCCCCTTCTGATCCTATCCTCCTCTGGAGTTGTGGATCCCGACGTAGAAGCAGGCTTCATTTTCTTATCGGTGGCGACTGACACAGTCACAGTCTGCTTCACCTAACCTTAAAGTTGTCCTCAACTCGCCATTGCCTTTCTCGTACCTCTTTGCACACCTCCGCTAGCTGTCTCCAACGGTTCGGTAAGGACTCATCTCGTCGATCATTTCGCTCTTCCCGGGTCTGCATGGCTATCACTCCAACCTTCCTTCATTTGCATCTGCTCCGCTTCTAGAAACATCAGACGCCTTCATCTGCTCGTCGCGCCGCATGTAACTTTACTCCATGTCATTTCCTTCCGAGTCCCCGCAGTGCAGTTCTTGCGTGTCTACTCAAACTCACAACTTCCCTCATGAACTCGTCCGGTAGACCCACCACAGGCAAACCTACCACTGGTTGTCCCGGCACGCGCGGTGGAGCCGCAGACCTTAGACCTCCGACACAAGGCCAAGGCACCCACTTGCCTCAACAGCAAGACACCTACATCGAGGAGGAATGGGACGAGGAGGGGTACGAATCCGAGGACGATGGGGATATGTTTGCCTTTGTTCCTCCCAATCTCGGTCCTGCACCTGAACTTCAGCACAACCCACTCGATCCTTCCATAGACAACCAGAACCGCCAGCAACACGCAGATCACGCCACAAATCGGCATGTCGACGTCGACGCCCCTGCTCCGGACGTCTCAGACCAGAATGAAACTTACTACTACGACAAAGCTACCGGAGCTGTCTATGATTTGCAGGGACGTCTCGTCGTTGTCTCGGCACAAAAGCTGGCTACGGCTCAGCCAGATGCACCCTTGCATGCACAGGTCCGTGGTTTCCAGCACAACGCCGATGCCAGAGAATCTCCTGCCTACGAGATCACCCTGGACAACGTCCTTGCCCAGTCTTCCACCAAGCCACGCATGTCCACCGACCACCGCTCCTTTGACTCGGCCAGCACCTTCACACGCGATCCGTCGGGTCAGCCACTCAACCATGCGCGATCGTATACCACCTTCCCCTCCATGGAGGCGCTTCCCGAAGCCGACTCACTCCCCGCCAGTCGCAGCGGTGCCTCAGAGATGCGCACTACCCTTCCGCAAGGCACACGCGATATCGGCATCACCGCCAGCGGAGGTGGCTCGCTCGACCAGGCCATCCCTGTGCAAGGCAAGCGTCAGAGCGCCCAGATCGACGCTTTCTCTTCGTCACTTCCTGAGCTTCATCGCAGTGCCGAGATGGACGACAACCTCAAGTATCCATGTGACTCGGTGGGCTACGCCTACAACGATGTATACAAGGACGATCTCCACATGGTTCATTTCAACGAGATAGGTCAAGGCCACGGTCTTGTCCATCCTACGCATGAGGGCACCGAAGTAGGCGCCAGGGGCATGCGCATGGTCGAGCTCGAGATGGACATGGAGGAGGACTCACCTTACCCCAAAGTGCGTGCGTCCGTGTCCAATGTCGATGACACCAAGATGCCCGTCAACATGCTGCGCATGTGGTTCATCTCGATCTTCCTCACCATTCTCGCCATGGGTGCCAACAAGTTCTTCTTGCTCCCAAAGCCCGCACCCACCTTTTCAAGCACTGTCATACTGCTCATCGCCTATCCCATTGGCAAGCTTCTCGTGGCCATCATGCCCATCCACATATGGATGTTGCCACACTGGTTGGGTAGTGCTGAGTTCTCGCTCAACCCTGGTATCTACAATATCAAGGAACATGCTTTCACCTCGATCATGGCCAGCATCTCCATCATCACCGCCTACGGCATCAACGTTGTCATTGTTCTGGACTTGGAGTGATATTATCACGAGCCCAAGGCTATTGGTTTTGATAATCTCTTTGTGCTTAGCTCACAGGTCATCGGTGTGGGTCTGGCTGGATTGTGTCGACGCTTCCTCGTCTGGCCTGCTAGCATGATCTGGCCCCAGAACCTCGTTTCTGCCACCATCCTCAACACACTGCATGCTGAAGAGGATGGTGCGGATGGCACCATGACGCGCTTCTGCTTCTTCATGGTTTTCGGCCTTGGCGCTTTCCTGCTGTACTGGGTGCCTGGATACCTTTTCACGGTGCTGTCTTTTTTCAACTGGGTCTGCTGGATCTGGCCCAAGAACATGCCTGTCAACGTGGTCTTTGGTAGCTACACCAGCATCGGTCTTTCGACGCTCACCATCGACTGGACGCAAATCAGCTACATTGGCTCACCGCTCATCGTTCCTTGGTGGGCCAAGTGCAACATCTTTTTTGGCTTTGTCATCTTCATCTGGATTGCTGTGCCGATCATGTGGTTCAAGAATGCGTGGTACCAGGCCTATCTGCCTTTCAACACGAGTGGCTCCTGGGACAGGTTTGGACAGCCCTACAACATTTCCTGTGTCATTATCAATGGTGTTGATCTGGACCAGACTGCCTACGAGAACTACTCGCCGCTTTACCTCTCGACAACACTGTCACTGGTCTACATGACCGGGTTTGCCATGTTGACGTCCGTGTTGATGCATACTGTGTTGTACCATGGCAAGGTGCTTAAGAAAGGTTTCATGCGTATTCATACCGAGGAAGACGATGTGCACGCCAAGTTCATGCGCCACTACCTGGAGATGCCTGACTGGTGGTATGCGTGCATGTTCCTGGTTGCGCTCGTGTTTGGAGTGGTGATGATCGAAGTGTATGACACAGGCTTACGGGCTTACCGATTTGGGCCTTGCTGGTGTCAATCCTTATTCCAACGATCTACATTCTACCTGCTGGGTTTGTGTATGCGATGACTGCAGAGCGCTTGGAATGAGCGCTAGCTTCACTGGAGCGGTGCATGTGACTGCTCATGTAAGCACTACGTCAGCAGTGGAGGCGACGTGTACAAAGGCTCAGTCCACTTTGTCGTTGTCGCCTCTGTTCACCATCACACACTCGCCGTTTTGCTCCGGCATTCGGCTTTTCACCCGCCATCCCGTCCGTGCGTTGTTTCTCTTGTTACTCATGTTAGTTTCAATTTCTGCGGTCTCCCGCACCCTGCTATGCTCACACGCGACGCTCGACCGTCCGTTGCCTTGTACGGCCACGGCTGGGAGCTCGCGAGTGACTCGCTCGAGTTAGGCAATCAAACTTGTTTCGTTTCTGTTCCCGTGCGAGTGGAGTGATGGCGTGTGTGTGCGTGCCCATGATGGTGATGGGCAGGCAATTGGCACAAATCTCATTGGCGAGCTGCTGGGTGGTTACATATTGCCGGGTAAGCCGTTGCCCAACATGATCTTCAAGACTTTCGCGCTGCAGGGCTTGTTTGGCGGACTGCAGTTTGTGCAGGATCTCAAGCTGGGGCATTATATGAAGATCCCACCTCGGTTGACGTTTATTGCACAGCTGTCAGGCGTGGTGGTGGCGTGCTTTGTGCAGCTCAATGTACTGGGCGATGCTGCTTGGGGCGCTGAACCCGATCCCATTCTGGATCCTTGCGCAGCGGTATCCCAGGTCGTGGATCAGGTATGTCTCGTGGCCGGTCATCTTTGCGGGTGTCGGTTTCATCCCACCGGCGTCCGTGATCAACTATTCGTCCTGGTTCGCGGTCGGTTTCGTGTTCCAGTATCTGGTCAGGAGGTACAACTTCAGGTGGTGGAGCAAGTACAACTTTGTGCTTGCTGCCGCGTTGGATAGCGGGACGATCATCAGTACGATCGTCATTTTCTTTATGCTTATCCTGCCCAAGAACGGCTCGCTGCAGTTGAACTGGTGGGGGAACACAGTTGTTAGCACCACATATGACTATTGGGGGTATGCATTGAAGAAGGCACCAACGGAAGGGTTTGGATCTTTCCCAAAGTATTGAGCTGGATGCACAGGTGCGGGCACAAGCGCAATTGCAAAGATTTTGTTGTTTTGCTTTGCTTTGGTGGTGTATGCAAGTGTGTGCAAGTATATGGGGATCAGTGCGGAACGACGTTATGGCTTGACCAGCTTCAGCTGGTTGAAACGTGCCTTGCTGGTCACAGCAGGTGCTTCGGTGGTAAGACAGACTATGCTTTCAGCCTGGCGGGTCACTCCCCTTGCCCCTCGCCCCTCAACCTCTGCACAGCTCCTCCTAGCGCAGATTGTATGGCAGACCGATACGGGCTAAGTTATGACTGATTTACATTGGAATAATTTGATGGTAAGCTTGGGCCAGTTCACTGTCTGGGTTGTTGACTGAATTAGCATCCTAACTGAAAGCTGTCTGGCAAATGATGTCCAAGAGGACTCTGTTCACCCACAAGTTGCAGTCTACCACTGCGAAAGGCTTCTTTGATTCTTCCACTTGCTTCTTCAATATCTGTGTGAGGGGGTTCATTTTAGAGTAATAGATAGGAAATTGTTAGATCAAATTAGCGAACGAGAAAGCAGGATTCAGGTCAGTTGCTGATGGAACCCTAACCCTAACCCTATCCTAATCCTAATCCTAATCCTAATCCTAATAGATGTGTGTCATTGTACATGATAATTCTGTGTGGTCTGCTGGTGGACCATTTTGTATCTGCCATTGTGACCTTGTAGCTGCCACTGTCCAGTTTGTAGTTGCCACTGTCCAGTTTGTATCTGCCACTTGGCCAACAGTTGCATTTGGAATGAGATGCATCTTGGTTTGATTTTCCCTCCAATTTCTTTGTATTTGCCACTCTGCATTTGTATTTGCCACTCTGCATTTGTAGCTGCCACTCTGCATTTGTATCAAACCAAACCCTGGACAAGCTAGGTATCCTCAAAAGCCCAGCATAAAATGTATAACAAGGCTATTATAATACATACAAACACATAGCATTGTTTTTTCATTGCTCACATAATGGTATGCAAAAAGGAATACATTGGCAGTCAAGTGTAACTGTCAAATAGTGCACATTAATTTCAACTGACAAAAGAACTGTCTTGCTGTTGAACAGTGCCACAACTGGGCCTAGGATTTCAGTAACAAGATATCAACCATTTTAGGTTGGCATCAGATCTGGAGCCTGCCTGAGATGCCTGAACAATGATTCCTGATGTAAGCATGTAAAATGTGCAGCCAGATCAAAGGCTGGTCTTGAATTGGCAATGCAACAGCTGCTGGAGCCAGTATCTGATTTCAAAGTCACAAAAAAGAAATTTTGGCCACTCCATGTTCATGCCAACTGGTGCTCCTGACATAATCTGACACTGCCAATTCATTCCTGCTTAGGGTTAGGGAGGCACCGCTTATCTGAGCCAGTATGGGAGCTCAAAGTGCCAAAAAAAATGGATGTTGCTCCCTTTCCATGTGAATCCTCAGTTCTGATGTAAACAGAGTGTCCAAGTGGATTGCTGGCCTTGTCAGCACTGTGCAACACCTTACACTGAAATCATACAACAGCTTCAACAGCAGCAACAAAGATGGCAAAGGCAAGGAGAACACACTCCCCTTTGTATGGGACCGAGGCACCAAGCATTTGCTCCACATGGCTGACACGGGTGAAGGAGCATCCAAGCCACTGCATCACCTCTGCACAGTGATCATTACTGTGTAACACAGCAGCAACCACTGGAAGGACAATGTCAGCATACCATCAAGTACACCAAGTCTGGCCCTCAGAGCTGCTGCCACTGTGGCAAACATCCATCAGCACCAAGCAAGAGAACCACACAATGTTCTTGGCCTTCTGGATGTGTGCTTTGATCCTGCCAATGTAGGAGCTGTTGATCCACTCACCATGGTTCCTTGGCAGCAGAAGAGATAGCAGAGGGAGCACATGTTGGTGAAGCCATCCAGTAGGGCCTTGGTACCAGTGGTGTTGACCTTGGGTGGAGTATCTGGGAGGATCACATGGTCAAAGGCAGAGTTGTCAAAGGTCAATGGCCCTGGACTTGGCTCCTGTGGTGTCAATGCTGAGGCAGTGAAAACATCAAGCACCTGCCTGCTGCTGCTACTGCTGCTGCTGCTGCTGCTACTGCTGCTGCTGCTGCTGCTGCTGCTACTGCTGCTGCTGCTACTGCTGCTGCTGCTGCTGCTGTGCTGGTCCTGCTTCTCCAACAGTGGAGGCAAGTCCAAGCCAATCACCTTTTGAGGCAGTGTCGATGGACCAGCAACTTGGGACTTGCAGAGATCACAAAGTGCCAAGTCTGGCTGGCTGAGGCACGTCACCAGCAGCCATGCCATCCAGCATGCCATCCAGATACGTGGAAAGGACCAAGCCAGCACATCTTCTCATTGATGTACTCCTCAAGGGTGACCTCCTCCTTACGCTGGGTGGCCAGCAGCACCGCAGAGGCTGGATCACCGCTTTGACCCACCCAGCCTGACTCTTGGACATAACTGACCAAGTCCCAGGCGTCACCACAGTGAACCACAAGCTGAATGTAAGGCAGGTTGATGCCAGTTCCAATGGTGGAAGTGCCAACCATGATGCATACACTGTCTTGAGTCTCAGTGGCTGCACACTGGAGCCAAGCATGGAGTGTGGCCATCTTGCTCTCAGCTTTGATCTCAGAAGTCACAAACATACAGCCAAGCTTGCCAGCCAGCAGGTCTGCATTGCTTTTGGACTTGCAAAACACCATCACCAGACCACAAGGATGAGCACACAGCAAGCTCTGGAGGTGGAATTGGAGCTGTGCTGTGGATGCAACTTGCTTCACCAAGTAGGAAATGTTCTTGCAGTTAGTGGCAGCCCAGATCAGACCTGCTCCATCTTGCAGGAGCATCAGGGATTCCTTGAAGGAGGCTACCATGGATGGTGGCAGCATTGCAGTGAGGAAGTACAGAGGCACCATCACACTTGACATCAACCACTTGATCTTGTCCATCACTGGCCAGAAGTGCACTTGTGTGATGGTGACATGGCACTCATCAAAGAAGACCGCTGCCAACCACTCCTGCTGCTGCAGACTCTGGATCCAAAGTCCAAATGGCACCAAGTAGCAGTTCTCTGCTGCAACAAAGACAAGTGCACTGCCTTCCACCTTGTTGGGGCACCAGTAGCCAGCCCACTTGCTGGCTGCTATGCCAATCTCTCTACTTTGCCAGATGAGATCTTGAATGAGCACAACAAAAGGCACCACCACCACCACCACCACTGATGCAGGCTGCAGCCAGAAGAGGGGAGCAGTGAAGAGGGCTGACTTGCCTGAGCCTGTTGCCATCACAATGATCAGTGGAGTCTCACCTTGGTGGATGGCATTCAGTGCATAGGCCTGCTCCACAGTCTGTGTACAGTGATGACCAGTAGCCTTGAAGAGAGCATTGCTGATCACAGCAGAGATGGCAGCAGACCAGCTGGAAGTTGCAGTGCCAGTGTGGCTGCTGACTGGGTGCACTGGGTGCTCCAGCTTCTGCTTGACCAACCACAAATCCTCTTGAACAGTGTTGAGCTGTTGCTTCATAGCATGGAAGACCTTGGAAGACCTTGGATGGGTTAGTGCTGCCATGATCCACTGCTGTTGGTGTCAGCTCTGGTACATCTTCTTGAAAGTGGGACCACAACTGCCAAAAGGCATGCCACTGCTCTGAAATGTCCAGCATCACTGTCATGCTCTCTTGTGTAAGCTGGTTCAACATGCTAGCATCCAGACCATAATGCTGCTGTGTGGTGCTGGTGGAGTGCCCTGCTTGCAGATCATGAGCATGGTCCTCTGGGTCATCAGCCCTTACTTTCCTCAGTCAGATCAGCTTGCAATCAATGCTGACAGCCAGCTGCCACCATGTGTGCAGAGGTAGACCATTGGTGGTGGTGGAGATGTACTGCTTGCAGAGACTCTTGAGCATTGTGCTGATGGCCACAGTATCCCAAGGCTTGCCAGCATGATCCACAAGAAGCATGGCGCTGGACTGGCATGGCTGCACTGTCAAGTTGTACAGCAGGTGCACAAACAGCACCACCTGGCAGATGTAAATGATGACCAAGCAGCCAACCGCATGCAGCAAGAACCGTGGAATGATCTTCTGCCGGCCAGTGCCTTTGTTGCTGGGCAGAGTGGTGAAGATGCTGCCATTGTGGACAAAGATGTTGCGTGGTCCTAGGAGCATGTTGGTGTGCTGCAGCTGGACCAGCTCCGTACCTCTTGCTGGTAGACCACTGCTGAGCTCGATGAGCACGGCAAGCAGCTTGGTGAACTCCTCGTGAATGGTAAAGTAGGCTTGAGCTGCGGTGCAGTCAAACGCAACCTCCTTTGAATATGCATCAAGGAGAGGCTTGGCAGCAGAGGCTTGGCAGCAGAGGCTTGGCGGCAGAGGCTTGGCAGCAGAGGCTTGGCGGCAGAGGCTTGGCAGAGGCTCAGCGGCAGAGGCTTGGCAGCAGAGGCTCGGTGGCAGAGGCTTGGCGGCAGAGGCTCAGCGGCAGAGGCGTTACCGGCAACTGCATGGCAGAGGATGCTTGGCAGTGTTGGGGGCTCCAGCATAGCATTGGCAAAGCTGAAGCCTGGCTGCGTGTTGCAGATGTTGTCCCGCACCAGCGCTAGGTTGACCAAATGGATGTTGTTGGCTTTGGCCAGAAGACATAGCTGTGCCAGCTGCTGGTCTGCTTGCTGCAGCACACCATGCAGGAGAGCTTGAAGCCGCTCCACCGCAATCTCCTCAAGGCCAAAGGTGACAGTGGCAAGATCTTTGCTCCAGTGAAAAGCAAAGCTGCTTGCATCGTCTTGTGCCAGCACTTTGCCAAAGCAGTGAAGGGATTGCAGGTGTGCACTGGCAGAGTGGCTGTTGTGGTGGACATAGCGCTTGAGGATGCCGTCCACCTTGGCTATCTTGCCAGCAGCATCTTGGCTGGCAAGAAGGCCATGCTCTGCGTGAAGGAGGTGCTCATGCAGCAATGTCGGAGGTGGCAGCACTCACAGGCTTGAGTGTGCCATCAGCGCTGATGCACAAGTGAAGGAAAAGGTGCGAGAGCGTGAGCTGCTCTGTGTGGCCAAACTCCACCGGCTCTTGCATGACCAGCAGGACCGACAGCTGGAGAAGCAGCGCCTCTGCTTCCTCTGTGACCACAGGGTCACCGCAACTGTCTTCCTCTGTGACCACAGGGTCACCGCAACTGTCTTCCTCTTGGATGCAACCATAGAAGTCGCACAGCTGGAGAAGGGCATCCTCCAGCTCTGCATCCAAGCCAAGGGGGTGAGCATACAGCTTGGCCTTGCCATAGTAGCCAGCATGGTCACCATCAAAAAAGAGGTGGAAGAGCAGCACCAGCATGTGCGCCCACAGCTCAGTATGCTTCTTGACCGTGTCTTTCCTAAGGCTGTACGGCTTGCTTGCATCTGGACCATGAGTGTGGAAGGTGGTCTGCGTCTTGCAGCTGGAGGTGAGCAGACTGCTCATCCAGGCAGTGGCACACTTCTTGCTGGCAACATAGACCCAGTGTGCACCATAGCGGTGAGCGCCTCTCCAGTTCTTGGGCTCACCATGTAGGAGGCTGAGAGCAGTCACCGGCTTGCCAGCCCAGTACATCTGCCAGTCCAGGGCATGTGCCCAAGGACCAAGGTTACTGGTGTACCCTGATGGCTGGATCTGCGGAGCAAGGAGACCAGCATGGTGGAGGAGCTCCTGTTCCATCTTGATGAGAGTGCTGACCTTGGCCTTGGCGGCATCGTCCAGCTTGTCTGCAGACATAGCCATACCAAGTGCTGCAGGCAGAGGCAGAGGCACCATTGTGGGATGGCTGACATGCACGTAGCAACAGTAGGTCTGGCTGCTCTCCCAGAACAACTGGACAGCATCATTGCAGTGGTACTTGCTTGCACCATCAGCATAAGTGTGCTGCTGAACATGGCCATTCATGGCAGACTTGCTCTTGATGCTGTACATGCAGACCGTGCAGTGGCAGCCATCATAGCTGACTGCCAGCTCTGGGATGCACGGCACCGGCAAGAGTTCCTTCTTGAGCTCCACAGCTGAAGGATGCTCCAGCTTCAGCTCTGGAAGGAGCAGCTTGAGTGCAGCTAGCTGAGCATCCACCAGCATGTAGGAGTGGAACTGCTTCACATGAGCCACCATCTCCTTGACCAATGGCACCAGTGCAAGTCCATAGCCGCAGTTGGGATGTGTGCAGACTAGGATGCATGGGTGAGCAACCAAGCAAAGGTGGAACTCCTGCAGCTGCATGATCTGTGCAGTGCTGATGGGAGCAGGATCAGCAGTCAGACTGTGGAAAAAAGCAGTAGATTGTCAGTTATTGCACTGATATGTGGTGACACATGTTGCAAATGCATACCTCTCACCAGGAGAGCTGGGGACAGAAGTCACCACACACTGGGTGTTGTTGTTTTGGACATTGGTGCCGTCCTTGCCAGCACCAAAAAGAGCAGTCAAAGTGTTGTGACATGGTGAAGAGAGATGCAGAGCTGGGAGCAGAAGAGTACAGTGAGTGAGTGATGAATCTCAGTGAGTCCATCAGCAAGAAGCCAGCATGTTTATATTCAGCATCACCCTCAGCAGGCTCAAACAGGATCGGCAGAGACACACAGCTGAGCATATGGGACAGACAAAGGAGTGCAACCATGTCTGTCTCTCAGCTGGGACCATCACAGCTGCACCAAGCAGACAGCAGTCATAACAATCAACTCATTCAGTGCAGACAATGTCAGACTGTAACTCAAAGAGGCCGTAAGCTTTGTCCCCCATGTCTGCTGGCCACAACACCATCCACAGTGGGAGATCATCCAAAGTTCTCACCACTCACACCCTTTATTGGCAGACTGCAAGGTCTGACAGACACTTGGATTGCAGCAGACAGCTTGAGACTCATGGTCACAAAGCTTATGGTCTATGGTCACAAAGGGTAGGGCTCACGGTTGCAAAGCACTGTACAAGGCATGGATCCAAGAAAGCGTTACTGACTGTGAGAGCAGCCACAAGACTCCAACCTTCGTATGGCCTTGTACAGCCCCACTTTTTGTATGGCCATCATTGTATGGCCCCACCCTTTGTACAGCCATTTATGGCCTTTGCACAGCCAAGAGAACAAAGCATGGACGTCCTTAGTGGTCCAGCTCAACCCACTTCTGACTGCAACCACAACCATGTTGGACTGTGGCCGTGATGAGCGGCCACACACACTGACCATCCATTTCACGCATCTTTTCCATTCCGTGATTTTGCAAGCATGTAGGGTGGCCATGCTGAAATTGCATTCAAAAGTTGGATAGGGCCACAGGGCACCAGAGCAGTGTCCATGCTGGCCTGCATTTCCCTGCATTTGCACGCCTCGCAACCACAAAAAATTTCAAACTGTAGAAGGCACTAGAGCAGTGTTTTGGCCCAGCAACCGTAGATTCTTTTCCATGTGAGATCGTTGCGCATTTGGTGGAGCGGCTGTGGCTGTAACCAGTGACATATGGCCACTGCCTAGGGCTAGTGATTGGTCTGTGGTTTGCAGTCTGTGGTTTGCAGTTGGCAGTTGGCAGTTTGCAGTGTGAGCGGTGTGAGCTCTGCAGTCTGTGGTCTCTGGCTCAGTTGCCATCAAGCTGGGGCTGGCGTGTGCAGTCAGCTGCTGATGGTGACTGCAACTGCTGGCCATTGCACACTGAAAAAGTTGGATTTGGCCACTGGGCACTAGAGCAGTGTGAGTATGTGTCTGAATTTCCTTGAATTTCCACACATCTGACTGCAACCAATTTCAAACCATAATGGCACTGGACCAGTCTCTTTTGCACTGACCGCAAGCAGCCCTCCACCTGGCCTGACGTGTCCATTTGGCAGAGCGGCCGTGGCCGCCTCCAGCCACTTGCGTCAGCCGCCTAGGGTTAGGGAAGCAAGTACATCTATGACGGCTACAAGATTGTCTGCTTCCCCGACTCGCTTGACAAGGGCGCCAACATTGATATTGGTTACATCCCCGGCAAGATGGAATGGCTTGTGGGCGAAACGTTCAGCAAGCAAGGCGTCGAGATCATCAACGATGGTATCTCGGGCCAAGTGCACCGTGACCGATTCCTGCTCATCGGCGATTCACCCTTGGCCTCCAACAACCTTGGCAAGCTCGCTGCCTCGGTCCTCCTCGAGCATGTTTCTAAAAATCCTGCCCCTTGAACACAGGCAGTATTCTGTTTACGCGTATCGACTTGCGTGACGCCATGACCGAAAAGCATGTGAGCATGATGCGAATGACCCGATCCCACTCGCCGATGCGCTTGCGCTCAAGGTGTTTCGATTTAACAAATTGATGCACAAAATTGAGATTCGGAACGCGGAAATGATATTGGAAAATTTCTTGAGCGAGAAGAAAAAAAGAGGATGAACGTTTCTGCCACCACGCCAATCATACTCACCACCATACCACCACCATCCAACGTGAGCGCGCACACCACCATCTACAGACTATCCATAACCTTGATCATCCATGGCGCAGAAAGGCAGAGGGAAGGGCAAGGGCCCCGAACTCGTATTCAACGACAGGGAACGAGCCGAGTACCTCACCGGTTTCCGCAAACGTAAGCAAGAACGAAAGCAGGCTGGTCGCGATTACCTCGCCAAAAAGGCAAAGGAGGAGCAGCTCGCAGCCCGCAAAGAGCTTCGTGACGCTCGCAAGGAAAAGGCCGCCGAGAACGTGCGAGAGCAGAGAAAGGCGTTTGGTCTCGATGCCGAGGGCGAGTCGGATCTCGATGCAGCTGTCGATTCCGACGAGGAAGAGGCCGACGACGACGATGCCGTACCGCAGATCCATGAAGAAGAGTACGACTCAGACCAGCATCATACCCACGTCGTCGTCGAATCGTTTGATCCAGAGCAGGAGGCATTCGAAAAGGCCACCGCCAACACCACCGCCAGCACCAGGACTTCCAAAGCTTCCAATGGTGCGTCTGCGTCTGCGTCTGCTGCCACTGCCGCTCTTTCCAGTGTAGAGGCTCTTCCACCTTCCTCCCGCCGCGTCAACAAAGCTAAGGCCAATGCGAGTCTCTCTCTCCTTCCCTCTCCCCTCCTTTTGAGCAGCAGCCTCCTATCTCTTCGCACCGTCGCACCTCCATGACAGACATACTGACATCCCTCTTCTTCTCTTCTTCTTTCGCTGCAACGACAACAGGCCAAAGCCAAGAAACGAGTGATGCACACCAAGAAGAAAATGTCTCGCAGAAAAGACTCCACATCTCGGGGCTCACAGCTGCGTTCTCGAAAGAGGACCTAGAACGTCGCTTCTCCACCTTTGGCACCGTTGTTGCGCTAGATGGTCTCGGCAAGCGCGATGCCCTCGGCCAACTTCGTCCCTTTGCGTACATCACCTTGCAAGCACCGCCACAGCAGATCAAACGCTGCATGAACTTGCTTTCAGGATCCGTATGGAAAGGTGCAACTTTGCGCATCGGTGAAGCCAAACCCGACTACCAGCAACGTATAGAGCTTGAAAACGAAAAGCGTCGACAAGAAGAAGAGGAAAAGGCCAACAAGCCGAAGAAGCCAAAACGTTTGCCGCCGGGGATGGGTGTCGAGAGTGCACACATGGAACCGGTCGATCAAGATGCCGTCGAAAGCGGTCTGGCGTGGGGATGGAAGCGCACACCTGCGGGACACCTCGTTCGTCCTTTGCGTATGCGACCTTCCCATCCTCTGCCACGACCATCGCGCGCATCCACCTTGTCGAGATTAGACGCAACAGAAGGCGAGGAGGATGAAACACCAGAAACATCCAGCAGACGCGCGCGCGTCAATCCTCGCCCCCTACCAAAGCTCATCGCATCACTATCGACCCAACACGCTACGGCGCCATCCACCTCTCTGGTCCCTTGCTTGAATCGCTTGCTGCCGAGACAGATACAGCGTTCGACACAACATCGCTCGGTCCAGGTGAATGGCACTGCGAAGAGATTCACCACGATGACGACGATGATGAACAGGATCACCGTCTGGTTCGATGGCAGTATACGGCAAAGGACGGCAAGGTGCTGCACGAGGAATTCACCAAGATCCCCGTTCGTGTCGTACCCAAGCGATTAACCTCTTCAGCTGCAGTGGCTGCCAGCGCTGGCGATGATGCGGAAGATGTCATGGCGCAGCTTGACTTCGACCGGTACTCGGATGCAGGCAACGACGATGATCTCTTTTCCGGATTCGCATCGACCATCGCTCCAACTAACAAGCAGGTCGAATCGAAAGTCCTCCCTGTCACCACCCCTTCCAACGCAACCACAAGGAACGTTGTTGTTGACACGGCCGATATTGACGACCTCTTTGCCGACTTGCCCGTCACATCGTCAGCTACAGCAGCAACCGACGTCACCGACCTCTTCTCCGACTTGCCTTCCATCATCGCTACTCCAGCGCAGCCGCTGCAACCCAAACGCACCAAGATCACCGAAGCTGTTCCCACACCGACACCATCCAAAAAGGTCAAGGGCACCTTTGTCCCTGGTTTGGACCCGGAGGAAGACGATCCAGCCAACTTTTCGGATGGATACGACGAGGTGGCTGCTGCTGGACCGTCGCACAACAGCAACAGCAAGCAGGTGGGGGATGCCGTAGAGGAACGCAAAAAGACACTTGCGTTGCTGGGAGAGATGTTTGGGTCCGGTTCGGATGACAAGTCGCCTTCAGTGGATGTTGCGCAGATTCTGGACGAGGAGTCGGGGGATGAGTCTTCGTCTTCGTCTTCGTCTGCTTCGTCAGCTAGCCCGGACTCGGTTAGCGAATCTGAGGCTGCTCCTGTTGAGGTTGCTGAGGAAAGATCTTCGTCCAGCTCTGAATCGAGCAATTCGGATAGTGAGTCGGATGAGGATGCAATGGCGGTGGACGAGGAGGAGGCGTTGCCCGAGGCCGGGGCTGTCCAAGTCGAAGAGGATGCAGTAGAGGACGAACGAGACGTGTCCATGGCAGACGCACCTGCAACAACAACCGAAGCCGCCGCTGCACCAGTCATGGACGCCAAGTCCCGTCGAGCAGCTTTCCTTCTGTCGCTTTCCGATCCCGCCTCGTCTAAGCAAAATACCAGCTACGTACCCATTGCGCGCTTCGATCCGGGCACTCGCGCTACGACTCCCCCGCCACCGACAAACGACGACGCTCCCGCCGGTGCATCTGCACCGTCAACATCGGAAGCTCCCTCGCAACCCCGAACTGCAGTACAGGCAACCACAGACGAAGCCACAGGAACCAAAGTGTTCATGTCGACGCTAAAGGAGATGTTCAAACCTCAAGACCGCGCCTCGTCCGACATCACTACTGGGTTCAGCCTTGGCCTAGGTGGCGATAACGCTACCACCATCGGTCAACCCAGTGGTGGGTTTTCACTAATGGACTCGCTCGGGCTAGAATTCGAACTCGAAAAAGAAGAATTCGACCCTATCGACCCTCTCCCCCCCACCTCCTCATCCTGGACACACACCACTCAATCCACCCTCCTCTCCACCTCCACCTCAACCGAACCACCTTCGGCAAGACAAGCTCCGTTTTTCCCATCATCCGACACTTCGGCTTGGAACAACAACGACGGTTCGGTGCGGAGGTGGTTGAACGCTCGATCGCAGGAAGAGAAGGAATCCGACTGGTCACGGTATAAGCAGTCGTTGACTCAGGTGGTGAAGAAACGTCATCGTGAGGCGACGAGAAAGGTTAAACGTGGGTTTCGGTCCGTTCCCCACCACCACCAACAACAGCAGCAGCAGCAGCAGCAGCAGCAGCGAGGCCCGCCGGCGGCTGTTGTGGGCGTTGCGGGTTGGAGCGCGTAGTCGTAACCCGATGCAATGATCATTGTTTTGAAAAAAAGGTGATGCTCGAGTATGTGTGTGTGTGCGGTGCACCGCCATCGTACATGTGCGAGTGCTCAAAGTGTACGATGTTCCGAGTCGAACTCTCTCCAACAGCGGGCGAAGGGGGTTTAAAGGGGCGAGGAAATGTAAATCAGATTCTCGCTAAAAAGTGTTATACTGTATGAGAAGAGAAGTCGAAAAGTGTGAATGCTATGCTATGCTTTTGTTGGCGGGTCATGTAAACGAGATATCATCTACAGTAGAAAAGGGGGAGGGGGGATACAAAGGGGAATGCTCTGCGTGCTTTCGAAAGAACCAGCTTAACGAAAGCCTCGTGTATCTGTAAAAAGTAGACCCAGCTAAGTTTTAATTTGCTTCGACAGATCCAGTCTGCGGAGGTGAATGATGGCGTGTATTCGAATGGCTTAGGCCTGTCGCTCTCGCTGCATCTGAGCCCGGTGTCGTCGATAACCACCTCGTGCAGCGAGGATCGAAGCGGATGGAGCGCGTTTGCGCTTCATGCGGCAAGCTGCGTTACCACCCTTGGTCGCGTGAGTCTTGTGGTTGGCGGCAGAACCGCTCGATGCGTCCGAGTCGGCGGTGTTGGCCGAAGAAGACGATCCAGTCGAAGCGTTGGACGAGGCGGCGGCAGGGCTGGACGCCGAAGAAGTGGATGCGCCAGTGTTGTCAGGCGACGTCGATGTTGCGCTCGAAGTGTTTCCAGACGACGTAGCGGGAGTGCTGTTGCTGCTGCTGCCACCGCCGTTACCGCCACCAAAGTCGAGATCGATGCACTGGTAAAACGCATTCGCAGTGTTATCGACGGTCCACACCGCGTAAACGACGTGATAACCCGATCGCGAGGGCATGCTCTTGGTCAGATCATGCGTCATACTAGCAGAAGGCGGCTTTCCATTCATCGGAACCACAAGGAACGGATCCGACTCGAAATCGCTGGCACTCAAACCCTGGGTAGTAGACGAATCCCAGCTCGACTTGGTGATAAAGTACTTGAAATCCGTCGTAGCGTGCTGAGCGGTGAACGTCCACTTGAAGGAATGCACATCGCTAGCCTTGGTAGTGGGCCAAACACCCGCTCCCTGACGATCGAGTTCGGCAAACTGGCTCAGACCGGCCGAGCAGAGCTTGCCATCGCCGCTGCGAGCGAACGGAAGACCCTTGAGCGCTTCGAGCGATTGAGGTTCGTATTGGATCTCGCCGCAGTTCTTGGCGTTTCCCTCCTTGCACATGTACGAGCGCGAGGCGGGACTGTTGATGTAGCCGTGAGCATCGACGACGTTGACCAAGAGATGGAAAAGGGTCGCGACCAGCGCGACGAGCTGGAAGAGCGAGAGAGACGACTGGAAAGCCATGGTGTGTGTGGAGAAGAGCGGAAGAGAATTGAAGAAAGAAGGGGACCAGCCCGTGTAACGATGAAGATGAAGATGAAGAAAAAGTAGGAGGATGTCTAGGAGAGCGGAGGATGAGATGGTGGTGGTAGAAAGGAGAAAGTGACGATGGACTGAGTCGATCTAAGTCTAGTCTAGACAGAAAGAGAGGACCAGCCTTGTGCTTAGAAAGCGGATGGAGAATGAAGACAGATGAATCGGATCGGAATGACAGCCGAGGCCAACAAAGGCGGCTACTTTTAAACCCTGCAGCCACAAGCGCATACAGTCAGCTCACTCTCATGCAGCTACTGCGCTTCGACTGACTCTCCCTCTCTCGCTCTCACTCTCGCACTCCTCCTTCAACAGCATCCAAACAGCTCACACGACTCACGAAGCTCAATTCGACTCATTCAGAAAAACTTGCGGCACATCCGCATAGCAAGATTTTGGGGTGCTCGCTGCGGCAAATCAGTCGGATTGTAGCAATCCGACGGGACGACGGAGCTCGAGGAAGATACGAGCGGCGAGTGGGCAGAGAGAGAGAGGACAGCGAGTGGACAGCGAAGTCAAGCGCCAACGGCTGACCCGAAGCTGGAGTGTTGACGCTGTTTAACGCTGTAGAGTCTTCGGCAGCGCCAACAAGCAGCGAGTGGCGGCTACGAACAGAGACAGCGAGACAAACGAAACGCCGGACAGTCTCCGCTGTTACAGTCGAGTTGAACTTTGCTGGCAGTCTAGCTCGAGCGAATGTGACCTCGTCTAGGAGCTCACTACGCTTGTTCCGAACACTGAGCTTCTCGCCTGGGAGCCTCCTTTGTCTCTGCCAACATTCGGTACCAGCGAAGAACGGTCAAGCCACAATCTGCGAATCTCGTCATGCGAGCTCACCCTTACTGCTATAATCACATTCGAATCCAATCCGAACTTCAGCGAGTAATCACCACCCTGGATTTGAGTGCCACAGCAGCAGCAGCAGCAGCAGCAGCAGCAGTGGCCGCGGCAGAACCGGCGAATGATCAGAGTGACGATCGAGACCGAAAAGAGAAAGAAGGTGAGAGGCAAGGGATACGAGGGATGATGGATCGAGCTGCCTGGCTGAAGCCTCGGCAATGGAATTCATGTGACAGCTGGAAAATGAACTATAAGACCCTTTGTTCTTCTTCACGACACGCTCGTTTGCTCTTTGACGTGACGAGGGCACTTGAGCAGTGTCGTGACGAAATTCCGACACTTTTTTTTCATTCCGCATGAGCTGCAAGTCACACCGACCGAAGCTCCTTTCAAGTCTTGCTCTGCTAAAGTGCCTTTCTCTCCTTTTTCTTTCCTTGTTCTCTCGCTCCTTCGCGGCGCTGCCTCCGACGAGCTTTCCCACGCGCTCCTTCCGAAAGCTTTGTCTCCTTTCGCTGCTGTATACGCATACAATCAACCCTGCTGAGTCGGATCTCATCGGCGATACCGACCATTGGCTGAGTTCGAGCTTGAGATTTCGATCTGTCTGGAAACTCAGCTTCGACTTTGACAAACGCCAAGAGGAGCATCGATGCTCGACGAGCGAAAAAGCAGTGTGAAATGACACGCCGGTTGGGCGTTGGAATTTCTGTCTCTCTCGAAAAAGGCAGGCTCGTCAGCGCCATCCTCTTGCTCAAAGACACAGCTTTCCCGATTCCGCAACAACCCCAATCGTCTCTCTCTTGCTCACACCATCTCAGTTTGGCTGACCATGGACTGATTCTACTCGCTACGAAGCTTCAGCTGGCTGACACACAGCTCGGTTGCTACTAAACATCTCGACGAAGCGAAGATGCCAATCCATATCCAGGTCCTCGAGTGTTACATTCGGGTCAACGATGAGCTCTGAAATTACTCTTGGCTGGGTGCGGCGGCGGCGGTAGCGTTGGTCGACTTCCACTCTTGAACCGCCTTGTCGGCAGCCCTGAACGCCTCCATCCCCGCTGGCATCCCCACATACGTTGCCACCTGAAGCAAACACTCTTGAATCTCGACCTCGGTCACGCCATTGTTGAGCGCACCTCGAACGTGCGTTGCCAATTCGGTCGATTTGCCCAGAGCAGCGAGCATGCCAATGTTGAGGATACTTCGATCTCGTCGAGCGAGACCTGGACGAGACCAAATCCCACCCCAGGCATATTCGGTGGCAAGCTGTTGCATGGGCATGGTAAAGTCGTTGGCATTGGCCAAGCTGCGGTTGACGTATTCTTCGCCTACCACTTGACGTCGAATCGCATCGCCGGTCGAGTGCAATTCGCGGTGCAGTTGGTCCCATTGAGCCGAGCGGCCTGCGCTCGAAGCAGAACCGCTGTCTTTGGCAGTCGAGTTGGAGGCACACATGGCGTTGGTATTGGTGTGGTGGTGGTTGTGTCGGTGGGTAGCTCGAACGACTCGACTTTCACGAGAAGAAAGGAAACACCCGAGCGACAGCGAGTGGAGGCGGCTGCCCGGCATCCCACTCGAGCCGGTTCACGAGCGAAAATTCTATACATACCGCACAGGAAACACACTGTCTTGAAAGTCGGTGTCACTCGGGTCAACACAATTCAGGGTCCAGCTTTCGACACGCGTCCGCGCATGGTCATTCATTCATTCGCATTGCCTCGAAACAAGTCTACGAGACAACTCTGGTGGCCATGCCCAGACCATTCTTGAACGGCAAAGCAACGACGTACCAGCCCTTGGACTCGAGGTACTCGTGCAAGGCTGCATACGTGCCAATCTTGACGCCGGTGAGCCAATTGTCGATGAACAGCACCGCATCGGGCTTGAGCGATGCCTCGAGCAGCTTGAACGTCGGCAGCGCCACTGTGAAACGAAAAGAGATGCAAGCAGCGTGGTCAGCACAATCTGTCCACTCGACAGCAGCAGTGAACATGGGCAGTTGACCGTCAACTTACTCTCGGCCCAGATATCAAACAGCACCGCATCCAAGCTGTCTCGCTCGATGTTGGCTTTCTCCGTCAACTCGAGGATGTCGCCTCTCAGCAAGATGAAGCCGGGAATCTCCTTGGTACCCTCAGGCAACTTCATGGCTTTGGCCAGGTTCGCAATGGCAGCGTCGGCCTTGTGCTCCTCCTTCTCCGTACCCCACACCATAGCCGGAGCAGCTTCACCTTGCCTGCCTGTCTTGGCCTCTGCTGCCTGCGAAGCGAGCAGCAGATAGATGGTCGATACGCCGTACGAGGTGCCCGCTTCAAAAATGCGTCGGGCATTCTTGCTTCGAAGAACGGTGTAGATGAACTCCGACTTGTCCTGCTCCAGCGCCACCATCTTGTCCTTGTACACGCTGAAATCGCGCTTCTGCACGTTCTGCCCATTCAGCGATGAGATCCCAGTGCCTTGCGCATCTTGCTGCTTGGACAGCTCGTGTAAGTCGGTGACGAGTCGAGCGACATCTGCGTGTTCCTTGTACAGGATGGTCTTTGTGTACGATTCAGACATGGTCGCAGTTTCGATGGCGCGATGGGAGCGGATGTGGTTGTCAAGTTGATGGAAGCCGTCAATCCAGCGACTCAGCTTTTGATGCCAGTCGAAGCTCGTCCAAGGTCAAGTGGAATCAGCGTGGGGAACGCAAAGACTCGGGTCGATTGTGGAAACACTTTCATCCGCGTCCGCCATCGTATTCCGGCGGCGCAGACACGGCTCTCGCACGGCTTTCCGGTTTCGCGCATTTCACCGCGTTTCTGGCCGTGACATTCGCCGAATACTCGAAGCCACAGAGAAATTTTGGCTCGAGCTTCTCTTGTATCTCTCAAACAACCTTATCGTCCATGTAGGCTCACGACGTCAAGGACACCATCGTCCTGTATCGTGGTCCGACTCTAGCGTCATCGCAGAAAGCTGGCCATGTCACTACAGCCAGGCATCGGAAGCAGTGCCTCGTCGTCTCGACTTCAACAACGGTGGCCGTCTAGATCCTCTGTTACCGACACCACCGATGCAGTCGACTTTCGTGCACGTCTAGGGTCCACTTCACAGCAGCATTACGCCTCGTCATCTCATGCAATCATCGAAGATGATGAAAAACCACAGGAACAGGACCGCAGCAAGCACAACGACAGCAAAACTGTGAGCGATGATGAAGCGCCGATAACGCCTCCCATCCTCACTCCGACCTATCCGCCTACATCAGAACGACGTCCATCAGCATCGTCATCGAATCGAGATGTACCACTTGTCGATCTTCCACCTATAGACGGTGGAAGTGCAGCTTGGCGATTCGTCGTCTGTGGATTCGTCATCTGGTCCATGGTGTGGGGTATCGCTTACTCCTACGGAAACTTTCAAGACTACCACGAGCACAACCCTGAATCGCCTTTCTATGGCGAGAGTGTCACCAGCATCTCAGCAGTAGGAACCCTTGTTATTGGCTGCCAACACTTTGTGCCCCTCCTCCTTCGAGGCTTCACTGCAACCTATGCACACCTCCACCGCAAGATGGTCATGGTCAGCCTGGTGCTTAGTGCGTTTTCTATCCTCATCGCTTCTTTCTCCACATCCATCGCCATGCTGATCGCATTCCAGGGCGTCTTTTTTGGCATCACCAGCGGTATTCTCTTGACTCCAGTCGTTCTCTACCTCGGCCAATGGTTCGACAAGAGAGGTTTCGCGATCATGCAAACGCCATACCAGAGGACGCCGACGACATATCCATCATCCTAAACCATACCGATCTACAGCATATCGACCTCCGCCATTCCTATTAGTATATCCCTGTCATCATCTTCACCTTTCGAAATACAAGCATTCTCCTAGGCATGATATAAACTGCCTCTCCAATTTGACGCTGCGGCTGCGAAAGGAGTGTTACAAGTGTCGCAAAGACACACTACAGTCTCGACTTCCTCTAACCAACACCAGTCAAGCAATCTTGCCCTTGAAAATCTTTGACTCGACCCACCCTTTTTTTTTTCTCACCACTTGCCGCAGCCTCTAGACAGGCCCACACGGCCTCTTACCGGCGTCTCTCGGCATCTTACAACCACTTCATTGCATCGCGTCACTCACGTGAGAACAGCTACGCAGGCACGCCTGTTTACTCCGACGCTCACCACACCAACATCACTGCCCAATTCCAACATATCTTTCAAGACCATTGCGCTCCATCACCACAGATCACCAAATTTACCCAACCAGCCTCTACCAGCCAATCGATATATCCTTCACCATCAGCCCCATCGAAACACCCTCGGGGCAGGAACAGGTTGAGGAAGGCCAATTGATCATACAACCCACTCCCAACACTCCAACCGAACGAGGAATCTTTATCCCCCGTTACGTCGACCAGCCGTCCACCACATGGTCAGAGATCGCAGGCGCTCTAAACACCAAAGGTGCCGTCATCGGTCCCAACGTCGTTCGCTTCGTCCTTCCCAAGATTACCACAAAGCAGAAACCACAAGTCAAAAATGATCTCATGATCGCATTCATCCGTTCATTCAAAGGCAAACGCCCGGCCACAATCCGCCTCCCAGAGGGACGACCAGGGGACACGAGATATGTGGACGTGGAGAACCCCATCGATAACATCAAAGCATCTGACATTGTCGACGCTGCCATCCGCGACAAATGGAAAGTTTGCAACAAACCTCTCGGCCATGCTGCCTTCATCGGGTCCCAACTCCCTGCCCTCTGCATCCCAATTCGATTCGCAGGTATTCCGCTTCACCTCAAAAGTCAATTCATCACCAACATTCCTCGCCTGATCGAAACAGCACTAGCCTCCCCAGACAAACCATTGCATTGCAAAGCTCGCGACGTCTGGGAGATTGAAACTCTTCCGATTCTACCTGACGATCTCTTCTCTGAAACGGACACCGACCAGCACTGGACGTTCAGCAATGACATTGTCGTCTTGTTTGAACTCACGCTAGCCCGTTTTATCACCCCTCTTGACGTCGCAAGCGAATGGCGGGGATGGTACATGCTCAACAACACATTCCTTCTCACACTGACCTACCCTGGTCGCTTTAGTTTCTGCCCATTATGCAGACACAAATGTCAAGACCTGGCCGGCGAATTCAAGAGACATATTCTCATCGACTGTCTCAAATATATATGCAACTACTGTGGAAACCGAGGTCACTTCGAAGACAAATGCAAGAAGAAAGCCGCAGACGAAGCGAAAATACATGCCGACCAACACGGCGAGACGGACATTCAACCGTCCGACCACCAGGCCGAGCACAACAACGCAAATGTCGCGAACATCCAACCATCTTCGAATTGGGGCCCACTAGTGCAACGACAACGTGCCCTCAATGCCTCAGCACCATCCGCACCATCCCACCCGCCCCCCATTTCCGCCAACGAGCAGGATGGATCCGACCCGTCTCCAGTTGACGACGCGAACGCGAACGGACGTGAGACCGCTCCCGCTAGCTCTTCGACCGATGATTCGGAACGTCCATCTCCTTCGGACGACGACACCATCATCGAGAGCGACGGAAGCTCCACTCCCAAGGCGACTAATTCCTCCCTTCCGCAATCCGAGAACGAAAGTGAATCAGATATTCAATCCTCACCTTCGGAGGCTACCAAGAACAGCTCTGGCCCTTTAGGCATAACTCGGAACTCACGCCTCCCTTTAGGTCCGACGCCGACGCCGATAGCTGCAGGCACTCGCAGCAGTCGCCAGTCTTCGGATACGCAGAGGCACAATGTGGGTCCAGATCGGGCAATGGCACAGGAAGACCCACTTCGATCAGGTCTTGGTTCTTTCGCGCGAAAGGTGCAGAAGAAGAAGCTCCCTCATAGCCAATGAAGCCGACGTGGCTCATCCGCCTCTGTAAATATCCACCCCATGCTCTTCTCGTCACTGTAAGTGTTTTTCTGCCCTCCCCTCCCACTTTCCTCTTTCCTCTTCCGCCCTCTTCCTCTTCTCTCCTCCCTCTCTCATCTTTTTGCTCGACACACCATCCATCCTCCACCTCCATTGCACAGCATTGGCTCCCCTCGTCACCACACATCACCAACAATGCCGCCCCGATTACATCAATCCCCCACTCCGACACCCAGTTCCTCAGCATCGCCTTCAACCCGGCCGCAACTCCTACCCCAGCACCAACGGCTCAGCAACACAACCACCCTCAGCTTCCCACCATCGCCTCTTGGAACGTCTGTCACATCGACGCCGCTACCGTTCAACGTATGAACGAACTCGGACGGCTACACGGTGTTCAGATATGGCTTCTGCAAGACTAGAAGCCACTCTCCTCCGTTTCGAAGGACATCTCGATCTTTCTGAACGAAGATCAGAGAGCGTTCCTTGGCGATCGTACCGGTATCATTTGCAACGTCTCCGCATGGACGATCGACAACGTCATCCACACGGACTTCACCACATCCGCCTGCATCCGCTTCTCCGACGACTGCGACCCAATCACATTGGTCAGCGTCTATCTTCCAGCCCAACATTCTCGCCGCCTTACTCTCATTGCCGAACCTGAATTTCGTAGCCACTTCTTCGCTGACAGTCTCACGCCTTCTAGGGTACAACGTACCATTGTGATGGGGGACTTTAACGAACTGGAATCACCAAGCGATTCGTTCACCAGCGGCAGACGCGCACAAACCTCAGCATGGCCCGAAACTCAGGCGGCTCTGGCCCCTCTTGTCCCCATCTTCCGCCGCATCCACCCTTCGAAGGAAGTTTTCTCTTACTTCCGTATAATCGGCACCCCCAACTTCGCTTCATCCGATGCCACACAACTGTCCATCCACCCGTCGGTCAGCGCAGCTACGCGCATCGATCACTGCTTTGCCTCTGAGGCGATGCTTGGCCTGATCCACGATATGCAATATGTTCCAGAGCCTGGCACCTCTGATCATTGTGCTGTCATCATCTCGGGTGCACCTCATGAAGTCGAACTTCCCCCTTCCTACCGCCTTTTCAAAATTCACCATGCCGCCCTTCTCGATGCAACGTTCATGACCAGACTCTCGCTGGCTCTCCATGACATTCCAACCGAAAGGATGGTCTCCTCTCTCCGCGTTTTCATGTTTTCCATTAAGAACACTGCTCGCCGCGAGCTCAACGCCCTCAACATCCCAATCAATTCGATCGATCGCGGATTAGAAGAACTTAGGCTCAAGTTAGTCGACTTCCAGCTGGACGCCTCATCCGCAGTGGCGTTCACGGACTTGGTTCTCCGATACGAACGACTTCGCTCATCTGCTTTCCCCGAAGAGCGGGCAGACTTTCTTCGATTGCAGCCAGATCTGCCCATCTGGAGCAAGAAAAGGCTGACTAGACGATCCACTCCACTTGACCCCGCTCAAGTTACAGAGTTCTACCAGGAGCTTTTTAGTCACCCAGCAGAGACCGACCGCTGTTGGGAGGCGACTGCTTCTAACATCCTCAATTCGTCGACCGTTGTCTTCCCCGAACCTACGGATCTCATCAAACCCTTTACCGGTCTGGAGTTGTTGGCTGCCCTGAAACGATTCAAGAAGCGAGCCGCTCCGGGTCTCAACGGCATACCAGTCGATGCTTTGCTCGCCGGCGGCATCCAGGTAATGATCTTTCTCGCGGACGTTCTCAACTCCGTCTTGAAGTCAGACAAATTGGAAAGCTTCCACTTCGTCATTAGGGGTTCGTTACTCTTCAAGAAGAAACCGGGCAATCAGGTCTCTTTCGTCTCACACTACCGTGCACTCTCTGTCATGGACGTGGAAGCACGCCTTCTCCACGCAGTGGTCGGCAATCGCATCAAGGCGCAACTCAAGGATGCGATACCCTCTACCCAACAGCGCTTCCTCCCTGGACGTAATGGTGCGCTAAATGTTATCAAGTTGATTGTGCTGGCCGAAAGCAACAATCGCGGCATCTTACGTCGACCGGGGATGGTCATCAGTCAAGACCAACACAAGGCCTACGATGTTCTTTCCAGAGACTGGGTTCTCCACACCCTCACTGCTGCCGGAGCTCCGACTGAATTTATAAATCTTGTTTCCTCGCTCTGGGCTGACTCCACCATTGTCTTCCATGTCGACGAAGGGGAATGCCCACCGGTCTTGGTTGGCCGTGGCCTCCCTCAAGGCGTTATATCCTCGGTCATGCTTTACCTCTTGGCGTATCAACCCTTCATCGATGCATGGGAGAACACTCGGGGCGGCATCTCCGTCCAAGTTGGTGACGAATCGTATCGTCTGTCCAGCATTAGTTATGCTGACAACAGCGATTTCTTTCTTGGTAGCAAAAAGGACTTGACCGCATTCAAAAAGCTTCGTACGCACTTCGATCGGGTCAGCGACTCCAGCATCAATCCGTCGGAGTCGTTTGCTACGATTCTGAGGAACCAGTCGTCGCCACCATTGCCCGACTGGTTTAAAGAAGCGTTGGACCTCTATCCGGAGCGCAAGGCCGACTCTGCCTTCAAATACCTCGGTCGAACGCTTCGTATGGATGGCCTCCCATGCGCAGGCCTCCCCAACCGCGTATCGAAGGCCCTACACTCGGCCGCCCACCATATTCGTCGCCACTTCTCCTTGTTCAGCGCCGCTCGAGCCTTGCACGACTTTGGGTTCTCGAAGATTGCACTCATGTTCGATGGCCCTTACGACTACGAGGAGACTTTCAAAGCGATCAAGCTAGAGGCTCGAAAATATTTTTACGATGGCAATGGTCAGTCGATTCGATGGGATCTCCTTTCTCTACCCCGCAATCTTGGTGGTTTGGGTCTCCTCGATCCCATCCTGGCAAACGAAATCTCGCTCGTCCGCCAGATATGCTCCATCTTTGTTGGTAACGACTCGGATCTCAAGGGCCTGATCGTGGCGCTGATGGCTCTGGAATATAACGACATCTGTGGTTGTCCGCTTTCGTCCCTCCTTGCAGCGCCGGTAAAGGCGGTGTCTCGGATCGAAATCGGTCACAAATCCTTCAGCCGCCGCTGCCTCTTTGCCTTACAGCTGCTGGGACTCAACAGTTCCATGCCGACAGACCTTGCATCAGCCGACCCAACAGCTGTGGTTCTCCTGCCTTTCCACAGCACCTACCCTTTCGACCTTTCCGATTTCACTCGCGCGGATGACTGGGAACGTTGTGTGGACATCCTCAGGAGCCTCGGTATCTCCTCCTTCCTGGACCTCTTATGGGAAGACCAATCCCTACGCGTCGAGGATGATGGCTCCCAATCGAAGCTTACACGGCTTCGTCTTCGTCCTCCTCGTATGGACGAAGTGAGAGCCTTCCACCCCAAGGTAGAGATATTTGATGCTAGAGCTCAGAGATACGGCTTCCAGCCGGCAACGGCCTTCAACCTTCTGCAACAGAATTGGCCGAAACTTCTTGCCGCCTGGCCATCGACCTTCGTCGATCTCCTCGCTCGTTTCTTCGAAGCTCGCCCCAACTTCGCGGGAATCCCACTGCGCGGCAGTTCTCGCGCTCGCCCCCATGCAGACCGCCTCAAGCCCAACCTGCCGTTTGACCTGCTCACGATATCCGACCTCCCACTGAGCAAATTCACTACGAAGGCTGGGAGATCGTGGTACTATGGTACGAAATGCGCGATGCCGGGTAACCCGAATAACGATTACCAAGGCCTCCATGCCCACAACACCTTCCTCCTTCCTGGAGCCGGTCTTGGCCTCGACTCAAGTGACTCTGACGACGACTTCGAAACAGTGGAGGAGACAACTCCCCTTGCGTCTGCCTCCGAGTGGCGCCTCGAGGTTCATTGGAAATCAGTCTGGCCCTTCCTTCACGAGTTGATCCTTCCTGGCGTCGGCCGCGCCTGCTGGTGGCTGATTCTCCACCAGCGCGCTTCCGTTGCGCGCACAGCGACATATAAGGTTGCGCGCTGCCCTGGTTGCTGCGAGGTTTCATCCTCTTCGGATCACATCTACCTCGAATGTCCACACTTTCGAAAGGTTTGGTTAGCGCTCGCAGAAGTAGCGGTTGCAGTCGTTGGCGAGACGTTCGATCTTGCGATGATTCGTACCGCAACACCGGGCGCCATTGCCTTAGGATTTCCAACGATCTACTCGTCGCTTCGACCTATTGGTCGCATTCGCTTCAAGGTCTGGGTCGCCATTTGCATGAGCGTCATGATGTCGGCAGTTCGCGGCCTACCCCGCGGTGATGCACAATCAACTCCACCCAGCCTCGACCCCTTGCGACTTCGAACCAAGTGCGTCAAGGAGATGTTTGGCTTCACCTGCCTCTTTCATGCCGGTCCATCTCGACTCAGCTCATCTCAGTTTGAGTCCCACTGGCTGGCTAACAATCGTCTCATCCTCAAGTCGGGAAGCAAACTTTTGCTGCACAACATTGGTCTCATCCCCGTCGCGTCCCCAACACACTTTTCGCAGGATCTCATCGCGTATGATGGCCAGGCGCAGCCTACAGCATCGACGTCGTCTGGGACGACCTTGGTCAGACTGACAGCCCCTGCTGAACAAGACTGGGTCAAGGACCCCCAGCGACATCGAGTTTGTCGTTGTTGTCATGCCCGATCGCCCGTCTGGGAACGCAACACGGTCTTTTGCGCGGGATGTTTTGTCATGCGCTTCCCGGATACACCCCTGGACACATCAGCGCAGAGATCCTATTGGACGATGAAGCGCACATGCAAGACTTGTGGGGGCGGAGAAGGAAGTCGCTCGATGACATGGAACTGTGCCCCGACCGATTACAGCTGCAAATGCTGTGGCAAGAAGAGACAACGGATGGAACGCAAGAGCCAGACGTGCGAGGGTTGCTTTGAACGCAATACTGGTATGCCTATGCCTCCGGGTCTTGGCACAGCCGACAAACGGGCTCGACCATGTGCCAATTGTCCTGCAGCTGCGCCATCATCCTCACAACACCACAACGCGGCTAACCCGCCATCTTCCAGCGGTTTCCGCTCTTCCAAACGGCCTCCGCCGGCTCGCGATGTCGGGGAGGCTCTGCTACTCTCGCAGAGCAGCATCACGACTTTTATTGCCAGCTCGCCCAGCCAGTCCACTCCAGCACCTTCGTCACAACAGCAAGATGACGTCGCCCCGGCGGCTCCACACCCTGCCAGTCAATCTCGATCGTCCAAGAAAGCTCGTCCTTCCAGAGATGCGGGTGCGATGGCTTCGCTGTCGCAGTCCTCTCTCACGGGTTTCTTGGACGGCTCAGATTCATGAAGGTTGGCTCTAACCCAGCCTTCATCGAACGGGATCTCCGCTTTCACAATCCCTCGCCTTGCGAATGGCAGCTCCCCCTCCAGGACTAGCTTGGGGTTGGAATGCGTCTTGCATCCCTGTTTTTTCAAATTGTACTTAGTCTCTCCTTTTCCTGCTTCTTGAAATTCAGTACATACATACATACATACATACTAGTGCCATCTTCATGGGCTCTGGTGTTGGCGGCGTCGTCTTTCCTCTGGTGCTCAACGCGCTTCTCACTTTCATCGGCTTTGCTTGGGCCTTGCGTGTGTGGGCTCTTGCTCAGCTATTGCTCAATGGAACAGCTCTTTACCTCGTCAAGCCTCGCATTCCAAATGCTCGAGTGACAAAGAAGCTGCCGGCATCGATGAAAGAGCTGGCTCGGTTGCTCATACCTGGCGACCTGCGACCACTGCTCAATCCCATTGCCATCATCTACGTAAGTATCTCGCCAAGTTCCTTTCTCAGAGGAAAAAGCAAGCGCTGACGAAAGATCTTCCTTCATGTTCTCTCTTCCCACCTTGTAGTTCGTCGTTATCATGCTACAAGCATTCGGCTGGTACATTGTCTCGCTCTACATCTCGACCTACGCCACCGCTCTCGGCTTCAGCTCCACCGTCTCAACCGGCCTGTTATCCGCCTTCAACGCTTCTGCCATCATCGGCTACCTAATCACCGGCCCTGCCATCGATAGGCTCTCCTTCACACTTGCAATGGCCATCTCCTCGGGCTTGTGTGCCGTAACCGCCTTTCTCCTCTTTGGCTTTGCCACCTCGCTGGCCATCGTTCTCGTGTTTGTTCTCGTCTTTGGTGCAGCAGGCGGAGGCTTTGGCTGCTTCCTCACACCCATCGCCAGAGATGTTGCCACGGTGACCAATTCTGAATTTGCCCTCCAGTTCCTCGCATGGATATTCGTCCGTGGCACTGCTGCCGTTTCGGGCCCGCTCATCGGTTCCGCTCTGTATCGTCCCTCAGTGGTCACGCCGCATCCTCATACAGGCGAGTACGGCATCAACGGCTTTCGCGATCTCATCCTCTTTGTTGGCGCCTCTATGCTCGTTGCTGCCGTAGTAGCACTCGTCGCCTTTGTGTGGCGAAAGCGCGCGTAGGCTAGACACTTCACTGTACAAACGGTTGCAATGACACGACAACGCGAAGCATCGCTACCTAGACACGCCAAAAGAGTGTGTATTGCATTATGATTTGCGTAGAAAAAAGGGCGGACTCATTGCCACTAGGCAGTAGGGTGACGGAACGCCTTGGCAAAGCGAGACAACAGCGAGCTCGACGATCCACTCGACGAGGAAGACGACGAGGCCGTCGACAGCGAAGGAGTGGCACCGCTCACTGTGCTCGATGAAGCGGAAGGCACGCCAGCCGAGTCAGCCTGACCCTTGTCAGACACCTTGGCCGCTGACGACCGACGCCACGCCGAAAGCGAGAAGGTCGACGATCGGGGCTTGACATCCTGCTCCGTCAGCGCAGGAGCAGGCTTGAGTCCGGCGCTGCTGCCTTGCTGCTCCCTCGTCACCAGCGCAGGCGGAGGAGGTGCGACCATCTGCACTGATCCAAACGGAACCCCTCTGGATGGTGACGACAGCAGTGGAGACGAAGTAGACGGTCTGGGGCCTCCTCGTCCTGTCTTGGGTCGACCAGGTTGTTGCTGGTACGAGATGGCCAGATTGGTAAGGCCGCAGATGGAAGCGCTTACGTCGCGCAGCCGGATCCAGTTGCTGTAGATGGCACCGGCTCGTTCTTGCCTCTGCTCGCTCTGGTGCGCTACCTCGGCGTCTTCGTTCTCTTCCCTCAGCTCGTCACTGTCGGTACGTCGCTTGCCGTACTCCTTGGCAAGGCAGCCAAACGCTGCCCAGCACGAGGAACTGGGCCATATCCATGCCTTGCAAGGTCGGATTCGTGCTCCTCGTCAGCTCGATAAAGGTGGCGACGGCTGGCCTCAGCTCATGCTCGAACGCAAGTCGCTCCTTGGCGCCGTGATGAGCCACGCAGTACCTTGCATAGACTTCCATACGCGCGGGAAGCTCCTTGACCAGCTTGGTGCTCAGTCCAAGGTAGTCAGGCTCGCTCAACTGCTGAGGCTGGTTCGAAGACGAGCCGTCGTGGCTGTTGCTGGGTCGTGAAGAGATCGACGTTGGTGGCGACATCCTTTTGGGCAAAAATGCACGGATGGTGTCGATGAGAAACTTGGAAAATGCCATCACCTCGTCCAGGTTCAATACGATCTTTTCGAGCGAAGCAGGCGTCATGAGGCCCATCCTTCGGAGACCTTCCACGTAGACATCGAGCAACAGCTGCAAGTCAGCAAGGTACTTGCATTCGGTCAACACAAGCTCTTCGAGCGCAGCCAGTTCGGGTGCGGTGGATTCCCAGCTTCGACCGCCGCTGCTGTTGCCACTGCTGCCACCGGTGACAGAGCCACTTTCGGAGGAAGTGCCCAGGTAGAAGGAAGGGTAGCGCACCGAGCCTCCATAGACCGTGTTGGTTGTGGAGCATGTCATGCTCATCGAGTTGGAGCGCGAGCTCGGTACCGGGTTGGGCCTGGTCTGGCAGAGACGGCTGATGACGCCCGTGTTGATGGGTTGAAGAAAAACGGCGGCAGGGCGCGCAGTATGGTCTGCCGTCGAACGGCGTCTGGCTGCTGCTGATCGAGGAGAAGGGACTGTAAGCAGTGTTCGTGCTTGCGAGAATGAACGTCTAGCTCGTTCGCTAAAGCTAGACCTGCCGGACTCTGCGCTCTTGCCACCCAGCGAGGATGCCGAAGTGACACGACGAGGACCTCCGCGAAGCATCGAAGCACCAAACGACACTTTTGATCCATCCTTCGAGGGAGACTTGCTGTACGAAGCAAACGAGGGCAATCGTGGTCTTTCGCCACCGCTTCCCACCTGGAAGCTGCTCCTACCCTGACCACGGTTGGCACACGGAGAAGCAGGGAACGAATCAAGGGTGGGTCGGAACGACGGCCTCTCCCACTCGATATCATCCTCATCGTCGTCCGAGTCCTGGTCATCGCTGTCGCTCTCGTTGGCCTCCGGCCTGGAAAGGCAGACATGAGCGCAGTTTCTGTAACAGTCGACGGTGCCATACTGGCAAACGACCCACCACTGTGGCCTCGAGCACGCGCATGGAGACCCTCGTGACCGCTACTGCCGCTGATACTGTGTCTGCGATCGTAGCTGTAGTCTGACTCGCTCGAGCTCGTGCTCTCGCGAGGCAGGTCACTCAACGGTACATCGGTGAGATCCACCTGCAGACCGGGACCGCTCCAGTTGTGATAGTCGCGATCTTGCAGGAATGCGGGTTGAGCCAAGCGCGGTGCCGGCTCGTCTTTAGCTGGAGGAGCCATCTTGCTACGCAACGCACTCATACTTTTGCGCGCGAGTCTGGGGACGTCGAGGCTCATACTCCTCGCGCGAGGCGGTGGTACAGCTTGACCGTCACGTGGCAAGAACGGAACGTGTCCAAGCCTGGCTGGTACGTAGGTGGAGCTCGTGTCAGGATCCGAACCAGAACGCTGCTCACGGCGTGATGTCGAGGCGGAAGGCAGACGCGACCAAGATCGTTGTTTCTTGAGCACACGTTGACCCTCGCGGTCGGCTTGCTCGTCTTCGGGTTGCGACTTGGTCCAGGAAGGAGTCAAGTAGTGCAACCACCCTTTCGAACGAGTTTCACCCTTCTCTTGCAAAACAGGAAGCTCGACACGACTCGAGAGAGGGCTAGGCGGCATTTCAGCCGGCAGCGCGTTACCCGTGATACCCAGCCTCGTCGCGTTGAACGAAAAGTCGTGCATCTGCCGCGGAGGAGGCACAGCGAACTGGTCAGACAGGAGGTCTAAGCTCTTACCCTTTCGCTTGCCTTGCTTGCTTTTCCTAGAAGGGAACGTGTGCATCTGCTTCGGCGCGAAGGGATCGTCTTGGATGTGGCTAGATTTGCGCCCGAAGTCGTGGTCGAAAGGATGCCCCTCGTCAGCATTGAAGGGCAGAGACTGATGCATGGTGCTCAGCAGCGAGGCGCCGACTGCGTACAGACCAAGCATGCACACTTGTTCCGGTGTTGCGACGAAAGGAGTATCTTGGGTCGAGGGTCTTGCCATGTTGACCGGGGCAAGCCTGAGGAAGGAGGAGGAGAGGATATCTTGAGGCGAAGGAGGAACGGCTACTCCGTAAGGTGGAAGGAGGGAGGGGAAGGGGCACATAACATCTACTCGTTTGCATTATATATTGGGCTACAGCGAGAGCTATTGGATGAAGATGCTAAGACTTGTTCGCAACGATGAAGAGACGAACGCTGAAGAGAAAGGGCATGTGCGTTGTGTCAATTGCGATATTGCTATGCAATTGAGCTGAGGACTCGGTGTCTTGATTCGACAAGAGCTTTGACACAAACAGCTATTCCTCGTACTGTCGTCTCTGTCACTTCACCTCGATTGCCAACAGGTCTCATGGCTATCCCTCGCGACTCAAAGCGTGTGACAAGCATCAAGTCGACGAAAGGAAAGATAAGCCAAACCACAACCACCTTTACCAACGGAACCACACCCCCCTCTTTCACACCCCAACCACGTCGTCACTTGACCTTGCGAAATAAGGCGATACGAATGTATACGCGCCCGAACACCCTTCGGCAGATGATGTTGGCGAGAGATGGTTCGGATCGAACGGCATCTGCGAGACACCCATGAGAACCTTTGCTCGGATTTGATGATAAACAACCGAAGAGTATCCAGAGAGTCTCTCGCGTCGAAGAGCGTGAGAAAAAGTTCGTCACCCTCGGAAAGATACACCCGAGCCGAACTGAGGGAAGAGCGATGACGTATACATCATTGAAAGCGCAAGCATGGGAAGCAAGGGAAGCAAGGGGGAGGGGATGGTGACTTTGAGCAACGAGCCACTTTCACAGGAAGGAAGATTCGTTTGCGCACTTTGACGGGTGACAGCTGTGCACTAAGCGAATGGCGTGTTCAGAGCCAAAAAGTTGCGGTTACTGTTTGGGACAAGCACCAACGCACTTACGGCATGAAATACGAGAAGGTGATGCTGAATCAAGTCGCTGAACATCAAGATCAAGGTGGGCATACGAGCGATCCTCGCCAAAATACTCGAACTCACATCAACGTTTGACCGGGTGACAGGGCATGCTCAATAGCGCGCTTGCATACGGTAACTCAAGCAGCGCACTTTTGGAATTGCAGACTTGACCGCATGTCGACGACGTTTGACAGCTGCAAGCCCCCACTGTGATGAGCAGCGGCTCACAACGAAGCCCAACAAGATACAGCAGCAAATGGCTGCATCACGGCGAATAGCTGTCACCCTCCATACTCGTGACGTGATTCGCCGGCAGAACTGCGTGGCGTGGCACCTGCACGTTCTCTCGACCTCGCCCATCAGGGTGGGAATTCCCGTGCCGAAGCAGTGTCTCGCCAATCATGACAGCTTTCTCGGAAGGCAGACAATTCTCGGAAGCCAAAAAGGATGAACCAAGCGAGGCTCTGTCATGTCCAAATAGCCGGATCGTGACGAAGCCACTGGATCAAGCGAAGGGGGGAGCGGTTTCTGGGTGTCTTTGTGTGTGTGTGTGGGAACCTTGCTTTTTTTGCCAAAGAGGAGGGGGAGGGAAACAAACGAAAGCCACGGCTTGCGCGCGAGAGGGAGAGAACTTCGATCGTCAAGAACTGCTGCACCGGCGTTCATGCGAAGTGCAGCTGTCAGATGAAGGTGAAACGCGGAGGGGGGCGGGGGTAGCTTGCAGAGACAGCTGTCAAACCCTCCTCCCCCCGGCCACGACAATGCGGCGACCAAACAGAAAGCCAAAAAGCATGCTTTCGCACTGCAGGTCGCTACACATCTCTTTGTCCCGTACAGTATAATGCAGCGAGCGCAATTCGCTTAATTCTTTTTTTTTTTTTTTTTTTCCGGAAAATTCCATGAAAATCGATGGAAAATCGCAATCCCTGAAAATCACCTCGAGGAACAGTGTGAGCAGTCTGAGTGATCAGCGACAAGGACAATCAAACAAATTTTTCGAATATTCGATCGCACCACCGATTTTTAAAAATTAAATCAAAAATCATACAGTACTGTAACCGAGATTAATTTCGGTGGCAGGAAAAAAAAGCACGTCCAAAAATTGACAGCTGTCGTTACCCGCGCTGTATACTCTAGCCTCGACGTGATCGAGACCGTTGAAAGACACCGGCGTTGGTCATTGCGTCATGGGCCAAGTTGGAAAATTGATCGACGTTGCCCGAAACGCCTTGGTTGGAGCTCAACTGGGAACCGCCAAACTGGACGCTGTTACCGGGAGCGACTTGAGAGTCGTCGTTGTTCTGTACCGCAGCGGAAGAGCCAGCGTATCCTCCGGCACTCGCCTGCTGCTGACCGCTCTGACGCTTTCCGAAAAGATGAGCAACGTTGGCGCCCTGCACCACGCTTCCAGCCAGACCTTGGAGCGACGCGCTCTGTCCACCGCCGTTGACCACGTTGTTTCCCGGCGCCACCTGCGAGTAGTCGTTGTCCTGTGTGGCACTCGCACTGCCACCGTATCCTCCCGCAGAACCGTCCTGCGAAGACTGGCTGCCCGAAGAGGGTGCCTGTTGAGCATTGGGCTGCGACTGAGTGTTCGATTGGGTTTGAGGGAACGGTCGCGCATCGCTGCCGAGACTGGCGAGTGCGAGTGCGGAGACCATCGAGAGGGCGAGGTACTTCATTTTTTGAGGCTGAAGAGGAGGGGTTTGCTTGATGTGGTCTGTCGTGAAGGAGGAGGGGGAGAAAGGGGTGCTGCTCGGTGATTGGTTGCTTGTAGGGTTTATATAGTCTCAAGCCTTGAGTGCTTTATCGATTCTGTTCTGTAACCATCTCGCTCAGCAATCCGGCAAACACCGCTCTACAGTATAGTCTATTCGCTGAGCGATCCAGCAGCTAGATCCCTTCGTGCTCTGCGCCAAACACAAGTCGCCGCGCTGACGAGGTCCACACTTTCACACTCCAGGGTGAAAGGTACTGCTCCATCCGGACGGTTCGCAAGAATCTTACTTCTCGACAGGCAGTCCACCTCCATGACAGAGTCTGACACCAAGAGGGGAATATCAACGGCGATTCCAGCTCCCGGCACGATATCGTCATCTAACCACTCTGACAGCGGCTTCTCAGCACAAAGGAAGATGAAAAAACTAGCCGAATATCGGTGGGAATCTTGCTCTATTCACTGTCAAATGTGAAGCACATCGTATGGAATCTCTCGGGATGACTTTGCGCGGATTGGCGTGGAAAGGGTCACATTGACCATCACCTTTCTGATTCAAAGATTAGGATGAGGGGAGGGGGTTGAGAGAGTTGGAAAGGTGGCAGGCTTACCACCTTTTTTCTTTTTTCTTTTCTTTTTTTCTTTCTTTTTTCTTTGTCGATTTTTTGACTCGGGAAAGATGAAAAAAAAAAAAAAAAAAAAAAACGGTTGGACGTGCATGGGAATCTACAGAATGGTGCACCGTTCAGCAACGAAAACTAGTGGTTTTTTCCACGGCAAAGAAATTAAATTTCAAAAAGAGGCGAAAAAATGGTGGCACGAAAAATGACAGACAAAATAAAGACGATACGAAAGGGGAAAGCTATCGAGAAAAGAGTGTTCCGAGTCGAGGCCCTTTCAGTAGTAGACTTTGCAACGTCGTTGGTACTGGTTGGAGCTCTGCACGCTGTTCTGAGTCTGACTCTGACCTTTGTTGTTCGAAGAGCCTTGCTGCTGGTTCTGCGATTGAGACTCTTTCTGACCTTGGTTTTGACCTCCAGTCTGAGACTGCGATTGCGTCTGAGCTTGCTTCTGTCCCGTAGCAGTAGCAGCCTGGGATTGAGCCTGCTGCGCTTGCTGGTGGGCCTGCTGTTGAGCGCCTTGAGAGTTGGCTACTTGGTTCGTGTTTTGCGATTGCGCCTCTTGTTGCTGTTGCTGTTGCTGTTGACCGCTCGAAGGCTGGTTGCTTGACTGATTGGCGCTTTGGGATTGGCTCTGGCTCGAACCGTCCGAGTTGGAGCTGGCCGAGCTGGCATTGCCGTTGACGTTGGTGTTGCTGACGCTGGTTTGCGAGTTGCCTTCGCCGCTCTGGTTGTCGTTTCCAGATTGGTAGTTGCCCAGAACGACAAGAGGTGCATCTCCGAGGCCTCGGATTGAGAGATCAAGTCGACCGCGTCCGACGATAGGTGCACTATCCACGCTCATCGCTTTCAGCATTGAAAGCGTCACCAACGAGACTAGACCTGCTGAGAACACCTTCATCTTGTCGCCTTTCTTGTTTGTTCTTGAAGAGAGGAGTGGGGGGGGGGGGGGCTTGACAACGATCAAGTAACGAAACGAAAAGGATGATGGGTTAGAGGAAAGATGCAAAGACCATCCTGACAATCCAAGATTCTGCTCAGCGATAACGAGTGGTCAAGGAGAAGCAAACGTCAAGTCTCTCTGCCACCTGTGTTTGTCCATCTCATCCTCCAGCCAGGGTGCATCTTCGAAGCGCCAAATTTCGTGATCGTCAAGGGTGCTCGTCTCGATCTACAAGAACCCCCCATTCCCAACAAGTTTGCGGGCCGGAAGCCAAACTTTCCCATCGGTTCCAATTGCGAGACAAGACGCTTCCGGTACGATCTATACTGACAGCTCGGGAACAAAAAACCTGACAGCCGCAAGGTTCCCGCTTACCAGATGCACGATGACCCAACTAGTGGCAGTAACCGGCAAGGTGTAAGGGGGTGCAAGGGGTCGTTTTTGCTTGCCTCGATCCGACGGGACGGACAGCTCAAGGATCTCATCCGAGCGGCAAGAAGAAGAAACGAGACGCTGGATCCTGATCGACAGTTGGAAGCGAGGAGGGGTGTGGCTTGACTATAGAAACGTCAACGTGCTTGCGATACAAGCTCGCTAGGCGATTTTGTGTCTCATCCTTGCTCGTGCTCGTGCGTCTATGCATGCACACTCAAAACAAGAGCTGTGACATCAAGTCACCGGCATACGATATGCATCTTCGCATCTCACACAGCTTGCATCGCCAACCTTCTCCGGCTTCGCTTTTTTTTTTTGGAGAGTTTTCTGGATGTTGTCGTCGTCGTTCGATTAAATCCATTGGAGAGGATTGACAGACGATTGCTTCTGTAGATGCATGGGAACCTCGCTTCCGGTCATCCTTGTAGCTGCCAGACTGCGTGACAGCTTGGTCAGAGACATCATCGCCATTCTTTCAGCCAATTCTGAAAGCCTGCTGCTTGCGCAATTTGACAGTCCGAAGCCACATCGCCGCACGTCGTGATCATGCCATCTTCCATTAGCATCAGCATGCACTGCAGCCTGCAGGGAGCAAACACCTCAAAACCAACCCAGCTCTGTGGGGCCCGCTGATGCACATTCAGCGTGCTCGTTAGCCCTCCCACGTCGAAGATGATCTTTCTTTGACAGCTACACTTGGGCGCATCTGCAGTACGTGACTGGAAGACGCCGGCATTGACAGCGCCAAATATCTGCATGACCGCTTGGCTTTTGACACACTCTCGGCTTGAGCTACTATCCCCACCAAGAATAGCTCAGTTATCCATCTTCGTTGCCGTGATTTCCTGCGCCATTATACTTTTGACATCTGCATTGCCGATTGTTTGGCGTTCATACGACCCGTGACAAGCGCTTGACGAAGAAGCCTCTGCTCTACCACCACCACCACCACCACCCCGCACACACTACGCACTCGACTGGCTGTCTCCGCCTCTCTTCCCTCTCCTTCCGCTCCAATTTTGCGCAGCTTGACCTCGTGCTCCCGACGTCACCGAGCAGATACCATCCATATCCACCACGCTCGGCCTCTGACACCCACCTTTACCTCGCCAGCTCAACCGAACCTCAACATGAGCCGATCCGATAGGTATGGGAACTTTCCCATCGCTACACTCTGGCGAGAATCATGTTTCCCATCGCTACGTTTGGCGAGACGTCGTTCCCATCGCTTCTCTTGACATAATCCGAGCGGTTTTTTTAGCGGATGTTCCCGGTTCAAGCATCCAAACCCTCATTCCACGCCATCTCATTGGTTTGTCGCTGTTGATGACAGCTTACGAGGTCGAGGTTGCGCCATCATCTTTTTCGGGATGCACCGCTGCTGTCTTGGTGGCTACGTCTTACTGTGATGGTGCTGATGTTGTTTCGCTGTATGTGTTGGCACTTTAGCAGTGTTCGTGTACTGCGTTTGTTCATATGGCAAAGATGGACGCCGTTTTTGCTGTAACGCTCGCTACACACACACACACACGGCGAGATTCTGTAGCATAGACTAGAAAGTTTTCGTTGCTAGCCCCCCTTCGACTCGTCGCTGTACAGCCCGTTGTATAGTCTCCCTTACACCGCGCCCGGTGCACAGCAAGCCTCTTCGAACAAGCTTGTCCCTCCCATCGAAAACTATATAACCCCGTCCATTCTAACCCTCCATCCCCCTTCTCTTCTCATCATCAAACACATCGCTTTCGCATTCAAGCATTCTCAAGGACAATACTCTCTCACCCTTCCCCCCCTCATATCTCTCTTAACCCCTCGGACACTTCCTAAGTTTCCCCCCCCCCCTCTCTAATCTCTTTTAACATCCACAATGAAGTTCAACTCTGGATTCACCGCATTCGTCGTCGCCTCCGTGGCTACTGCTCACCTCACCGGTGCTGCTCCCGCCAACAACGGCGTCACTCAGTCCAACACCCAATCCACCACTCAGAAGGCTTCGGGAAAGGACGTTGTTCAGAACTCGGACTCGGTTCAGGCCAACGAGCAGGGGGGTCAAGATCTCGAGCGATAACGCGTGGAAGCTGTCGCACCCTGCTATTGCGTTTCTGCCTTCTTCGTCCAAGGCCCCCACTTCGGGTGGTGGTGGTGGTGGTCACCCGGAAGACGGTGGTGGTAAGACGGGCGACCTGGTCGACCTCGACGCTCTCAACGGTAACAACGCCAACCTGCGGATCCTGGGCACCGGCAACCAAAAGAACCGTTCCAACAAAAACTCCAACGACTGCAACGACAACGATAAGGACAGCCACTCGACCAAGACCGGTGACCTGATCAAAACCAACCTGCTCAACGGCAACAACGCCAACGCCCAAGTCGCCGGTACGGGCAACCAGTCCAACAAGCGCGGCCTCTTCGGCGCCGCTCAGGGCAAGCAGTCTGGCTCCGCCGACGGTTTCGGCGGCTCCTCCCTGCAGGGTCAGTCCAACACTCCCGTCCTCTCCGGTTCCGGCAACTCGCTCACCAGCGGCGGCTCCCAGTTCGGCGAGAACAACGGCCAGGGTGGCGAGGTTCAACAGAGCCTCGCTCAGAAGCTCGGGTTGGGTAAGCGTCAGCTGTTCGCATCTGGTAAGCAGCAGGGTAGCGCTGATGGGTTTGGTGGGGTTTCGCAGCAGGGTCAGGATAACCGACCTGTGGTGAGTGGTGCGGGCAACTCGGTTCCGACGGGTGGGTCGCAGTTGGGCGAGAATGACGGTGAGGGTGGGAGTGTGAGCCAGTCGTTGGCTCAGAAGCTTGGATTGGGTGGGTTTGGTAGGCGCCAGTTGGGCGCTTTTGGTGGACAGGGTGCTTCTGCTGATGGTTATGGTGGTGACAGTTTCCAGTACCAGAACAACCGTCCTGTTGTGAGTGGTACTGGTAACTCGCTTACTGCAGGTGATTCTTAGGGTGCGGAGAACAACGGTCAAGAGGGATCGATCGAGCAGGGGTTGAAGCAGATTTTGGGAAGGCGTCAGAACCAGGGACTTGGACAGGGTATCGGTCAAGGGATTGACCAGACCGGCTCTGCCAACGCTCAAGGTGGTTCGGCTTACATCTACGGTAACCAAGGTCCCGCTGCCGTCGACGGCACCGCCACTGCCGGCAGCGTCAACCAGGGCGCTTCCGGTTACCAGGACCGTGCTCAGTCTGCCACCCAGGGTCTCACCCAGCAAACCCTGAACCGCTTCTTGACTCGTCAGCTTCAGGACCTGCAGCAGGGTATCGGTCAGGGTATCCACCAGAACGGTCGGACTGATGCTCAGGGTGGTTCGGCCTACCTCGTCGGTGGTAACGGCTCTGCTAACGTTAAGGACGGTACTACTGCAGGAACTGTCAACCAGAACGGTCAGGCTCAGCAGAAGGGTCAGCAGAGTGGAACTCAATCGCTTAACCAGCAGCTTGAGAACCTTTGGGGTCGACGTGATGTTCAGGGACAGGGTCAGGGTACTGCTCAGGTGACCTCGCAGAAAGGATTTGCCGATGCTGAGGGAGGAAACGTCAAGATCGTCGGTTCGGGCTACGCTTCTGGTCCCGTCAACGTCGACGCTTCCAGCCACGCCAGCGCCGTCGACCAAAACAGCTCCAGCAACCAGAAGAGCAACCAGGACGCTTCCCAGATCTCGTCCAAGGCCAACTACAACGCGTTCTATTCTCGTGCCCAGGTTCAGGGTAACACGCAGAACACCAACGTCAACGGTGACGCCTCGGCCCACGCTTCCTCGACGGAAGCACCCCACGTCGCATCGGGTTACTTTTGGACTTACCACCCCGATCACCACTTTGCCGACAACACCGCTGTCGGAGGCTCTGTGAACTAGAACGTCGACGCTGATCAGGCCAACAGCCAGCAGGAGGCTGGTAGGAAGAGGCGTGCTGTACCCCCGGCAGTGTACGAAGGCAACCAGGATGCCAACGCTGATTCTCACGGTGGTGCGTCGTCGTCGTTCGAGACCAATGACAAGGTGGTTCAGGGTAACGGTATTACTTCGAATCAGGGTGGTGCTCAGAATGCTGATGGTAGCTCTACCGGTGGTTCCATCAAGCAGCTCCTCCAGCTTTAAAGGGGGAGAGAAGAGGCCGATGCCTGTTTCTCTTTTTTGTGGGAAGGGTAGAGAGTTTCGCCGCTGAAGAAAAGCGGGAAGCCAGAGTACCGCCCTCTCTCTCTCGATTCTATGGTCTCTCTCTCGATAACAAAGTTCCGAACAGTTTCTTGTCTCCCTCCTAGTCTTCGTTCTCCTTCGTTCTTCTTATATTTGTCCCTACCTTACCTTGAATGCTCTCTTTTTTATCCCTTGAAATGCGATCTTCCTCTCTCACTCCTCATTTTCTCTGTTCCAGACGGTTTGTGCTTCCTTTCCAGTCTTGCGAACGTTGAGACGACATCCACCAGCTTTAAACCAAGAGTCCCCCTGTGTTTTCTTGGAACACTTTTTTTTTTAACCAACAGCAAGTTTATCGGTAAAAAAGATCTATCGCCTCCTTCTCACTTTTGGATTGTTATGTGTGCAATAAGGGGGTTTTGTCTTAAGGGTATGGTTCACTGGTTGTGGAAGGATGAGGACTCGAGTGGTCACAGAGATCGACAAGCCAAGACTCTGGCGCAGCCGAGCACGGTGGCAGAAGCACAATCTCAATGCACGCGCACGCATGCACGCACTGCGATGTTTAAAGAGGTGGACGAGACGCTCGAGGCGTTCGGTTGTTAAGGAGACTTGTAACAAGATACTACTACTTGGACCAACCAAAACGGGAAAAAAAGATATGAAAGCGACGGTCTCAGGCAACCAGCTGACAACCGCGCGAACGACGCAGAGCGATGCTGGTGAGCGAGTCTCTACCCTTCCTAACCACCTGCGCTTTTGGATCCTTTGCATGTTGGTGCGTGTGTCCATGAGAATCCTCGCCTTGGATGCTTTCACCACCGCCGATGATATACCATCTTTCAGGAGCAACGTACTCCCCCACATCCTGCTCATCTCCGCTGCTGGTCTCCCACTCGTCCACATTGCACGCCAAACCCCTCGACTCACAGCTAGCAACCAACCCCCTCAACCTCCCCAACCCCTCCTCCCCCGCACCGCTCCTAGCCCATGCCAACCTCAAACCCCTCACCTGCCTCTCCGCCCACCTCCCCCACCCCTCCTCCTTCCCACCCTCCTCCTCCTCCAACACCTCCCTCAACACCTCCTCGTACACCCCCGCCGCCATCCCCACTCACCCGCCCTCCCATACAACTCTGCCAACAGCTCGCTCGCCCTCACCGCTTCCTCGTCCAACCCGTCCCCCGAGTGGCGCAAATTGTAACAGAGCCTATCGCACAACGCAACAGCTTCCTGCAGGTGGTTGTTGGCGACGTGTGCGTGGATGAGGGCGTGAGTGATGGAGAGGACGGTGGTGGTGTGCCAGTTGCGTTGGACTTGTCTGGAGTGCCAGAGTTGGAGGAGGGATTCGAGTTGCGGGTAGTTGGATTGTGCATGGAGGAGGTGGAGGAGGCCTTGGATGTCTGTAAAGTGCAGAGAGGTGAGCCGGGTGGAGGAGGAGTGGAGGGTGGATAGGAGGTGGTTGGTGATGGAGCGGGAGGTGGAGCGGAGGTGTTTGGTGAGCCTCTTGTGGTTGGTGGTGGTGGGAGGGGAGGTTGAGGAAGGCGAGGTGGGAGGCGAGTTTGTAACCCAGCGAGATGTGGGTGGTATAGATCGAGTGGGTGCGTGCGAGTAGAAGTCCGCATTTGGCAAGTTCGTTTGCCATGTTGAACTCGCCTGCTTGGAGTAGGTGTTTGACCTTGTGGTTGACAGAGTGGCACACGAGCTTGCCAACATCGTCGATACGCCTTTCGCCGTCCGAATGCTCGAGCAGCGCTTCGATCAGCACCGCCACCACCTCGTCGGCCACCTGTTCGTCGCCGGCGCCCAGACAACCGCCCAACTCGGACGCACGGAAATGCACCACCATCTGCTCCACCACCACCCTGCACAGCGCAGCGCGTCCCAAACCATGCCAGAAACACTGCAACCTCCCCGCCGTCTGCAGCAGCTCCACCATCTCCACTTTGTCCCCACTGCACCTCGAGATAAAGGCACGGTACAGCTACAGTTTGAGCAAAACGCTCGCCATCACCTCCGAGTAAGAACGTTCGCCGTAGTGTCCCAACTTGTGCAGACAGGCTACGATGAATACGAGCGACAATTTGCTCTCTACACCGTGTTTGTGCGGGGGGGACCATTCGACGTCGAACTCGTGCTCGCGCGGCAGACCTGGTAGGACGAGCAGGTGATGCAGCTTGCATAGAAGTTTCGAAGCCCATGTTGCTGCGTCGATGCGGAGGAGGATCTTGGCAATGTGAATAGCAGCTTTGTACAGTGCCATGGATTCTGTGCATTGCTCCAACACTTCGACTACGATCGTCTGCATCAGCACCAGCATTGCAGCGTGATGATGTTCGCCACCGAGAGCAAAGTGGATCAGAACCACTTTTCCCAGCGCCAACAACGTCAGCTCTGGCCAACAACCGTACTCTGCCTTCAGCTGCAGGTAGACTTCCATGCAGATGCGAAGAGCGTTTTCGCCCAGATCTGGATGCTTGTGGTATCCACCCTTCTCGATGATCTGCACGTACACTTTGGTTAGGCGCTTCTTGACCACCGTCACCTCTTCTTCGGTGATCGTCTCGACGGTGATAGTTCGTGTACGTGTGATCACCTCCTCGTACAGCGTCACCGCCTCGTGATGGTGTTCCTCCTTGTACTCGCAGATCTTTGCCAGAGCGATCAAGGCTCGGATGAGCAGAGAGTGGTCCACGCCAAATCGCACTTTGACCACGTCGCGCAACTCGAGCGTCAGCTTGTAGTGCTCTTCGAAATGGAAGCCCACGTGCAGCTCAAGACCCTTGACATAGCGTTCGTACAGCACGAGGATCACGTCGGGTGTGAAGAAGTCGTGATGGTGGGGGTGCTCATGTCCACCGTGGATGAACACCTGCCACAACGTTGCGCAGAGTTGAACGAACGTCTGCCATTCGCAGTGTCCGTACCTCCAACCGCACACCTCCCACGCCGCCTCCCACGCTTCCGGGTGACAGTGACCGTGGTGTTCTTGGAGAACAGTGTAAATCTCGAGGTAGTAGTCGATATACTCGTGACGACCCATCTTCTTGCACAGCCTCGCCAGCTTGTACAACAGTTGAATCTTCAAAGAGTCGCTAGCACCACAATGCTGACGATACCGCACCAACACATCCAGATACAGCTCGATCACCTTATCGTAGCGGTAGTGCTGCTCGTAGAAGCACGCCAACTCTGCAAAGGCGTGCGTGACGTGGTGGTGATGCACTTGGAACTTGTGCAGACACGCATGCCAGATGCGCAGGTAGAACCTTTCAGCTTGATCAAAGTTGGCGCGTCTGTGGTGGCAGTGCGCCAGCTTACCCGCCAGCACCAGCACTTCGACGATGTATTGGTCCGGGATGGAGATGTCGATGCCGAAATCGAAGAAGTGAGACCATTCGATTTCGAGCGTTCGAGTGATGACTAGTTCGCATTCGTGGTAGTTGTTGGACTTGAGCAGCAGATCGATGAGAAGCATACATGCCTTGTACAGGTGCTTATCACCCGTCTTGCTGCGCAGACATCGCTCGTAGTGCGTCTCGAACACTTCACGCGTGACAGTCTCTGTGACAGTGACCTTGGTGGAGGTCTTGGTCTTGCGCGTCCCCTCTTCGATCTCCTCGGTTACCTCAGTGACGATGATGGTCACCTCGTGCGCTTCATCCTCGTCCTGTCGTCCGCAACCTTTGAACCAGCCAAAGATCTTTGCGAAAATCTCGTAGCAGATCGAGAGGGGTCCAAACGTGCGCAAGACCAGACCCAACTGCTTGAATCGCAGGATGAGCGTGTACTCGGTGCACTCTTCGTGCTGGAACTCGGACCACAGCACCACGAGGATATCGTGCGCTTCCGCGATCCGACCGTGAGCATGCAGCAGCTTAGCGTACTCGATGCACACGTCGATCTTGAGCAGCGTCAAATCGAGCGACCACTGGTGACGACATTTCTCGTCCAGACGTCGCCACACGGTAAGATAGAGGCGGCAAGCGTGATGCCAATGAACAGTGTGTTTCGCATAACCGCGGGCAAGACGCAAAAGCACCATGATGCGAGCCTCGTGTTCGTGCTTGTCGTCCTCATCGTCGACCGTCTCGAGGATGGACATGACGTAGGTATCGATCAACTCGGAATCTTCTCCGTGCACTACCACCTCGAGTCCCGCCATCTCGTTGCAAATGTGCTTGTTTCGTTCGTGTCGAGGACCGTGAATGTGCAAAAAGATGTGATACAGATCTCGGTAGACGATGATCACTGCAGAATGATCCTTGATGCTTAAAAGCAGCTGGATGAGCACCTGGTACCAGTGGATGACCTGTTCGCTGTGCTCGCCGTGCTGACGACGACAGATCTCGATCGTAAAACGGATCATGTGCTCTCGCATGGTGCACATTTCAGTGCGCTCAGTGAACACCAGTGTTTCGGTGCACTGCAGGAAAAGCGATGCGCAGGTGGTGACGATGAGCGAGAACCTGTCAATGCAGCGCCCCTCCTGACCCAGCTTGCAGGCGTAGTAAAAGTACTCTGCTGTTTCCGAGAGATGGTGGTGATCGCGATGAATACACGCGAGAGTGAGGTAGGACTGCATCACAGAGAGGTGGTGCTCGCCAAGGCAGACCTTGCGCACATCGAGTCCCGCAGTGTGGTGAGCCAAGTGTCGGTGGTGATTCCAATAGGACCACTCGAGCAGTGCAAAGTGGGTGGAGCGTGGGAACCAATCGACCAAGTCCTTTGCCTCTAGACCGGACCGCTCAAAGTGGTGTCGCCAGAAGAGCACCGTATACTCGACCGCTCTCTTTTCCGACGAGCAGGTCAAGGCAAGGCAGCGAAACATCGGTGAAGTCAGCACCAACCGAAAGCAGCAGCTTGCGAAGAATGCGCTTCTGCACCTCTTGCTCGTCCTTGATCAAGTATTCTTTGGCGAAACTACGAACGGTGGCGTGTCGGAAGTGCAAGTGACCGCGAATCTCTTGGAAAAACACAGCTGCATGAGGCGAAGATCGTGCAGCTTGGAGCATCTCTGGTCGCATCAGCGCCTCGAGTTCAGTCCAGCAGAGAGCACGTTTTGCGACGAGCATCAACTGCAGCAGACGCTGGCCCGCCTTGCCCAGATGCTTGGCGTGTTCGTGCAGCAAACCGTGGATGTCGTGAGTGCAATTGAGGTTGTGCTCGCCGTGGAGTCGAACGAGCTCGAGGTAGAGCACAGCCCAGAGGAAGGATCCGTTGGCACGGTCGACGAGCGAGTGGATGAGTGCGTCCGTGTGAGCGATCGATTGCTTGGTGAGACTGTGTCGGAGGTAAGTGGCAATGTCGCGGGCGTTGACATCGCGAGTGATCTTGTAGTCTGGCAGGGTTTCCGAAAAAGCACCTCCAAAAGTAACCATACGAGCACAAGGACAGCGTTGAACGCACTGGTGGAGATGCTGGAAAGCTTTTTCGTGACGAGTGTTGAGGCCATCGACCAGCAAGAGTGTCTCGTTTCCAGAATTGCTTCGAGCCATTGTTCGCTCCAACACGCTCCACAGACCCTCTGCGAGCTCTGCATCGTCGTGATCTTGAGCTAAAACCTCGGCGAGATCCGAGTGAAGCTCAACATCGCCAATCGCCTGCTGCCACACCTGGAAGAGAAGCAACCTAGCAAGATCGAGATGGGTGTGCGAATCGTGCTGATCGATGAGGAGCACATCGTAGGACTTGCGCCCCAGTGTCCTTCTCAGCCGTTCTTGAGTCCAAATGGGGAGCGTCGATTTTCCGCTTCCCTGCTTGCCCGTGATTTAAAGCACATCGTCGCGGCTACGGAGGAAGTTGAGCAAAGGCGATTGGAACCACTCGCAAGTCTCGGGTGCCACGGTCGCTTGTCGTTGAAGAGTGGCAAAGAGACGAGACTTGAGGCTGTTTGGGGCAGAACGCGAGAGCTCTGCAAGGACGGTTGCGGTAGAAACGAGCGATGGTTTCTGGTGGTGCTGGAGGGCAAGACGCCAGACGAGTCGGTTGAGCTGAGCTAGCTCTGCATCGATCGAGTCGATAGGACCGGAAAAGAATGCACCAAGGTCGATGGCCTCGGAGCTTGTAGGCGAAAGACGGCTCATGCGGCTGCGAACGTGACGAGCGAGTTCGGCAGTCAGGGACATGTAGCGTGTGAAGAGGGAAAGGAGAATGGAGCGGATGGTCGAATTGGCACGGTAAGGGTGACTGTGGTGCAACGAGCGCATCAACAGGTTGGCGATCTGCGAGAGCAGCTCAAAGAGCGGACGAAGCGCGTCTGCCTGATGATGGCCCACATCGAGCAAGAGACGCACTGCGACAAGAGTAGTCTTGAGCGAGTGTTCGTCGGCAGCGAGCTGGGAAAAATGGTTGAGCTGAGCTCCCACCTCCTCGGCCTGTCGCAGCACTTTGTCCCATGCCGAGTTCTTGCGTGGCATGTGCAAGAGACGCTCGTGGGAGAGGAACTCGAGGTAGCACTCGAGGTCGCATTCGGCGAAATCTTGTTCAGAGAGATCATCGATGAGGGTGACAAAGTTGCGACAGATCTCGATGGAAGGTTGGTGGATGGTGAGGAAGCTGGGCTGCTGCTGCTGCTGCTGCTGGTCGGTGACAGAAGGGGTGGTGAGCGGGGTGTCGATGGACATGATGGTGTCGGTGCTGTCGGTGAGTGCGGTGAGGTGAGATTCTGTGCGGTCGAATGAAGGCTTGACGGGGCAGCGTCGACAGTCGCGGGATCGGCTGCTTGGGCAGACATGTTGACAGCAGCATCCGAAGTGGATCGACTCAGCTTTTCTGTTACCGAAAGGGAAGGGTGGTGTTGAGCAAAGAAAAGCGAAGCAGGAGGATACTAGAGTGGCAAGCTGTACGTACGCAGTGTGTTTCGTCCTAGACCCAGAACGTTCATCTAGTCGTTTGTGGCAAGAATTAAGGAAACCTTCCAGTGTTGTGATGTTGGAAGCGAGGTGAGTGGGGTATACTCCAGGAGTTTGATGATGGAAGAGTAAGAAGGTTTGTTGGTCCATCGAGCATTCGAAGATGTCCTTCTTATATAGCACATGGCTTACGTTGTGTTGGTCTCGTGGGTCCATTGCTATTGACTCTTGTTCTGCCTAGTCACACAACAGCAGCGGTTCTTGCCTTGTACGGGTTAAAGCAAGCTGAGTCGAGCTGTTCGGCGAGCTGGCTGCAATACAAAGTCGGTGCGATGCTGAGGCTACAGCGTGCGGATAGGACAAGCGGATAATTTGGTCGAGTTGCGAGGTTGGTGGTGGCGGCGTCAGGTGATGCAGGGACGGGAAGAATGCATATGCGTTCCTGGACAGCGCCATGATAGCGTGTGACCATGCGAGCGTGGGAGAGCGAGTCAAAAGGGTCTCGAAGTGTTGTTCCGTGCATACTGTCATGCGGCTGTCCAAATGCGCCGCCTGCTTTTGATGCGGTTCGGGCAGTCTGGAATGCAGCTGTGTGGATATACTGCTACCATGCACTGCTCGATGCGCAATGGAGTTGCAACTTTATTTTCGTCCCGTCCGTGCAGCCATCCAAGAAAAAGGGCAAAATATCCGCTCGCCGTCTCTGGCAGAGGACCCTTTTGGTCGGCCGCCACCATCGTCGAGCGGATAAAGATTTAATAAAGATCCGACACAACGGTGCCGAGCTGTCGTCGATTGTTTCTCCGCTTGAACTCGCACGTGTTTGTTGGCCCGGACTTGTTATTCCGACAGCGGTGACAGAGTGTTTCGACTGCAAACCTCTGTGCGTCGTTCCGTGCGCTGCTGCTGGTCGGTTCTCGCATAAAGCCCCTGTCTCTGGCAACTCGCAGCGTCCGGGTTTTCTCTGACCGCTCAGCCCGGGACCTGCATCCCATCTCCAATTGCAAGAGTAATCCCCAGGGTCGTGCATTCAATTTGTGCACTGCTGATCTGCGGAGGGCAGTCCAGACCGGGAAGCAATGCAGACTGTGCAGCAGAGGTCGACATGAAAGCCCGCGCGAGGAAAAGCGTGCATCCCTTGCCTCGATGCGGACAGAGGCTCTCGGTTCGTGATCAAATGGGGAAAACGTGGTAGAATGGGACTCGATTCGAATAGGATCAAAGTATACACCTCGACGGACTAGCCTGACCTCGTGACTCGTGCGGTGTGTTAGATGGATAAGAGACAAAGATCCCGATGGATCGGCCAACGAGACCACGTCGCCAAACGCGGATGCTGCATTCAACGCACGCCAAAAACATATCTAGTGCGACTTACACTGCGCCCTCATCGAGCCTGAGCTTACTCTTCGTACCCTGAAAATCAACATAGTTGTCCTCCGACTCCGCATGCCTCCTCACCACCGCTTCGACGATCAACCTCGCTTTAATCCCGACCTCTGCCGCACCCGTCGCGTGCGAATCATCTCGACCGTACAGTGTACGCGCAGCCCTCTCGGACAGCACTCCAAACATGGACATGACGTTCTCGTAGCCGGTATACGCTCCCGTCGCAGAAGCTGTGATAGACGGAGATACATTGACGGCTGTCATAGCTGGCGATGGTGTTGGCGATGGACTTGTTGAAGAGGATGCATTGGCAGCCGACTTGCGCGCTCTGGCACGTGCACGAGCAGTCTTGGGCTGGATCGAGTCGGCAACGCGCGTCATCTTGGCCATCATCTTGCGTTCCTGTGCCTCGGTATGCGAAAGTGCCCTATCTGCTGCATCGTGCTGCTGCTGTGCGGCAGCTAGAGCAGCTTCGTGTTCGGCTTCGGCTGCTCGAAGGATGCGCTTTTCTTCTTTTGAGGGCAGGTAGACGATGGCCGATTGGTCACGCCCTTGCAGGATGTCCTTCTTGGGTCGGGACGGCGATGCGCCATTGCTTGCAGGCAAACCGTTCATGGTAGACTTGAGCAAACGTCGTTTGGTCTGCGCTGACACGGCCATCTCGTCATCGTTGTCAGTCACGCTTGCTAGGGCAGCCGAATCGGTGGGATCGACGGCTGCTACCGACGCAACAGTTGCGCTCGAGGAGTCTGCTGCATCCAAGTCGGCCAAAGGAGGCGGTATTGGCAGCTGCTGTTGCTCTGCAATGTCGAACCGGTACAGACCAGCTGAACCTGTTTCGACGAGATGTGAGCGCGTGTCCTGATCCAGATCGGATGCAGTGAGAATGTAAGGCTGCAATGTTTCCTCTGCTAGAGTTGGAGATAGCGCTCGAAGACTGAGGCCCGACTCGGATGAAGCCAGACGCGAAGATGAGGATGGTGGCGTCACTGACGTGGCTGTATCGTCGCCATTTGAAGGCGCAGCAACCTTCTCTAGCGCTAGCACACGCTGAACGTGGCAGTGAGCGCGTACTTCGGCAGCCATCAAGGACAGTAGCTTGAGTGAATCCTTCATCGAGTCTGGATCGAGACCGATGAGCGTTCCATCGTCGAGCACGCCAATCTCGTATACGGCAAGACCTCCACCTTCGAGCAGCCTCCATTTGAGCTGGGTGACGAGACGATCGAAGCGCTCTCTGCTAGGCGGAAGGATCTTGAGCTTGTACTCGAGATTCCCCTTTTGATCCACCTCTGGCGCGATGGGACCGAACGAAGACGGCGGTGACGCGTTGGCTGCGTCGACATCGGCAGCAGATGTATTTGTTGCGGCATTATGGACTGGCGTGAGTGCGGGAGAGTTGCGCGATCGAGAAGCCATAATGGGATCGAGGCCGATAGCCTGAAGTGGCGAAGACGAGTATGCGAGCGTCTCGGATGCTCTCCGCAAGGCAGGATTAAGAAGAGGCGATGCAGATGTGTCGCGGCCATTACGCTGTGCGAGTGTGGGTGCGGGTGCGGGTGCGGGTGCAGGTGCATGGTCCTCCAACTGCCGATCGATGCTGACGTCCATATCGAGCGAGAAGAAGCCATCATCCTCGTCGCTCAAGTCGGAGAGTGCATCGTCGCACGACATGTTGAGCAAGTGGAGTGCGGGTAGGTGATGATCCTGATCCTTGGCGTCGTTTGTAGCGCTACCATTGAGTAGATGCGGGTTGTGATCGTGACCAAAGGGATGGTGGGAAGGTGGAATGGGAGGTGCTGTTGTAGATGCGCTGATGGATGCCGAGGTGGAAAGTCGCACCGACCAGGGCGAAGCTATACGTGAAGAGGGTGCTATCTGTTCTCCAAACATGGTTTCAAGGAGATATTCTCACGATCATGCTTAGCTATATCTGGCCGAGACTGAGATGGTGCTGGTAAAGATGCGTCGATAGCGATGACGTTGACTGAGGCGAAGGCGGCGAGATTCGGATGATGCGATGTGATGAGATGCCGATGTCGTGGATGAATGAGCGAGCAAGCGATGATGCTGACGAGTGATAAGAGAGAGAGAGAGCGTGAGATGGTGTCGGGAGAGGCGAGGACGGAACGAGTCGAGGCGAGTCGAGTCAGTGAATGAAGCAAAGTGCGGATGCGCAGCAGCAAAAGCAACGCCTATTGAACCCTACTCGCATCATCCGACGGTCTGCATCTCGCATGACACCGCTCGCAGCTTCATAAGCGGGACAGCGGGACAGCGGACGCTCCCCGCAAATCGAGTCAGGATCGAATCGGATTGGTTCCGATCGGGGTTGTCCCTCTGTGCGATCCAACACGTCATTTCGCGTGCTTTGTGAGATTTTTCCCAAAGTAAGGAGGACATGCGGCGTCGGCCCAGCCGTCATTGCGGAATCGGAGTGAGGTGACTGACTGATTGTGGTTTCTTCGAAATTGCTCCGCCGCACAGCCCTATCTTGTTTCGGCCCATCCGCGCCTGCGCCTCCACCTTTCAGTCACCACCACACCACCATCCTTCCACGACATCACATCACACCTTCGCACTTTCCGACTCGTCACCATCGTCGTCGTCACTCATCAGCACCACCTCCTCCACCATCTCGATCACTGCTGTTGTTCAGCCGATCCACCTTAAAAGGCCCGCACGTCGTTTGCTTTCGCATCAGCACATCCAGTGTAGAAAGAGCACTCGCCCATCATGGTAAGTTTTCTCATTCCATCCAATCCATTTTTCATTGCTACGTGCTCACCATACTGACTGCGGCTTGATGTTCTTGTTGTGCAGCCGCGACCATCGGCGTCGACGCCCCACCTCATCTGGGCCGCCGGCCACTTCCTCTGCTTCTTTGCAGGTCTCCGCTACCTCGCGGGCACACTCATGTTTGCAACCTCCTCCGGCGGCTTGTCACGATGGTACACTGCAACCTACCTCGGTGCGATCATCTCTTACTGTGTCGTCGTCTACAAATCGTTCGGAGTTCCGCAACTCAATAAAGCCTACATTCAGCGCGCGCTGATGGACGAAAACGTCCAGTACCTCTTCCTCGCGGTGTACTGGTTCATGTCCAAACCCATCTTTATCACTCTCGTTCCCTTTGTCACCTTCTCGCTCTTTCACGTTCTCACCTTCCTGCGCACGACGGTGATTCCGATCATCTTGCCCTCGGCATCACCTGCACCGGGCACCAACCAGGCTGCTACAGGAGGCGCACCCGCTGCATCCCCCACTGCACCGCCTGCTAAAATCGCCAAGTTCATTCAGGGATGGGTCAAGGCCAACTACGACCCTGCTATGCGATTCGTTGCGTATGCGGAAGTGGCAATTTTCGCGAGGGTGCTGTTCGGAGCACTGTTGTTTAGAAACTCGTTGATGGCGCCGTTGTTTTATGCCCACTTTTTGCGGCTCAGGTTCTACATGAGCTCTTTCACGAGGGCTGCGTTCCAGCATGTCAAGACGATTCTGGATGGGTATACTCAGCATCAGAGCTGCCCACCGGTGGTTAGGAAGGCGTATTTGACGCTGACGGATTTGATCTCGAGGTATGCTAGTTCGGTGTTGTCGGTGCAGAACCCGCAGACGGGTGCACAGCCTGCTGCTGCTGCGGGAGGTGCGGGTGCGGCTGGTGCAGGCGCTGCTCCGAGAAGGTAGTTCGGTAGGACGTAGGAGGTTCGAAACAGCATGCGCCTTTGATCGACCGAACACGCGTCGAGGCAGACTTCCTTCCAGTTTCGTCTTGATCGACAGTGCGAATCGTCTGCTCCGACGCTTTCGACCCTCATCAGCCTTTGACGCACCGAGATCACTGGTCAATTACAGTCTTCACCAAAAGGACACCTCTCCACCTACGAGTCAGCACTCTTCTCCCCTCCTCTCTCGCCTCTTTTCTTGTCCTTCCCTACCCCCTCATTCTCCCCTTCGCCCAGTGTTGATACATACCTTTTTAGTCTTTCTCAACCAAGTTTCAATTACCTTGTATCGTTTGTGTTCATGGCCTGGTGTGTGCGCTCTGATCGGTCAATCCTCGCCTCTTAAAATCCCCCTTCCAACGCCTTGTATTGCCTAGATTCGCCCACACAAGCCGCTTCCAACACTCTCATCACACCTCCAACACACATGCAAAGTCCAAAACAACCTTTCATTACCCTTCTCGCTACACCCCCCTTACGACTGCGACGCATTCCACGCCTCATTCAGCGCATGAAACGCCGCACTCGCAATCATCTTTTGCTCCGTGGTCGCGTCCTTCTTGACTTTATCCGGATGCAACCTCGCAATCGCTTTCGTATAATTCTTCTTCAACCCATTCTGATCGAGGATCTGATGCAGGGCGATGGGTTTCCATCCCAACTCGGGCCAGACAATCGTGTCGAGCGACGAGAGAAGCGCACGAAGGTTGGTCTCCTTGCCGCGTTTCCACGCTTCGATCTTGGCGTCGACGCTATCCTTGAGTGCGAATTTGGCCGATTCTTCTGCGGCTTGTTTCTGCTGCTGGTCGGCAAAGGCTGCGCTCGCTTTTTCGCCTCCTCCAGCAGCGGAAGCAGAAGCAGTGGGGCGTGGTTTGGACTTGACAGGCGCAGTCGAGGAGACCGCAGGACCGACCACGTTTTCACCCAGCATCTTGCCGCATCGATGCAGACCTTCGCGTGCAAACTTCATGTTGCTCGTCGCCGTCTTGACACCCGAACCCTCGGCTTTCTCATACTCCAACAACACCTCCCAATCCGCTTTAGCCAGCTTCCATCGCTCGTTTGCCTCGAGCGCCTGTGCACGTCGCACCAGCGCTTTACCGTACGTCTCCCTCAAGTTGATTTCGGCGAGTTCGGCCGGTAGAGCAGCTTCTTGACTTGCCCGATAGACTGCCACGCGTCCATTCGAGTCGCGCTGCGAGCCGCCAAACAGCGAAAGCACAATGGCAAGCAGCTGGTCGCAGTCGGCAATCGTGCCTGGCGCATCGCCGTTCTTGAGGCGCACATTGGCACGGTTGCTCAACAGTGGCACTAGACGGATCGATTCGGACGAGGAGGAGGATTCCAAAGCTGAAATACCTCGAGTATAGCTGGCCTCGGCATCGCCATAGGCTCCGCGGCGGAAATGCTCGTTGCCTTCCTCCTTGTTGTGGTTGGCCGACGAGATGGAGTGGGACGCATCGGATGGGATGGGACGGCGCTTGAGTGGGGCTTTGGGTGGGATGGGCGATGGCGCAGCGGATCGTGCGGGTGTGCCGCCGCCACGTCGATTAGGCGAGACGTACGGAGCCTTGGTGGTCGCAGCAGCAGCAGCAGCAGCACTGCTTCGAGCAGGCAAGTTGGGCGGTAGTTGAAAGGGGCTCTGCTGGCGAGCGTTGTCCCTCTGTCCGATGGCAGACTCGGCTTTACTGCCACCCCAGAGCGCGCTCGCAGCAGAAGTCATGGCAGCAGCAGCTGCTGCTGCGACACCATTGCCAGCGACAGGAGCCGCAGCAGGTCGACGAGGAGCTCGAGTAGGTGGCTCAGGAGCGGAGGCTTCGTCCTCATTGTCAGAATCCTTAAAGCCACCCACGTCCGTAGGCTCGTCGCTACTCTTGCTGATCGCAGAATCGTGACTTGCATCGCCATTGGCTTGAGCAAGCTCGGCATCGACCATCCATTTGGGTTTGCCCTCCCACTCCTTGTTGCGGGAAGCTGCCGAGGAGGCGCCCCATCTGCGTGCTCGATGACGTTCGCTGCCTGCATCCGAAGGTGCAGTGCTTCGCTCCGCTGCTGCACGGTTGCGCTCGTCCAAGGCCTTTTGAGCTTGGGCTTTGGCCGATGACCAAAAGGCGCTAGCCTTGTTGAACACTGAGGAGCCAATCTCGGATGCTTGGGCGTAGAGTTGATCAGCTTGCTGCTGCCAATCGGCGCCTGCTTCCGGTTCGAGTGCGTCATCATTGGGTCGAGTGCGACGTGGCGCTTGGGCGGCGGCATTGTTGCTTTCTCGTCGCTCTCGTTGTTGAGGCTCACGGCGGCGGCGATGTTGTTGCGCGTCAAAACCTTCGTCGTCATCCGAGTCGCGGAAGGGAGCAGACTGGGATTGAGCCTGCCTTTGCTCCTGCGCTCGGAGCTCACGTGCGAGTCGCTCGTCGTTGTCGTCGCCGCCGCTGCCACCTTGACCAACAAGAAGCTCGAGTGCAGCCTCGACATTGACACCCGTATCGGTGCGAGCGAGAGCCTGCCTGGCCTGCTGAGGTGGAAAGCCCATCTCGACAATCTGGCCAATGATATGCGGTGGAGGGGAGGCTGAGCGTGTCGAGGCGAAGCGGCCACCAGCGGGACGACTTCCGCTGGCTGGAGAGGGAACTCTAGAGCTGCCGGCAGAGGAAGTGGCAGCGGATCCGGATAGGGAAGCAATGCGAGGGTCGACTGCCGAGAGAGACTGCTTTGGTGCGTCCGAGACGGGCATGGCGAGTGCGCCGAGGATGTCGTCTGCCTGATCGTCATTGTTGGCGTGGACAGCCACTCTGGGAGCAAAGGAAGAGAAAGGCTGGTCGAAGCTGTCGAAATCGAATGGATCAATGTTCTGGCTTTGTGCTTTTGGTGGGTTAGCCGCAGCCATGGACGACAAGGTTGGCTTAGAAGAGCTAGCCTTCGATGCGGCAGGCACTGTAGAAGAGAATGCATCAAAGTCCCAAGGATCTTGAGCAGGCGATTTGGAAGGACTGACCGCCGAAGAAGCGGGCGAGCTGATAGGCTGGACAGCAGGAATCGATGGAGGTTGTGATGCTGCTGCCTGGACGGGACGACTGCCACCAAAGCTGGACGATTCGATGCCGGACCAAACTGCGTCGTTGAGTCGTTTGTCGTCCTCAGCTTTCTTGAGCGCCTGTTGTCTTGCGAGTTTTTGTCGCTCTGCCAAGCTCAAGTTGGCTTCTTGCTTGGCTGTGGACGAAGACGAGAAAAGCGAAGAGAAAGCATCGTCATTGGCAGCGGTCATCGGTTTAGATGCAGCAGCGGGAGACGACGATGACGACTTGCTAGGAGAGGACGCGGCGAAAGCGGAGGAGGAGCCATAGTAGTTGGGTTTGCTGCCGGTCGACGTCGAAGAGAAGGCTGAGTTGGTGTTGGTGCTGAAGCCTGATGACGAAGACGATTGTTTCGACTGAGCTTTCGCCGTTGTTGTCGGCTGCCAGCTGAGATCGAGCAGATCGTCCATCGCGATCGAAATTGTGGCGTTGTGACAAACAGAGGGTGGTGATGACGATAGATAGGACGGAAGGACCGAAGAGAAAGGGAGCAAAAGAGCAACACTCGATTCGAGTCTAAGTTAGCGGTACAGCCGAGCTGTGTCAAAGTGTCTGTGCGTGTGTGTTTTGTGATTTGTGATTTTTGTACAACACAGCACAGCACGACGCCCAGCCAAAGCAACACCTTCCCAAATCGCACATCGGCTTTCCCGATTTTGGCTGCAAATTTCATTCTTTTGGATCCCAACGACGCCGAGAACAAAGCTGTCTCGTCGGAGCCTCGTGCCAGCTCCTTGATGATTTCACGTTTGCAATTTCGCCCACCTCTCAGCATCAGTCTTCATTTTCCAGACATTGTGCCTTCGTTGCCTGTTTCCGACTCGACTCCTCGTCTCTCGCAGGACGACTGAAAAATTGAAGGACGATCTGCCGTTCCTCGTCTCAAAGTGGCCGCTTCCAATCGGAATCATCCGGTCTGATACTCCTTCAATGCGAGTGAGCATGTCTTAACGTTTGTGTCCGTTCCAACAGCCTTAAAAGTTGCCGCGCGGAATCGCTAGCGAACAATCAAGCTCAGGAAGCTAACATAACAGCAAGAAAGCAAGCAGGAAGCTGCAAATGCAGAGAAGCGCTTCCGGCGAGTTGACTTGGGCGGAGCTGCTGTACAAAGCATGCAGTTCGCTAAAACAAAAGCTGTCTCGTCTGTCCCAAGGGTCCTCTGCTGTCTTAGGTCTTGAGCTGCGCATCTTCGATCCTCCGATGTTTTTTTGCCTTCTCGGGTCCCTCTTGCTTTTGTTTGAAAAAATAAAACGCGCATTGATTACCTGAGACTGGCCAAGTGCCCGAAGCCTCAAGAATATCGTATACAGTCGAGCTGAGCCAAGGTCGTGCGCCCATGCCCTCTTTTTACAGTATTCCTGACCGTTCCTACGCACTCTTTTCCAACTTGACCATCGACATTCGGAATTGCCTTTTCAGATGAGGAGATTGGTCTCGAATGCGATCCCAGAACAAGTTGAATGCGATGGCAACAGAGTTTCCGCAGCGAGGAAAGGTCGGAATGGCCGTAACGAGGACAAGAAGCGCGCAGAATCCATGCTCTCCACTTAACGACAGAAAACCCTTTTCTTTTTTGGCCTTTTTTTCCCTTCTTCTTGGATGTTCCGGCTCGAGCTCGGTGTGTGCTCTTTCCTCTGCCTAATCTTTATGTTCCGACCAAAAAAAAAAAAAGGAAAATGGACTTGTCTCTCCGCCCAGCTGCGCATCCTCTGTCTCTGTCGTTCTATGCGGAGGCTTCCGATGCGCTTTGTCATTCACTGTCAAATCACTCATCATCCTCTTTCTCGTCACCATCGCCCGTCGCCGTCGCTATCTCCACTGCCACCATCTCGACTGCACTCGAAGCACGCTCATTTCTGACAGCCTCCCTGCCTTCTGCTGGCTCGTTCTCCTATTTCAAAGACACTGCCCACAAAATTCACACGAGGTGCTCCTTCTCTGTACGACCAAACGCAGCCTGCACCGCGCTCGCTACACGGCAGGCAGAGTCACGCCTTGATACGGACGCGGCTCATCTGCCCTTCACTGCGCCATGTCGCTTCCGGACGCAACCACCGCCCCTCCTCCGCCGGCTGAGGCTTCGTCGTTGCCGGCAAAGTCAGACGCTAAAGTAGAAGTCGCCGTCGATCCGACCCACACTCCATCTCCACGACTTCCGCACCTCGACAATGTAGCAGCAGCAGAGGCAGCTACTTCTGCCTCCGCTTCCACATCTTCCCCAACCAATGACATGTCACCCGCTCATCAACCTACAGAATCCAGTCGTCACTCCACCCCAGCGACGTCGGCTGCAGGCTCGGACCATACCCAAAACACACCTGCCTCCACGGAACTTGCAAAATCATCCTCAAAATCCCTCGTCGATGCTGCAGTCGGGCAGTCAACGTCAGAGCAGGCACCTCAACCAGCAACATCATCGTCTTCACAAGCTCAGCCACAACAGCAGCAGCCGCGTGACGATCATCCTCTCGCCTCGATTCAGCCTGCTCACTTTTACCCCTATGACAGCACCACCTCGTCTTCTCACGATGGCGTTCCCGTCTTCAAGCCCACTATGCAGCAGTTTCAGGACTTTTATGCCCTTTGCGAGGCCATCGACAGCTGGGGAATGCAAACGGGTATTGTAAAAGTGATCCCTCCTAAGGAATGGCTCGACTCGCTACCCGACCTCCGTCCACGTGACAAGAAGCCGCCTAGCTCAGTGGCTGCATCACAGCCGGACACTGTCGAGCCAGATCAGCACGCCGACATTTCCAAGGTTCGCATCCGCAACGCCATCATGCAGCACTTTACTCCCGCTGGCTCCGGTGTCTGGCGCCAACTCAACACCACCCGATCGGCCAAGGTTTGGAACGCTAAGCAATGGGCCGACCTCTGCATCTCGCAAGAACAAAAGGGTCCCGAGATGTACCGCATGAAGTGGAAGGTCGACGTCGATGGCGTCTCCAACGGCGGTTGGGGCCCCAAGAACATTGGCGCCAAGGACGGCACCGCCTCCTCCATTCTCGATAAAGACGGCGTCCGCACAAGGAGTGGCAAATCTCGACCATCTGTTGCTCCCACTGCTGGCGAATCCAAATCGAACGGCAAACGTAAACGTGTCGAGCCAGACCAGGACCACGACAATGCTGCCGAAACTGCACAGGCGGTGCAAGAGCGACCGACAACACCTCCACCAGCTCCAACGTCTCCCTCGTCCCCCGAGCGTCATTCTCAGCGAATTGTCCAGAACATCACCGTCAAACCGCCGCCAACGTCTACACCATCTCGCGACGCATCGCCAGTCAAGTCAAAGAAGAAGTGGGAAGCCGAGGCGACCACACACGAAGAATGGTGTGCGTTCGACTACAAAAACTGCTGGCGCAGGGAAGCACTGGCCAGAGAGCAGCTCGCTCAACTCGACGCTCAACCGGGCGCTTCCACAAGCAAGCTTGCACAATCGCCTTCCGATGCTTCTATACCGGTGCAAAGCGAATCATCGGCGGATAGCCCCGTCACATTACCATCTCCTTCTGAATGGACACCCGAAGTGTGTCGAGAGATCGAGAGTGAATACTGGCGCACTCTTAACTTTGGCAAACCGCCCATGTACGGCGCAGATCTCAGCGGCACCCTCTTTGACGACCGCACCAAGCACTGGAACGTTGGCAAGCTTGACAGCGTGCTCACCCGTCTTCGCCTAAAACGCAAGCTGCCGGGCGTCAACACGCCCTACCTCTACTGGGGCATGTGGCGAGCCACCTTTGCATGGCACGTCGAAGACATGGACCTCTACTCGATCAACTACATCCACTTTGGTGCTCCCAAACAATGGTACGCCATCCGTCAAGCCGATCGACAGCGTTTCGAGTCCGCCATGGCCGGCGCTTTCCCTTCAGATGCACGACGCTGCCCTCACTTTATGCGTCACAAGTCGTATCTCGCTTCCCCCTCCTTCCTCGCCTCGCATGGCATTCGCCCGCTCAAGCTCGTCCAGAATGCCGGCGAGTTCGTCATCACCTACCCCTATGGCTACCACTCGGGCTTCAACCTTGGATACAACTGTGCAGAGAGTGTCAACTTTGCGCTCGAATCCTGGCTCGACATTGGTCGCAAGGCCAACTACTGCCATTGCGACCAGTCGCAGAACAGCGTACGTATCGACGTGGATGCCCTCCTCGAAGAGAGCAAGGAGATGGAAGAGCTCGAACGCAAACGCGAGCTGCGCCGCGCCAAGGAAGAGGCGATCCAAGCCGTAGAGGAAGAAGAGACGGAGAAGCGCAGGATCCGCAACGAAAAGGCCAAGGAGCGCAGAAGGCTGAAAAAGGAGGCAGACGAGGCGGCGGCGGCGGCGGCGGCTGGTCCAGCGCTGCCCCTCCCCTTCCAAGGAGGTGCCGACTTTTACATTGACCCCAAGCAAGCCGCCACGAGTCCTTGCGTGTTCTGCCCTGCCGACGTCCATACCGACTTGGTAGCCACGCCTGCCGCGATCGAGTCTACCAACTCCAAACTCACGGCCATGGCCGGTCGTCATGCCCATCGGCTCTGCGCCAGTTTCGTTCCCGAGACCTGGGTGGGCAAGCAAGGCAAGGCCGAGGTGGTGTGTGGCATCGAGGGCATCGACAAGGCGCGCTTCTCGCTCAAGTGCCAGATCTGCCCCAACCTGAGTCTGCAAAAGCTGTATCTCAAAATCCAGTGCACGCGCGGCAAGTGTCCCCGCTCGGCGCATGTCAGCTGCGCCCTGGTCGAGGAACATGGATGGTTCGTCGACGTCCTCCCTGCAGAGACGGCAGATCGCCTCGAGGGCAAGAAAACACCCACAGCCAGTGTCCCACAGACCGACGGTCTGGAAGACGGTGAGCGTCTCGTCGTGCTCTGCAAGACTCACAACCCGCTCTTCAAGGAAGCCGAGGAAGCGCGCAAGGCGGAAGAGTTGCGCGAACGTATCTACGCACTTCCCATCCCATCCATGGTCAAGATCAAGACGCCAGGAGGCATGTTCCAAGCATTGATGGTCGAGATCCACGACGAAGAGGATGAAATCGTGATTGAGGACGAAGGACGTCCTAGCACGATCAAGTTCCAGCAAATCATCCTGGATTCGCCCGCTGCCGTCGATGAAGTCAAGCAAGAGCCTCAGGTAGCTGTGCTTGCGGTACCCACTGATTCTGCGGCAAACGGTGGCGACGCTTCGCAGCCTAACAAGCGTAGAAGGAAAACAAGCGAAAAGGCAAGCGCCAATGCCAAAGTCGCGAGCGAAGAGGCTGTCGAGGCCAGTCTGACTGTGAATGATGCAGCCATGCTAGCAGCATCGGTCAAGCGGCCTCGCAAGAGTCGCAGCACCGCCGCCATCGCTGCTGCTGAAGCGCCAACCGAAGCACCTGCAGTACAGTCGACAGCAAACGGTGAAGTGAAGCCAAAGCCAAAGCGGCAACGACAGTCCAAGAAGAAGACACAAGCAGCAGAAGCTCAGGAAGTCACCATGCCGCCGCCGCCGCCGCCAGAGATACATCATCAAGCTCGGGTCTCATGGTCAAGCCACCCTATGCGCCAAGGCCCCCCGCAGCAGCAGCAGCCACAGCAGGCTCAGCAGGCTCACGTACCGTTACAGTGCGGTCCGCGAGCTACGTACGCTGCTCAGCCTCCCACCGCATCTCAGGCACCGCAGTATTCCGAGCACTATGCCCACTTGCAGCAGCATCAGTATCAGCAGCATCATCCCGGCTCGGACTTTGGACCGGCGTCATACCGTGGTCAGGCATACCCGAAGAACGGTGATGCTGGTCAATATGGAGCCCAGTATGCACCTGGTCATTCATCTGGATACAGTCGCGGCGAGTACGATGTGGGTGCTAGTTCTCCCAACTACGCGCATGCTCGCCCTCATGCCCAACCATACGCCCACCAGCAGCAGCCACGCGCAAGCAACGGCGCTCATCCGTACGGTGCTGCGTCTTCGCCGTACGCTTCTTACCAGCAGGCTGACGGTGCTCATCCCTCTTATGCTGCTAACGCTTCTCCTCCTGCTGGTGCAGACGGTGGCAGTCATAGCAGAAACCATACTTCTGCCTCGACGTCGTCATCTCCAGCTCCGCCAAGCGTCTTGTTGTCCTCTTCTCCCGGTGTAACTTCTGCCTCGCAGTACGGCTACCTGGCTGCTCCTCCAGCAGGATACAGGGACCGCACACCGCCGTTGCCGACCTATGCCAAACCGATGGCGCATCAACCACATTCAAGTGGAAGCGGTGAGATGCACGGGAAAGGCTATCCGGATTACAGACCGCCTTACCAGCATGCTGCTCCGCCTGGCTTGCATCCGGGCTACTCGGGTCAGTACGGGCAACAGCAGCAGTATCGTCGGCATCATTCGTCGCAGCCGCAGCAAAACCAACACCAGCAGGGGCAGCCACAGCAGAAACAGCAATACGCTGACGTTCCAGGACATGAGTATCACTACCCGTCTCGGCCTGCGCCTTTGCCATACGAGGGACAGGTACACCCGCAGCAGCATCGCCAGCAGCTGCATTCCATGATGTCACAGGCGAACCATGGCGCGTATGGTCATTATCCGGCTCATCACTATCATCAGCATCCACAGCAGCCTCAGGCACAGCAGCGACCGAAGCCTCAGCGTCAGCAGCAGTAAAGGTGTGTCGGTGTAAGAAGCAGCAGCGTTGGTGGTCGGCGCGCTGAGAGCAGGGCGAGGTGGGGAAAGCTAAGGTTCCTCGTGGGGTCGGTGTACTGTATTTGCCATTCGTGTACAAGTTGCTGTAGAGTAGGACGAGCTGTCAGACCTGGTTGTACTTTATGTTGTCTTTGAACCATTTGCCTGGGGTCATGTAATTCGTATGCCATTCACATCGTCGGTGTGACGTATCAAGCTGCATGTGCGGGTTGTGTTTGTGTCATAAAGTGTCAGCATCTGTATCGTTGCGCGACGATGCAGTGGATTGTGGTTCTGATCGCTTTGGTTCAGTCGTCGGTCTTTGCTGGTGAGTACGACACACGGCGAATACCGAAGTGCTCTGTTGGTGACAGCCATGATCCTCTCACACAAGATTTGACAACTTCATCGAAAAAGACGCTCGAAAAATCAAGGCGACAAAAAAGGAGCATCGTTTCATCATCCTTCGTCGAGCCATGCAAGATCGGACATGGCCATTCAACCTCTCATCGCATAGACCAAGCTACTCGTACACACACACTCCATCGCATCGCGGCGCAAACAGCTTCCATTCCCAATCTACAAAACATTCCATCCACCTTTCCAAAACAGCATTTAGTTACAACTTAGGACGACCACTAGCAACATTGATCGGACCCTTGGCATACAACGCCTCAATCTGATCAGCAAAGTGCTTAGTCGCCTCATGACGTTTGACCTTAAACGTCGGGGTCAAGAGACCGTTCTCTACCGAGAACGGTTCCATAGTCAAGTAGAGACCCTTGATGTACTCGAAGCCCTTCAGGTTGTGCTTGCGGGCAATCTTTGTGTACTGATCCAAGTAAGCCGCCACGACCTTTTCGTCCTTACACGCCTCGCTGAGCGCCTTGACATCCTCGGCGCCCACCTGCCTACCCAAAATCTTGCTAACCAACGGCGCAAACGTCGTCGGCTCCGGCACCGAGATACCGATCAAATAGTCGCGCAACGAATCACCATGCACGACCAACTGCGCAGCGAGCGGATTCTGACCGTAAAACTCGGACAAGTTATCAATCGCCACATACTCTCCCTGCGACAACTTGAGCAACGACTTGACACGATCAACAATCTTGACGCGGTTAAACTCGTCAATCGCAGCAATATCGCCCGTACGCAGGAACCCATCCTCCGTCAACGTCTCCTTCGTCTTAGCCTCATCCTTGTAATATCCAGCAAAGTTGCTCTGCGACTTGACCAGCACCTCGCCCCTCGGGAACGGCTTATCCTCCGAGGTATAACCCAAATCGGGCACATCACGAAGCTTAAGCTCCATCCCCGGATAAATCGTACCCACCGAACCCAGCTCCTTGTCATTCTCAGACATGATCGTACAGAACCCATAATTCTCCGTCTGACCATACCCCTCGCGCACATCGCACGACAGCACCACCCGCAGCAACTTGAGCACATCGCCACGAATGGGAGCCGAACCAGAAGTGATGTACTTGACATTACCACCAAGTACCGCCTTGACCTTGCTGAAAATGAGTCGATCATAAACAGCATGGGTCAGCGTACCGTCGCGATCGTGGTTGGCAATCTTGGCGGCGAGCGCCTTGCGCAGCACAGCACCCTTGAGACCGGGAGCCGACGCCTGAGCCAGAACCAAAGCGGCGACGCGGTTGAGTACACGAGGCACCGAGGGGAACATTTCAGGCTTGAGAATCGCCATGTCTTCCATGAGCCTGGTCGTGTCTCCGCAAAAGTAGCCGACGCGACCACCGGCGCGGATAATGGCAATCTCGCACAGACGCGCGTAAATGTGCGCGGTGGGGAGGTACGAGATGACGATGTAAGGGTCTCGCTTGATAAAGGCCATGGTTTGAGTTACGTAGCCACCCATTCCGGCAGTGATGATGGCAGCCTTGGGGTTGCCCGTGGTGCCCGAGGTGTAGCAAAAGCTGTGGATGGTGTCCACCTTGGGCGGAATATGAGCGGCCAAGTTCTTGCGACCAAGGTCAAGGATCTCAAACCAGTTGAAGATTTCAATGCCGCAGCTCTTGGCCCACTCCTTGGCGAGCAGATCACGCTGTGGGTCGACAACGGCAGTCTTGACGGTCTCCTTGCTAGGGCGGAAAGCGTCGAGGATGACGATAGCCTTGAGGAGAGGAAGCTTGCCGGCTTGAACCGAGGTGAGCACCACACCGACGTGGTTGGGCGTGGTAAAGAGGACGCGCGTCTCGGCGTGGTTGAGAATGTACTCGGCGGAAGTAGGATCGTAGGTCTCGTAGAGCGAGACGGTACGACGGCTGTAGGCCAAGTTGGCGAGGTCAACAATCATGAATTCGGGACGGTTGAGCACCCACAGACCGGCAGTCCATTCGGAGGGGCCAACATCGTCGCCGAGACGACCCTGCTTGGCGAGGTAGCCGAGACCAGATCCGATGGCAGTTCGCTCCTCCTCGATCTCTTCGAAGGTGTACCACTCGTAATACTTTTCAAAGTCCTTGGTGACGGGGTTCCAGGGTCTCCATCCGGCGCAGTCGCTCATGAGGTTTTCGTTCTTGGCGCGAAGGAGCGTGTCGTAGAGGGTGCAAGTGGTCTGAAAGTCCGGTTGGGCAGCGCTCTTGTAGATGGGGGAGAATCCAGGCTGCTTGGTTCCGGGGACGGGAAGCATCTGCTTGTCCAAAGGGAAAGGGATCTCGGGAGGCAAGTCGGTCGTCATGGTTGCGTGCGATATCAAGCCGTGTGGATGCGGGGAAAGGGCGTGGGGTCTGGGGCGGACAGAAACGACAGACTACAGCGACTCTCTTCGGACCGAAAGGAAGTGGGTGATCGGAGGCAGCTGAGCGCGAGGTGGTGTCAGTGACGGAAGGGAAAGAGGAAGTGACAGTGAGGAAAGAAGGAGAGGAGAACGAGATAGCGAGTAAAGGGGAACAGCCGAACACAGCCAAGGAGAGAGGCGATCGGAATGCTAGCGAAAAGGCGCACAGTGCTTAGCAATGACGGACAAGGGACAGGGTGTCCACCACAAAGGCACATCCGGCAAGCTCGGCTGGTCCGAATAAGCGGATCGCAGACGTGATTTGGGTGGTGACTTGGGTTGTCTTGGCTGTGGATCGTGCGCGCAGCTCTGAAATTCTCACAGAAAAGCCGGGGAAGCCGATCCGCGGTTTGCTGAAAACACACACGCGACCAGCCAGCCAGCCAGCCAGCCAGGCATCCAACGCCAGCCGCACCGACTGCGTCACACGGGACAACAGCAAACAGACAAGCACGCTCAGTCGGAGTGAGCAAGAGGCTTGGCTCTCGGGGTCTCCACATTGGAGCCGCTGCTACCGTCTCGCCCCGCAACACATTCGCATCTCCTGCGCTTCCCCTCTATAGCCAACAGCCGCTTATTGATGATGAGATTGTCAGTCATACAGAAAGATAGAGGGAGAGTAAGAGACACATCCGGCTGACCAAAGGCCGGGTGAACCGACAAATGAAGTTGAGCAGCCCACAAACAACGGAAACAATCGTTGGTTGCCTTGTGACTGGCAGCGGGCTTCATTTCGGGGTGTCAGCCATCGAGGGGGAGAAGGCCTGAGTCCAGGGCCAAAAAAAAAAATCAAAGATAAAAAAAAGGCGGTTGAAAAACACTGGCGCCCGGAGAAGCCAAACCGGTTGCGGTCTTCGCATTGTTCTCGCACTAACTTAGCCCGCGATTGTCACACCTCAGCCTTTCGCGCTGGGAATCGCTTTTGGTAGCAACCAGCTATCCCTTATCGCAAGTGCATCTTAAGAGGAGATGACAAGAACATGTCAGGGCGGAGGCTGCCTTTCGGAGTCGAATTGGCATCTGGAACCTTGTTTGTGTTGGGTTTTGTTTGCTTGTTTGCTTGTTTGCTCGATGCAAACGTAGAGGCTAAATTAACGCTATGAAAGGAACAGGGCCGGACGACGGCAAACAATCGCCCACCAACGCGCGCGCTGCTGGATGAGCGTCCTCGAGATGCCGATCTCGTTCGAATTTTCGTTTTTTCTGTAGTCCTTTGACGATCTCACATCTTGAAAACCGGAAAGTTGCATCTCTCATCTCTCTCCATCAACCTTCGCCAATCGGGCATCTGCACGCTGTTCTTCGAACCCTGTTGAGCCGACGCACTGGAAGATATGGTCGCTGACTGCATGGAACTCGCTGCACGACGAAACAGATGGCCGGCTGTCGTCTAAGCACGCACCCCAAGATGATGGCGAGAGAAGGAATTCAGACGCAAGCAGTTCGAGCCCGCGGCAAGTTGAGACTCCAAGGTCTCCATCCGGGTGCTTACAGACTGGCAGCTCGATTCATATGCTCTCACAAGCACGTTGTTCACGTTTCGGCTTCAACCAAAAACGAGTCGAATCAAAGAGTAACGCCCAACAAGCTGTGCAGGTATCTCCCTCTCTTTCAGCGCTGCCCACTTGTGCCGAGCTTGCCGCTTTCTCAGTCCGAGCAATTCACCGACCGTGCCGCCTCGGATCAGGGCTGCTGCCTTTTTGTTTGCATCGTCTCTGCATCTTTATCCAGACATCGCTTCTAACGCGGCTCGCAAGTCTGTTTGTGTGTGTTTCGGATTCTAGTGTTGGATTGCGCAAAAACGAGGTTCTTGGTTAAGAAAGACAGTGAATGCGATTGCGCCCTTAGAGACGACTTTGTTCGATGATCGATCGGGTGTCGAGCTCCGTAAGTGTGTGACCGAGGCTGATGTGCGTTTAAAGCCTAAATTCGAACGCAAAGCGGATTGTTCATCTTGCGGACCAAGAAAGTTACGTTTTGCTGAGCTGTTTAATGGTGAGCCTCCTTAAGGACCTTCTGACCTGTAGTGTGCGACGCGGCAGCAACATCAGTAGAACAAAGATCAAATGCGAAAGGAATTAGTAATCGTCAATCCCTGAACTTGGTGAGAGACGGAGACACTGTGCATTCAAATAACAGCGACTCCGATTGAAGTGTGTCGTTCCAAGTGCGAGCATTTCGAGCCATTGCGATGCTGATCCTCCTTTCCTTCCAATGCACGATGCGTCGTTCCCCTTATGTTGATTGCAGAAACACTAACCGTAAGGGTTGCGAGGGTCCTTGGAAGCCTCCTCGGTGGAGACAGCGATAGCCTGCAGCTTGTTGACGCCGAGGAACACCACACCAGCGGCGATGAAGAAGGGCCACATGGGCTTCAAGACAGGAGTGGGGTAAGCGCGGAAGCCGAAGAAACCCATTGTGTCGAACGAAGTATGAGGAAAAAGTGGTGGAGGATGAGGTGGTGATGAGACAGTAACGAGCAGGAAGAGAATGCGATGGTGTTGAGCGAGCGCACTGTCGCAAATTGCCGTTCAATTCTTCTCGCACTAAAGAAATTCGCCAAATCGCTTCCGACGTTCTCTGTGGCTTTACTGCCTTGAAATTCACATTCGTGATCGATTTCGAGTCAAAGCGGCACGCCTCGGAATCGCTTTTCGCTTCAAATCGAAATCGGGATCCCCGTCAAATTGTATCGGATGATTTTACAAAATGCAGGGTCCAACTCTTCCTGCAGTGCAGCTCTGTGCGACCTCGAAGCTGACAACTGCCCTTCGGCACTTCCGTCCATGTTACTCTTTCCTTCAAAATCGACCACACTTGATTTCAACGAGATCGACCAGCTCGACAATATTCAATCGAGGACGGTCTCGGTGCACTTCCGCTCGATCATCATGGCGTGGGAAAAAAGAGAGATTCAGCACGACGGTCATTCCGACACTAATTCAGCTCTGCTCAGTCGAATGAAATGACGGCGAGGCGGCGAAATAGTATATAGTGTCGATGCCCGCAAAAGATGTCTCTCCCTGCTGCCACCGTCTCTCGCCGTCGACGCCATCCATTCACTCGTGCTCAGCATGTCGTCCAGCAACGACATTGTTTCGAACAGTCACCTGGTCGATGGCAGACTGTCCTCGAGGGCAGCCATGTATTCTCGATGGCTCGATGGCAGACTTGCACCTTTCGCTTCTCCATTCGATGTGACCTATTCTGGATCAAATCAGGTAGCCTTGACGCCGAGAGCTGATCATTTCAATGCAGCTACCGAGAACCCGCCGAGCTCTTCGACCTCGTCTTCGCCGGACAAGCATGCCAACGCCACGACGCTGCCAGATCGATTGGACCCGCAAACCTGCTTCACGCTCATCGTTGGACAGGTGGCCAGCCTCTTTGATGCCGCGCAGACCAACGCAGTCGTTCCCGACGAGGCAGCTCTCGCCGATGAGGCGACACCTCTGCGACCTGCAACTGCGAACGACCCAACGGCTTGGTGGACGCGTCGCAAGTGGATCCTCACCTTTCTCGTGGGTCTCACCATGTTTAACGGTTCGTTTGCATCCACTGCACCTAACGGAGCGGGTGTCCACATGGTTCAGCAATTCGGCCTCTCCAATGAAGAGATGGTTTTCATTGCCACTTCGTTTGTCGGCGGATGCGTTGCGGGTCCCATCATTTGGGCGCCCTTGTCCGAGATATACGGCAGGCGAATGGTCTTTCTCATCTCGACGCTGCTGTATTCGCTCACCAACATTGGATGTGCGCTGGCCCCAACCAAATCCGTGCTATTCTCGTGTCGGTTCTTAGCGGGTATCTGCGCCTCTTCTGCCTTTTCAAACGCTGCATCCGTCATCACGGATCTATTCGCGCCTCCGGATCGCGATGGACCGATGATCGTTGCATCGCTAGCGCCTTTGTTGGGCCCTTGCTTTGGACCGCTCTTCGGTGCTGGAGTCAGCTTGAATCTTCGATGGCCTTTTGTGTTTTGGCTGCTAGGCGCTATTGGCTTGGCATTGGATGCGGTGCTGGTCTGCGTACCCGAGACTTACGCACCAGTCCTCATCGCCAGAACCAAGCCGAAGGAGAATGTTGTCGTGCAGGCTACGTCGTGGCGACAAAAGACTCGCACCTTCTTTCTGATCAACCTCGGTAGACCTGTGAGCTCTTGAAGGGTCAGTTGACCGGGCCTTGAAGAAAAGCTGCTGACCGTCTCTCTCTCCGCTGCGATCCCAGATCAACATGATGTGCAGAGAGCCCATCGTCACGTGCGCTACCTTCTACTTGTCCTTTTTCTTCGCTCTGATGTGAGTCGAGCCATATTGGTACCTGAAACAGGCGAACGGTGCTGACTTGCGTTCGAGAGCACGGAGAGCAGGTACATCTTTTTCGCCAGTTGGCCATTGATCTTCGGGCCGCCGGGCATCTACCGGCTCGACGCGGTGCGCAGTGAGTCGCCTTGATCTTCACTGCACGCCTTCGAGAGGGAAATGCTAACAAGCTCTTGAGCGTCGAGTGCCCACACAAGCTGGACTCACTTTCTTACCAATGGGTGTCGGTGGAGCGCTGGCAGCCATTTGGCTCGCATTGTGTGAGCGACCGCGTATCAAAGCAAGCGCATCAGCAATTGGGCCTACGCCGGAAGCCAAGCTATTTCCTACATTCTTTGTCGCGCCTCTGGTGGCTGCTGGACTCCTGTAAGGCTTTGTCCCTTCAAGCGAGCTGACCAAGATGGTAGCTGACATTCTCATCTTGGTTGGGACTCGTTACAGCTGGGCGGGCTGGCTAGCACGAACAAGCGTTCCATATCCAGTCACGATGCTAGCAGGAATACCGATCGGCGCTGCCATGGTACTGTGCTTTCAAGGCTGGATCGGCTTTCTCGGTGACTGCTATCGACTCTACTCGTCCTCTGCCGTGAGTTCGGTCGCGGTGTCGCGAACCAGCCTCGTGTTTCCGTATACTGACATTGAGACTCGACGGTTTGCTTCTGCACTTATACTTCAGATCGCGGCTACAGTCATCGGCCGTTCACTCTCTGGCGCTACGTGAGTCGGCGTCTCGATCAGGTAACAGGCATTGCGCAACTTTGACTGAGACTGACCTTTTTTCTGCATCGAGCTACAGCATCCCTCTCTGCACGCATCGACTGCACGAAAAGCTCGGAGGCATCGCGTTTCTATACACCATGCTCGCTGGCTTGGTGGTGCTGACCATTCCGATGCCGTTGCTCGTTTTTCGCTTCGGAGCCAAGCTACGAGCTCGATCCATGTACAAGCCTGGCAGAGGTTGAGCTGCCATTCCAACGTCCTTGATACAGCATCCATTTTGGTTGATTCTCACTGGTGGTTGTGCAGTTGCTGGATAGGATTGAGTGTGAGCTGAACAGCAGGTTGAGGTGTCGGCGAGGTGTAAGCGGTAAGTGTGGAGAAAACGCTTTCTCGAAGCGAAGTTGTCATGGCTCGTGCTTGAAACACCGCTCTTTTTTCGACGATTACCCGCTGAAACAGGCAAAATCGGTGGTCATTCGCAATCACGACCTTCTTACTCCAACTGCTCCTCCTACATCGTCCTCACTCCAAGCACCTCGACCTTCCCTACACTTTGCTGACAACAACCATTCTTCATGATGCTCTGAACCGTGCTCTCGCCATTCCAGCAACTCTCGCTATCGACTCTCTTCCGTGCAGCTGCGGCTGTGCTGGCTAAGCGGCAGCAAAGATGGACGAGGTGCTTCCCGGATTATGGGTAGGAGGCGTACGAGCAGCCATGGACGTCGACTACCTCTCTCGTGCCGGCATTACACACATCATCACGTGTATGAAGCAGCAGATTCCCGTCCCACCACCACTTGCTGATGGGCGGACCATCACGCGGAAAGAGATGAAGCACGTTCGGATCGACGATGACGAAAAGGCGCCCATCTTGGTACATTTCGCTGGATGCAACGAGTTAATATCCAGTCAGCTGGAAGAAGAGTGGGTGGTTGATGAAGAATCGGCCTCGACAACAGAAGGTGAAAGCGAGAACGTTGTGGAGCAGCTCGTACAAGGTCGACAGAAACGCAATGGTCGATGGGGCACCTGGCAGACGACTGGGACGGGGACAGTTTTGGTGCACTGCCAAGCCGGCTGTTCACGATCAGTTGCCATTGTCGCAGCCTACCTCATGCACACCCGACGCATCTCCGCCTCTACAGCCGTATCGATGATTCAACGACGTCGAACACACGCCGAACCGAATCGCGGCTTTCTAGCCCAGCTCGAGCTCTACCAGCAGGTCGGGTTTGAGGTGGATATGAAGTGGCAAGCTGTGCGCAGGTTTTTGATGAGCAAGACGGATATTCTCAACGGGGATAGTATGGACGATATGCTGCTCAGCTACTACCCGAGTCCCTATCCGAGTCCGGCGTTGAGCGCGGCAACCGGTATGAAGGGATTCACCGCTTTAAAGGCGAATGGTGAGGATGGTGTTGCGGCCTCCACACTCGACAAAACAGCGATGACCGCGGAGAATAATTTTCGCAGCAGCGACCACGATGCGCAAAATGAAAATTCGCAATCAACCAACAACGTTTCATCCTCCGCAACACCACCGCCACATTCACCCAACAACTCCAGCATACCACATCTGGTCAACTCGCTCTCCAACATGACACCACCTTCATCCAGCGCTGACAACTTCAATCCATCAACCTCGTGCTCGACCCTCCCCGATGGATCAGCAAAGGAAGTCAAAGTCACAGCCAACTCATCCGGTCGTCTTCCTGGCGGAGTCGAACACGTGCGCGGACACGAGGGAGTGCTCAATAGGGGTCAGTTGGCACAGCCTAGCTTCAAAGGGCCCAAGTTGAGGTGTAAAGGGTGTAGGAGGGAGTTGGCTGCGTTGGATCATGTGGTGATTCACGAACCGGGTAAAGGACAGATGGCGTTTGAGCATAGGAGGAGGGATGTTGGGCATTTGGGGCAGAATATAGCGACAAACAGTGCGGGTGACGGCATGATGGCCGATGAGGGAGAATCTGCGGTGAAAGCAGAGGTCGCAGAAGCGACAGGATCTTCAGTGTCGGAGGGTGCAAATGGTCAGACGCAGCAACAATCGCAAACGAGTACGACGACTGCTGCTTCCGAAACCGCTTCGTCGTCAACACCATCAACAGCACCAATCCCAATCATCCCAACCAAACCTCGCATCCAAACCGCAGCATCACTGGCCTCCCAACTTCCCCCACATCTAGCAGCCCTTCGAGTCGGTCGACCCGCCTTCCCACGCCCACCATCCTCCACCCCTTCCACACCCTCCGTCCCTCCTCCAGCACCAGCCTCATCAGCAGCATCGATGCTCAAACATCCCTCGTGCTCATCCTACTTTATCGAACCCATGGCGTGGATGACCGATCTCAGCAGCGGTGAGGTTACTGGTCGACTCAACTGTCCCTCCGCAAAATGCGGACAGAAGCTGGGTAGTTGGGATTGGGCAGGTATGCAGTGCGGTTGTGGAGCGTGGGTTACTCCTGCGTTTTCGTTGCATCGCAGCAAGGTCGATGAGTTCTAGAGCTGTCCCCCACAGTGCTACTCACTCACATCATACTAACACAGTGGCAACAAATATTTGCATTCACGCCATCAAACGCATAGAACATCTTGCAATTGCATTTCTCTCTCTACGCCTATCTTCGACTCGAACGTCTCTCCTCCTCCCGATGCCTCTTCTCCTTCTCGTTCTGCAACTGAGCTCTCACATCCGCAACGTCTTGGTCGTCGGCATACTTGAACCGCTGAGCAGCCTGCTGTCGACGCTCGACATCGTACTGTTCCGCATCCACGTGGACACCGTCGTGCTGGACCAGCTCGTCCGGGTTGATCGACATAGCTACCGAGTCGGCGGGGCGTTTGGTTCCGCGTGACGACTCTTGTCCGAGCACGGGTACCGAGGGGTCCGGCCGGTGTGTGGAGGATAGATCGTAGGTTCGTTCGGAGGACATGAATTGGCCAGCTGATGAGGAAGCTGCGCGTTCGGGTAGGACGGTGTATAGCGATCGTGGTGCTCCGCTTGCGGTAGATTCGATACGTGCGTCTTTGCGCAGTTCGGTGAACGAGGGCGTTTGTAGGCCTGCTCCGATGGATGAGACGGATTGCATACCTGAGATGTCCTCCTCTGGCTGCTCTGGTTGCTGCTCTTCTTCGGGCTGTTCTTCGTCCTCGTCTTGTTCGTCTTCCGGATCGGATTCTTCCGGTTCGAGTTGACCCCAATGCTCTTTTTCGACTTTATCGACCAGCTCTGCGTCCATCTCTTCCTCTGTCTCACCCAGCACATTACCGTAGAGCGGGTTGCCAAACTCGTCGACGGGCGGTCTGCCCCAGCCTCCTGGGTGGAACCCCCAACTGGCGCCCTGTGGAATGGGCGCGTTCAGACCGGCAATCGGCAAATGCGGATAACTCGGCGGTGGTCCATACCTCTGCATCGCGATCAACCACGGCGGTGGAGCCAACGGAGGGATGGATAGCGCCTCGATGAGCTCCTTACTCAGTTGACCCGGTCGCTTCTCCTTGTACTTGGTTTCGTACTCTTTGCCCTCGTAATACGTATCGCCGTACCCGCTGAGATGCGGTTTGTGTTGAAACTTGAAAAAGGCATCGTAGAGTTTCTGATAGTCGATGTCCATTTTGCCCATCTTTGGCTGCACGCGTTCGCGAGTCTTCTGCTTCAAGCTCTGTTCCGCCTCTTTTTCTTTCAGGGCGTCCTTCATGGTTGCAATGCCCGTATCGGCAATGTAAGAGGGTAATTGGTACTGGGGCTTTTCGATGCCTCGTTTGTTTTGAAGATAGTCGCGTTTGGTTGCCCAATGGGGTGGGATGGGGACGCTGTTTCGTACGCATTTGAGGTGGACGAGTAGGCGTGGGTCGGTGGAAGTGACGTCAGTCCATTCGACTACTTCGGGTTTGGGTACGAGTTGTTTGAGTTCGGCGACAGTTAGACGTTGGAGTTTCTTTTGCTTGCGTTTGGAGAGGTGGGTGGTGGTACCAGCAGCTGCATCGTCGTCGTCGGAATCATGTTCGGACTCGACCTCGTCGTCTGGATAGATGACTTCGCCTTTTGAGGGCTGCTGCTGTGCAGAGAGTGCGTCGGGCTGATAGCGCGAGAGGACGTTTGAAAAGGCTTTGTATACGTCCGAATTGGGATCGATTCGAAGGTCGGCTGCTTCGTCGAGGATGGATGTACCTGCTGCGCTGCGAGAGGAGTCGTCATCATCGTATCCATTTGATTTCTCTTGCTTGGTAGTGAGTGTAGCAGTAGAAGGCTGGGCTATCGATGATGACGAGGAGGTTGGCTGTTGCTGCTGTTGCTGTTGTTGCTTCTTCTTGAGCCTGCGCTTTGCATTCTTTGTGAGTGGTGCATTGCCATTAGATGGTCCTGCGACCGCTTTGACCTCCATCGTGTGCTTGCCACCAGTCGTCGTCACAGATGGTGATCGTGTCAATGAGCAAGGAGTGTCGGAAGATGTTCCGAAAGGTGGAGCTGAGCCGCCAAAGGGTTCACCGACAATGCTGAGTAATCATGACAATCGAGTCGGAATTTCCGCACGGTTAGAAGGTGCAGCCGAAACGCGCTCTCCTTGTGACTGCGGGAAGTTCGCTCGCATTCACTCTCTCATTCTTCCTATCTCACTCTGTCACTCTGTCATTCGTGAGAATCAACTCTCGAATCACCCTATCCTGTTGACAAGGTGCTGAATCCGATAGCGATAAGCTTCGGTGCAACAGCCGATGCCGATCGTGACGGTTCAAAGTCTCTTTCGGATGCGCCGCCATGAGAAAAAGACTGAGCCAAATGGGCTTCTTTCGTGTCGTGTGGGAAAGAGCGCAATTGAAACGGATTGGAATTGAATCAAATTGGCAGCAGAGAAAAGCAATTGCAAACTCGAGCCAAATTTGTATTAACAGGAAGAACAGCAGAGCGAGAAGAAAACGAAAAGGAAAAAAAAAAAAAAAAAAAAAAAAAAATTGGCACAAAGACAAAGGAAAGGCGAAGGCGAAGACAAAGTCGCGCGCGCTGTGACAGAAAGAGAAGAAAAAGACTATCTCTCTCTGAAGCTGAGTTTGTGCGTTTCGAAAGAATTTGACTGACGCGCTGCCTCGTTTGGATCTGGCTTTGGCTTTTGGCTTGCTCGTCGTCGTCGTCGTTTGCTGCTGCCATATTACCACCATCATCTCACTTTCTCCGCCTTCTCTGCTGCTCTTTGCTCCACCAAAACAAGGAGGATTTCGTGTTCGACTTCACCCCAAGTCGATACCAAAGTTTTCCCCCCTTGCTTCGCCCCATCGGCTTCCTAGTGTGCGAAGTTTTTCTGTCTAGAAAAACCGGCTAGCGAACTCCAGGGCGTACCCTTCCTTCATCGTTCTAGCAGACGGCAATCTCCTCCTACCATCCCAACAAAAGCTCTTCGCCCAACATGCCTCCCTTTGCTAAACCCGAAACCGTCCTCAAACGGTCCGAGGAGCTCATCAATGTCGGCCAACACCAGGCCGCCTTGGCCGCTCTCAACGAGATCTTCACCTCTCGTCGATTCAAGCAGACTCCCCTCCAGTCGCTCGAGCCCATCATGATCCGCTTTGTCGACCTTTGCGTTGACTTGAAGAAGGGCAGGATGGCCAAGGAGGGTCTCATGCAGTACAAGAATGTATCGCAAAATACCAACGCCCAGTCCATCGAACTCGTCATCAAGCACTTTATCAAACTTGCTGACGCTAAAGTCGTCGAGGCTCAGTCCAAGGCTGATGCTGCTGTTGGCGAAATCGACATTGACGACCTCGAGGAATCCGAGACTCCCGAGAGCATGCTCCTTGGCTCCGTCAGTGCCGACCAGAACAAGGACCGCACCGACCGTGTCCTCGTGACTCCTTGGCTCAAGTTCCTCTGGGAGGCTTACCGCACCGCTCTTGACATTCTTCGCAACAATGCTCGTCTTGAGGTGCCTTACCAGCAGATCGCCAACCAGGCGCTCAAGTTCTGTCTCCAGTACGAGCGCAAGACCGAGTTCCGTCGTCTCTGCGAAGTGCTCCGTCAGCACCTCCAGAACGTCGCCCGCTACTCGCACCACGCCCACGCCATCAACCTCACCGACCAGGACACCCTGCAGCGTCACCTCGACACCCGTTTTGCTCAGCTCAACTCTGCCGTCGAACTCGAGCTCTGGCAGGAGGCTTTCCGCTCTGTTGAGGACATCCACAACCTCCTCACCATGGCCAAGAAGGCTCCTCGCCCCGCTATGATGGCCAACTACTACGAGAAGCTCGCCCGCATCTTCATGGTCTCGGACAACAACCTCTTCCACGCCGCTGCCTGGAACCGATACTACGCCCTCGCCCGTTCCATCGCCAAGTCCGACGAGGAGCACACCCGCATGGCCTCCTACGTTCTCATCAGCGCCCTCGCCGTGCCTGTCATCTCTTCCAACGCTCCCGGCACCGGCAACCTCAACAAGACCAAGTCCGACTTCTTGCAGGGTGACCAGGAGGGCCGAAGCCGCACGGGTCGCCTCACTTCGCTCCTCGGTCTCAGCCGCACTCCTACACGTGCCGGTCTGCTCAAGGAGGCGCTCAACCGCGACATCCTCAAGAAGGCGCGCCCCGAGCTGCGTGAGCTCTACAACATCCTCGAGGTCGAATTCCACCCTCTCTCTATTTGTGCCAAGATCGAGCCCATCCTCGCCTCCATCTCTCAGGATCCCGAGATGGCCAAGTACGTCAAGCCCCTCCACTCGGTCGTCTTGACCCGTCTCTTCCAGCAGCTCAGCCAAGTCTACGATGCTGTCAAGCTCTCCAAGGTCATGCAGCTCGTCTCTGCCTTCAAGGCTCCCCACAGCTACACCCCTGCTGAAATCGAGAAGTTCTGCTTGAACGCTTGCAAGAAGGGTCACCTCAACATCCGCATCGACCACGTGGCCCAGGCCATCACTTTCCAGGATGACGTGTTCTCCACCGACGCTCACCCTGCTGCTTCCACCTCGTCTGAAGCTGACAATGTCCGATTGCAGGCCACCCCCTCCGAGTTGGTTCGCACGCAGCTCAGCCGTCTTGCGACGTGCCTCGACACTACGCTCAAGACCATCGACCCAAGCATTCTTGCTAATGCCGAGGCTGCCAAGCGCGACGTGTTTGCTCGTGCTATCGCTGCTGCCGAGGACGAGCACAAGGCTGCCATCGCGCGCAAGGCGATCCTCGCCCGTCGCAAGGAGCTGCTCGAGGAAATGGCCACACGCAAGGAGCGCGAAGAGGCTGCTGCCCGCGCCGAGCGTGCCCGCGCTGCTGCCGAGGCCGAGCAGAAGCGTATCGCCGAAGAAGCCAAGAAGCGCGAGCAGGACCGCATCAACAAGGAGCTGGAAGCTGTGCGCATCGAGGAAGCCAAGAAGATGGCCAAGTCGCTGCAGGAGCGCAGCGGTCTCAAGCTCAGCGAGGAGGAGCTGGCCAACATGGACACCAACAAACTGGTGCAGATGCAGGTCGAGCAGATTGAGAAGGAGAAGAAGGAGCTCGCCGAACGCTTGCGTCTGATCCACCGCAAGATGGACCATCTGGAGCGTGCCTACCGTCGCGAAGAGGCTCCCTTGCTGTCGGCTGACTACGAGCGACAGAAGGAGGAGGACCTCAAGTATCACAAGGCCGCACGCATCACGCTGCTGCAGACGTCCAAGGAGAAGCACGCTGCCGACTTGGAGATCAAGAAGCGTCTCACCAAAATCTTGCCCGACTACCAGCAGCTTCGTTCCATCATCGAGGATAAGCGACGTGGCGAATTTGAGGAGCGCAGGAGGAAGGCGACCGAGCAGATCGAGCTGGAGAAGGAGAAGCGTCGTCAACAGGTTCGCGAGGAGAGGCGACGCGAGCGACAGGAAGCTGAAGAGGCCGAGCGTCGTCGTGTCCAGGAAGAGGAGGAGGCACACGTTCGTGCCGAAGAGAAAGAGCGTCTGGCCGAGCAGCGTCGTGTCGAAGAGGCTCAGCGTGCCGAGCTCGAGGCCAAGAAGCGCGCTGAGATTGAAGAGCGCATGGCCAAGTTGCAGGCTGTGGCAGACAAGCAACGACAGCGTGAAGAGGAGGCTGAGGCCAACCGTCGCGCTCGTGCCGCTGGTGGTACTGCTGCTGCCGCCTCTGCCGCTCGACAGGATTCGCCCGCTGGTGGCGAAAGTGGATGGCGTCGTGCCGGTGGAAGCCCCGCTGCTGCGCCTGATCAGGAGTCGCAGCGCCCTTCCATCTTTGGCGCTGCTCGTGCAGGTGCTGGTGGAGGATGGCGTGAGCGTGAGGCTGCCAGATTGGCTGCTGGTGGCGACTCTGCTGCTGCTGCTGCTCCTAAGGCCGCTGCTACACCCGCTGCTGCCCCCGCTGCTGCTCCTGCTTCGACTGGCGCTTACCGCCCCGGTATGCTGCGTGGTGCCGGAGCCGGTACTGGCAGCAGCTGGCGTGACCGTGAGGCGGCTAAGAAGGCTGCTGGTGGAAGCCCTGCCCCGCCCCTGCTGCTGCTCCCGCTGCTCAGGCTCCTGCCGCTGACAACGACGGATTCACCGAGGTCAAGAAGAACGTCTACCGTCCTCCCGGCCGTCGTGCCTAAATTTGCACCTCGCCCCTCGCTCATTCCCACCAAAAAACACAGCAGCGGATTTTCCCTTGATTGTATGCTGTGACTCTCGTTATGTAAATCTGTTCCCATCTTCCATCCCTATGCCCCCGTTTTCGTTTGCGTCGCCGACTGTGACTGTTGAACGCTGTGGATCGGACTGTATGAGAGTTGATGGGAAAAAAAACAGGTGCACGGCGCACCGATGTCGAGCCGGGGGGCGTGGGTGAATCTAACAAAGGGCGAAAAAGCGTAAGCGCGCATACCATGCATAGAGTGAGACAATTGGCTGGCGCTGTCATCGTCGGTCTTTCTCCACACACCACCACCATCGACGCCGACGCCATCTCCATCTTCACGCTACCACATCGATCAACATTCCAGGCGATACCGACTGTCGATCTTCTGGCTATACTGTGGCGAAGGCACTCGTATAACGCAGCCCTCGTTCGATTCGGTGATTGGCGAGTGGGAGTGCTCGACATCCCTCAATCCGGCAAACACTTTAACTGCTGTTGGAGCTCGAACAAGCTGGTATACGATCACATTACACTACACTGCAGGATACACGCACGATGAACAGGATCACCGACCCAGCGGTCACGCGGCAAGCCGTCTCCGCGCTGTATACCGACCCTAACGTCGACCCTACCCCACCGCTGCGAGGGCACCAAAGGATACAGATAGCATCTCGATCCGCTCTCGTCACACCCTCCGCGCCTTTTCCACCACCGCCGCCGCCGACGACGACGACGAAGATCCATGGTCAGCCATCCCGCGTCCGCCCCTCAACCCATCCCATCCAGCACCCGAAGAAGTCATCACCCTCCCACGCGCGCAACGCAACCAACTCCTCCTCCGCGCCCTCCTCCAACTCCTAGCCCTCTTCGTCGTCTGCTTGATCGGCCTTGCAGGCACCCTTTACCTCGCCCTACCCGTCATCTCACCCGCCGACAAGACGCACCTCAAAATCCCACGAAACTTTGACGACCTGCAACAACTCAACACCGTCCTACAACACTACAAGACCGAGCATTTCGGTCGAGTCCTCCTATGCTGGGTGGTGGTCTACATGTTTCTGCAAGCGTTCAGCATCCCTGGAAGCATGTACATGTCCATCCTCGCCGGGGCACTGTTTGGCGTGCCGCTCGCTCTACCGCTCGTGTGCGTCTCTGTCGCTACCGGCGCAAGCATCTGCTACCTCATCAGCAAGTTCCTCGGTGTAGTCCTCATCGCCTTGCCCACCTGGCAGCGTCGCGTCGACGAGTGGAAGGCGAAACTCGTACAGCACGAGGACAACCTGTTGAGCTATCTGGTGGTGATTCGGATGATGCCGTTGCCACCGCATAATGTGGTGAACGTGTTGGCGCCGCATTTGGGGGTAGGGTTGGGAACGTTTTGGTTGAGTACGGCCGGAGGGATCTTTGCGGTTAGTGTGATCCATGTGACGATCGGGGAGAAGTTGGATCAGATGACGAGTGCGGGTGATTTCGGTTTGTTGAGTTGGAGGAATGCGGCGCTGCTGGGAGGGGTGTGTGTTAGTGTTTTGATTCCGGTAGCGGTGAAACGGTGGGGGAAAGGGAAGGGTTTGGACGATCAAGAGGGGAGGGGAGAGGTGTATTTGGAAGAGGGTGAGGAGGATGCTCAGCGATTACCGGACAGTTTTCGACGCAATCTTTCGCTTCATCACGGGAGCGAAAGCGATGACGAGTTGCCGCCGCATAGATCGCTCGATACTACGCATATTACCACCTCCCCTCCTACACTAGCTGGTGATGCAGGGGATGCGAGTGAAAGCTTTCCAAATTGGTCCCCGCACAACCACGACGACGACGAGGAGGAGGAGGAGGAGGACGGTAGGAATAGCAGCGATTATGGGAGAGGTGGGATTTTCACCGATCGTCATACCCCCCAGCAGAGTGGTGCATCAGGGGGTAACGGGGGCAAGTTTAGGCAGTGGATCGCTGGCTCGACTGGTATCAAGTTGTAAAGACGCCCCCCTCTCTCTTCGAACATTCGGGGCTTTTCAGGTGGGCGAAACAGTAACAGTTGCTTTTGAAAACATCCGTTTCTTTTACTTTACAGACTGTTCGATCAGAGGTTTGAGCAGTGTTGTTGTGGGTGTTGTCGAGTGTGCGAGGTGTTGCAGCGTTCCTTACCGGTGTGTATTTTTAGAGAGGGGGAAGCGATGCGTGGAAGATGTGTCTGACGGAAGAATCAAGTCGTTGGACCTCTGCTCAAACGTATCCTGCGAACGTTCTTGTTGCAAACTGCAAATGATCATGTCTCAAATGACCTCTTATCTGACCGACTCTGCACACTCTACGCAGCCGACACAAAAAACGGTCCAGTTGCAATCAAGCTCTTCCGCTTTGAGGTGAAGCGTCCGACGTCTTGTGTGCGCTTGCGTCTTGCCTCTCTTGTGCGATTCCTAACAATGTTCCTGGCCGTCATTCGTTCATCGATCGAGCCAGTTCAAAGCGGATCACCCCATCACACAATCTACTGCATCCCATCTCTCACTGGCTTGCATCAACCGAACTTTCAAACTGTGCCAAGATGTCTGGTTTAGCTGTGCTTCGAAACGATGTGAAAGTGTGCGGGTTAGGACATGGAAGCTTGTGCACCGGCGGTGGCAGCAAGACGGTTTCTCCTCCTTTCGGCCTCTGCCTCCTTTTCTGCGTTGATCTCCTCGACGAATTTTTCGATCTCGGCGAGCTCGACGTTCTGTTATGATGCAAAAGCAACACAAGTCAGTATCCTCCTTTTGACAGACGCATGTGGTTTGAAGTTGTGGTTGCTACTCACCCTGACTTTACCGTGACCTTCCATAAGAGCGATCTCGATGTTCTTCGCGCCGGTTTGAACTACCTCGAGCAAACTCTTGATAGCGAGTTTGATCGTCTCTTCTTTGGACAGATCGTCCTTGTGGTTCTTTTCCAAAAACTCGCGAACAGTCTTGGAGCTTCGACCAATGGCGTTGGCCTTCCACGCCGAGTACATGCCACTCGGCTCGGTCTGGTAGAGCTTGGGCTTGGCGTCGTTGGCATCAAACCCAATAATCAGCGTCGAAATACCAAAGGGACGCACACCTCCGGACTGGGTATACTTCTGTTGAATTCCAGCAATGTGTCGAGTAATGTAGTCGACGGTGACGGGATCTTCGACGGTCAAACGGTGCGATTGACACTCGGTTCGTGCTTTGTCGATCAAGATACGTGCGTCGGCAGTAAGACCAGCAAAAGCGAGACAGATGTGATCGTCCAGCATGGCTGTTTTGCGGATGGTTCGTGCATCTTGTAGTTGGAGCACCGACTTTTTCTCTACGCCAAGAACGACGACATCCTTGCCTCGAACACCGACAGCGCAGGTTCCTTTACGCACAGCTTCGAGAGCGTATTCGACTTGGAAGAGATGGCCATCGGGTGAGAAGACGGTAAGCGCTCGATCGTACGACATTGTGCGTGTGTAAGCGAACCTCAGATGGAGTGAGGCGGGTTGGTGATCGAGTGATGGTGATGAGGAGGAGGAGGAGGATGTTGGCAAGAGTGCCGCGAGTGGCCCAAGCTTTCCAACCAAAGAGTGGAGAACAAGCAACAGCGAAAGCGCAGCAAAAGGAACGCGTCAGTTGGCTGGAAATGATCAATTTTCGGAGCTTACTAACACTCACCTAATTTGACTGAGAGCAATGTTAGAATTAGTCGACTCACAATTTAGCGTAAAATCAAGCATACTCCACATCATGCACGTCGAGGCAACATGAAACACGCACGCACGCACGCACTGCCACCGACCCTCGCTCGGCCTTTTTCTTTATTTTTTGTCCTTGCGCAACTCTTTCTCGCCGAGCAAACACAGTCCCACACCGACGCCCGATTTGCAGAGAGCTGGTGGGGACCATAAGAGTAATTCAACCAGTTCGGACTGTGCGCCATTGATGGGAGAATGTGATACCAAGAAAGGACTCGCTGAGCATCATGCAGCTTGCACGCAATTCCGATGACGGAAAATTGCCAAGAAGACCAAAAATAAAAATAAAATAAAAAATAAAAAAAATAAAAAAGACTCAGCAGAAAGACAGCGTCCCACCAGCCAGATAAGGTTTCTTCTTGTGTGTGATTTTTCGGAAATTTTGGCCGGCCAGACGAGGCTCAGGGTTCGTGCGTCGGCTGTCTCTCGACTGCAAGGAACACGGCCACTTTGCTTTTGACTCCTTCAGTGACCATTCCGATTCACCTTCGCACACATCCGACAAGATCACCATCACAATTCATTCACTCAGTCAGCGTCAAACGGAACAGCCGGGCAGAATCGCAAGTGATTGTCGTCGCCATTCATCGACAACGATTCTCCTCGTCTAACACCACCATCTCAGCTGGGCAAAACAAGAGATATGCGCTCCTCGACGACGACGCTGCTATAACTACAACCATGAGTCTGCCCTCCAAGGACGACGCCGACTCGGATCAGCAGCTGCATCCACACCAGCAGCAGCAGCAGCAGCAGCAAAACTTGCAGCCTCCTTCTGCCGATCCAATACGATCACCTACTTCTCCTTACGGTCGTGATTCCTTCAGCGCAAGCAGTATACCCTCTCACAATTCGGAAATTTACATCAACAGCTACTACTATGGCAACACCGACATGCCAGAGCTGGCAGACACAGCCAATAGGCCACTTCCTGCATGGACTTCCACTTTTGCCCAGAGTCCGGTCAACTCTCCGGGTATCTCGCCAGGATTCTCACCCGGCTTTTCACCTGGCTTCTCCAGCTCCAACGACGAACGACTTATCAGACGACTCAGCTGGAATAGCGCCAACGATCATCATGAAGCGGAATACCAACAGGCTGGACTATCGACAAATGCACGTTCCCATCAGCGCAATGTCTCGTCTGTAGATGCTGGCGTCCTCAGAGGTCCACTCGAGCTCTCACCTCAGCCTCAGTCCCACAGCTTCCCACCTCCGCGACGCAGCTCTTCCTTGCCACTAGACAGTCAAGCCATGGCTTTCGGTCAGAGTCGCGAATCCGATGCCACATATACCGCCGACGATCACGACAGAGCTTTTCTCACTTCTCATCATCAGCATGGCGCACCACATCCCTCGGTCCGCTACCAAGAGCCAGATGAGCATCAGTTCCATCGCACCGCTTCACCAGACGCAATCGAACAGGCGGATCACTCCAGCAGGCTCAAATCCAGTGCAGACATCTATGCCGCCTCCAACCTCGACCGGGCCAAGTCCGGCCTCAATCGCTTCAGCAAGTCGATCCGCAGAATGAGTCGTCGTGTCGTTCATCACCAGAATCAAGGTCACGTTCCACTCACAGATCAAGATACAGAAGAGAGCGATTCCTCCGGTACCGCCCATCCAGATCGACACCCAACCAGCACACTCGACAGCATCACACCACACACGCACCAACTGCAGCTACTCAGAGGCAAGAGTTTGGGTATATGGGGTCCCGAGAGCCGATTACGCAAGTCGCTCGCCAAGCTTCTTTCGCAGTGGTGGATGGAGCCGCTCATTTTGCTGCTCATTCTCGCCAACACCGTCACTTTGGTCGTGCAGTCCGCTCAGAGCGTCTACACTCATCCCAGGCCTACTCACTACTTTGGCGACGTGACCGATTTCATACTGCTTGTCATCTTTGGCCTGTACACGGTAGAGATTGTAGCTCGTATCGTCGTGTCCGGCCTCATCATCAACCCGCCTCCGCTCTACGCTGCTCCCATCCCGGTCGCTCAACATGACCAGTCGAGTCCAGATGCAACAGAAGTAAAAGACGACGTCCCCAACCTCTCGTACCACAGGAAACAAATGTCGAGATCCAACACGCTCGACACGCTCGGCTTCTTTGGCGACAAAGTCAAACACAAAGTTCAACGTGTGTTTGCAGGTGAACAAGGCTTGACCGAGTCCTATTCGCATCCACAGCGTCGATCTCCTAGTCCCATACACAGCAGCAGCAACACAAGAAAACACGAGCAGGATAGTTCCATCCCGGACACGCAGATCCGTCATCCTGGCCGACGTCTCAATCAGAGCGAGACCAGCATGTTTCTCTCTGAATCCACCACGCGCTCCTTCTGGCACAACGCAAAGACTCCTTTCGCCGAAGCTTTTGAGCGCCAGCGTGTGCAAGCGGTCCACCATGCTTTCTTGCGCCACTCGTGGAATCGTGTCGACTTTGTCGCCGTCGTTGCCTTTTGGATCGCATTCGCTCTCGCTCTGGGCGGCCAAGAGTCGACCAACAATCACCACATTTACATTTTTCGAGCCCTCAGCGTGCTTCGCTGTGCCCGACTGCTTACTGCAACCAGCGGGACTACCACCATCTTGCAGTCGCTCAAGTCGTCTGCATTCATCTTGCTCAGCGTAACGTTCTTCACCGGCTTTGCCATGCTTCTCTTTGGTATCATTGGCATCCAGAGCTTCGAGGGCTCTTACCGCAGGAATTGTGTATGGGTTGGTGATCTCAACGGTCAACCGGGTAAAAACAATACACTCTCCCAATTGTGCGGAGGCTACATCAGCTCCACCACCGGCCAAAGGCTCGGCCACGTTCTCGTCGACGGAACTCCCTCTGGCGCCGTGCCCAAAGGTTTCATGTGCCCGCGAGGTCAAGTGTGTCAGGAACAATCCACAAACCCAGAGTCCAACACGCAGTCCTTTGACAACATTCTCACCTCACTCCTCGAGGTCGTCATTGTCATCTCGTCAAACAACTGGTCCCAGACCATGTACGACATGATCGACGCAGACTACTATGCTTCCTGCATCTACTTTATAGTCGGTATCATCATTCTCAACTTTTGGCTCGCCAACTTGTTCGTCGCCGTCATTACCAACAGTTTCGCTACCCTCACGGCTCGTACTCAGCGCAGTGCCTTTGCGGATCAAAAGCTGGAAGATAAGTCGGCCGACGACGAGAAGCAGCCATTGGCAAAAGGCAGACTCAAAAGCCTTGCGGTTGGCTTTAAACGCGTATGGGGCTATACAAAGTATCTCTGGATCCTCGCCATCATTTTCGACGTTGCGAGCCAGGCATCCCGTGCGACCTATCTTCCGCCGGCAGAGCTGCAGAAGCGATCCGACATCGAGTTCTATTTCACTCTCGCATTCGACTTTGAGATCGCCATGCGCTTCCTTGCTTTTGTACTCGACGGCGATTGGCGTGGCTTTCTTGCGTCCAAACAGAACCGCGCCGATTTCTTCTTGGCCTTGGTCACCAGCATCATCCAGATCCCCGTCATTAAGCACTCACAGGTTTATCCCTGGCTCACCTTTTTCCAGCTGGCCCGATTCTACCGAGTCATCGCAGCCATCCCACGAATGCGAGTGTTGCTCGTTCGTGCTTTCGGCTCGCTCAACAAGATGCTCAACATGGTGCTCTTCCTCCTGCTTATGGTGGGTCTGGCTTCATTGATCGCCACGCAGCTGTTTCGCGGGGACATTCCTCAGGAGAGCGATGGCCAGTGGACAGAAATGACGTTCAAGCACTCGTACAACTCGTTCCTCGCCATGTATCAGATTTTCACTTCGGAGAACTGGACGGATGTGCTGTTCAGCGCCACATCGAACGAGGTCGAGTTCAAGCAGGCCGTCATCGCTGCCATCTTTCTGTCGGGCTGGTTCCTTTTCGCCAACTTTATCGTGCTGCAGATGTTCATTGCCGTCATTAACGAGAACTTCAGCGTCGCCGAGCACGAAAAGCGCCAGCAGCAACTGGAGCAGTATCTGCGTCGCAACGAGCCGCCGCCCTTATCGTTCACTGCTCGCCTGCTGAACAAGCTTAGTCCCTATCGATGGCTCAAGCGACGCAATGCAGCCCACACCGGATCTGCACCTTCTGAGCATGGCCGAAGCGATCACGGCGGAAGCGCCAGCGGTCAGACCAGCAAGATTGTGGGTGGGGCCAGGCCAGAGCAGCGCGCGGACCAGGAGAAAAGGGCTCGACCCATGTCGATTCATCATGTGGTAGACAGTTCGACGGCTACCGCACATCGCACGGTGCAGACTGTGAGGAAGATGCTGCGGCTCGATCAGCCGGACGAGGTGGTGCCGCTAGACAACCTGCACGCGCGCAGACTGCGCAGCAGTATTGATGCAGATGGATTGCTTAATCTTGCCGGTAGAGGCTCTGTTTATGACGCCGATCCGTCCGATCAAGCAGCTCATCTGTTTGCTAGCGAGCGCAGGTTGCAGAGGATGAGGTCCGATCTCGGACTGGCCTCGCAAGGCGGTGCAGGCGATGCTTCCAACGCTTGCCTTCCTCGCTCGTATAGCGATGCACGCATCCAGCAAGCTCGATTCATCGCCACCCATCCGTCGTATGACAAGTCGTATTTCCTGTTCTCGAACCACAACCGGTTCCGTCGCTTCTGTCAGAGTCTGGTGCCGTCTTCGCATGGAGAGCGCTTGTTCGGCAGGCCGGTTTCGCCGTACCGACACAAGCTGTTCCAGATCGCCGTCTTTTTGGGTATTGTCGGCTCGGTAGTGTCTGCTGCCATCGCTACGCCTGTCTACCGACGGGACTACTATGCCAAGTATGGTCTCATCCGTGCTTCGTGGTTCTCGATCCTCGAGATTAGTCTCTCGTCGCTGTTCTTGGCCGAGTTCCTCGTCAAGACTATCGCCGACGGCCTCGCGTTCACGCCTAATGCCTACGTCCTTAGCATCTGGAATTCGCTCGATCTCTTCGTGCTGACAACGCTGCTGGTCAACGTCATCACCGAGCTTGCTGTGATTGGAGGTGTCTCGAGGTTCACGCGAGCTTTGAAGGCGTTCCGTGCGCTGCGACTCATTAACTTGTCGTCGCTTATGCGCGACACGTTCCACGCGGTCATGATCGCAGGTGCAGGTCGAATTCTCGACGCTTCCATCCTGTCGATCCTGTACATCATTCCATACGCCGTGTGGGGTCAGAACCTCTTTGCAGGTTTGCTCTACTCGTGCAACGACGGATCGAATGCCATCCAGACCAAATTTGACTGTTCGGGAGAGTATCTCAGCTCGCCGGGCAACTTCAACTTTTTGGCTCCTCGTGTTTGGGGCAATCCGACCGAAGGTAGCGTCTACTCTTTCGACGATTTCAAGGGGGCCATGCTCATTCTGTTCGAGATTATCTCGCTCGAGGGTTGGATCAACGTCATGTCGACCGCGATGAGCGTGGCGGGTAAGGATCAGCAGCTGCAGAACGACAATCGACAGGTCAATGCGTTGTTCTTCCTCATCTACAACTTGGTCGGTAGTACTACAGTATTGACGCTGTTCGTGTCGGTCATTATCGAGAACTTCCAGACTTTCTCTGGTGCAGCTTTCCAGACGGCGGGTCAGAGGCAATGGGTGGATCTGCGCAGATTGATCTTGCGACAACGACCTTCGAAACGACCCAAGCGTCGGCCGTCGCAGGCGGTGCGCGCGTGGTGCTACGATCGCATGCTCAACAAGAATGGCTGGTGGAGTCGCACCATGGCGTTGGTCTATCTGGCGACGCTCGTGACGCTTATGACACAGCAGTACTCGGATCCTGCATGGGCTAATCAGCTTCGCGATGCGTTGTATCTGGGTTACACTGCGATTTATGCGCTGGATATCATTGCGCGTCTGCTGGGTTTGGGATGGAGGAGCTACAGGGAGAATCCTTGGAACCTTTATGACTTGTTTGTCGTGACGGGCACGCTGGCTACGACGCTTCCGCTGCTGACCAACAGTGGGGATAGCGGAGTGGTGGTTCAGTTTCAGAAGCTGTTCTTGACGTGCGTGGCGCTGAAGTTGGTGCAGAAGAACCATGCGCTCAACCAGCTGTTCAAGACGGCGTTCGCATCGTTGCCCGCCATCCTCAGTCTGTTCCTGTTGTGGCTCACCATGTTCTTGGTGTGGGCCATCATGCTGATCGAGGTGTTTGGCTTGACCAAGTGGGGTCCTAACGAGACGTATTCGAAGAACTTTTCGACGTTTATCGGGTCGATGGTTTTCCTCAGTATGATCTCGACAGGTGAAGGGTGGAACTCGTTCATGCACGACTACACGATTTCGCCGCCGCAGTGCACGCCCGCCGCGAGCTATCTGATGACCGACTGCGGCAGCCAACCTTGGGCCTATGCGCTGTTTATCGGGTGGAACGTCATCTCGATGTACATCTTCCTCAACATGTTTACCGGTACCGTCGTCGAGAATTTCTCGTACATTTTCGATCTGGGCAGCAAAGCGATACTGACCCCGGCGGACATTCGACATTTCAAGAGCAGTTGGGCTAAGCTGGACCGTGGCAGGAAAGGGTATATTCAAAAGGAGCAGATTGTGCCCTTTTTGTCGAATGTTAAGGGCGCGTTGGAGGTCGGGTTGTATCCGCCTGAATGCGGTTTGAGGGCGCTCAAGGCGGTGTTAGCGGACGAAGGGGGTGCGAAGAGTCCGACGAGTGATGTGAAGGGGAAAGGTGCGTTTGACTTTTTCAAGGCGTCGTCGCCGCTGCGGTCTCCTGTGCGGGATGGGAAGGATAAGGATGCTGGGGGATTGTTTGCGTGGCCGCCATCGTCGTCGGGAGGAGAACAGGCTCCGCGTGTGCCACAGACCGACGCGGAGAGGTTGGCTCGCGCTCTGGCCGCAGTGGATACAAACGAGCTCCGAATGCGCAGGCACCGCTTTGAACGGCTCTACCACGAGGCGATCATGCTGATGCACCCGCGAAAGGGTATCTCGTTTACCGACATGTTTTTGCTGCTGGCGCGTACCAAGCTCGTCGACGAAACGGAAGCGTTGAACGTCGAAGAGCTGATCGAACGGAAGGAGTTGCAGGAGCAGATCGAGCATCGTATCCGACTAGAACGCGTAAGAGGGCTGTTGCAGATGGGGTATTGGCGACGCAGGTTCCTGGCGTTGCGGGATGAGATGCATAGAGGCGAGGAAGGTGTACCGACGATTCTTGTGCACGAAAGTCCGGGTAGATCATCGGCTTCTCGCCCGGCGTTGACTGCGTTGGACATTCCCGGCCCTTCGTCATCGGTGGCGTTGGCGGGGACAAAGCCGAGTCTGACGCTGACACCTTCGCAACCGTCGCTGCACGAGTTGGAGGTGCGCGCATCGCCGGTTATCGAATCGTTCGAGGCGACCGCGTGGGGAGAGGTGATGAAGAGGATCGATCAGGAGTCGTCTCAGGGTCATGGGGACGGGTCGGGTGGCGGACAGCAGCAGCAGCAGAGGGGACAGCAGCAGAGGGGGTGGTTGGAGAGACACAGGTCGAGGAGTCGAGATGGCTCGCAGGAGGGGTGATCGGTTGTTGTGTGTTACGAGCGATAGAGTGAGATTTAGGTTGCGTTACACACTCAGAAATGTGGACAGTCTTTTTTTTTTGGTCATTGCTGCTGAGTTTGCTTGAGATTGTTTCAGGCGGATTGAGGCCTCGTGGTTGTTAGCGGTGAGATGTGTCAACCCGAAGGGGCGATAGATACTGACAGGCGTTGTCGAATCGGAAGTCGGAGTGACTTTGTAAGGATCGATCAGCGTCGACTAGCGCGCTTGTCAAGACGGATGTCCGAGGACGGTGTGGTCCTGCAGGAATCGGATCTTGGGCAACCTGTGTTGTTTCGCTGCGCGAATCAAAGGGCGTCTAGACTGCAGTGTGCGGAACGGCACCTTGTACAGTGGCATGAAGACAGAGATTGGTGTGGCTGCTTCAGACGAACAGGTGCATGACGGAGGGGGACAAATGACACGTTGGGAGTTGTGAAAGTATGGTTCGTTTGAAGTTTGGCCACGATGAACAATGCATAACGATGCTCTGGTAGTAACAGTGGCCTCGTAAAGCAGTCGAAGCCTGGCGTGCGACTGCATGAAGCGTGGTCATGGATAGAGGATGAAGGTGGGAGAGAGTGGCTGTTCCATCGTCATCCAGGCTAGTCCTGTCTGCGCAGCCCTCGTCCGTAGCGAGCAAGTACGAGGGCGATGACCATCAACCACGCGCTGCGCTGCTGAAGTCTACATTGCGACAGTCTTTGAGATCTTTCGTACTATCCTCGAAAGCGTACAGGTGGCCGGGTGATCGACGGCATCACAATCGAGTGTCATCACATCCTTCGCCAGCCCGTAAGCTTGATCGCGAAACAATGCGGGGCAAGCACGCTGCTCTGCTTGACCCCCTTGGTGGCCTGTCTGGTCGGCTGGTCCTCTCTGTCCTGCTTGTCCCCTCCGCACCCTCGAGTCATACACGGCGTGCCCCCTCTCACACAGTGTCCAGCTCGGGCCCCGCATCAACTCCCTCAATTGTCACCAACCAACTCCACCTTGAAGTGCATACAGAGCGGGTCAGCAATGCAACCAGCGGCAGCACATGCTTAGAGTTCAGCTTGAAGAGGGGTGGGGAGATGAACGAACATGTCGCCTTCACCACTTTCTTTTGAGCAAGGTTAAGGTCCTTCTCAGAAAGGTGACAATGGGGCCTCGTTACTCGTCATTTCATGGTTTGATTTTGATAATTGAGGTCAAGAAATTCAGGACTCAAAATTAGTCGGTGAACGACTGTCTGGGTTGCCTGTTTCAGCATTTGTTTGTCAACGAGCTCAGGTCTGCCTTGCAAAGTCGAAAGAGTGACTTCTTTGTTCTTCTGTGAAAATTAGTCCGGCTTTTGAACATTTTAGGCAAAATCATTACGAAGTCAGAGAACAGACGAACTTCGAGATTTTGCATCTCGTGAGCATGAAATCATGGTTCAGCAATGACGACTTTGTTTTCATGATCTGTGCGAATGCTGCAGCATAAACCACTAAGTTGTTGAAAGAGGTGAAAGTACCGGGTTACCACAATTCCAGGCTTGATTCCATTCCCATGCGAATTCAAAAATTAGGGTCGAGAAATTCGACGAGAAAGAATTCGTGATTTTTCAACCATCGCCACATAGCTTATCCGACAAAATGAGCAAAATAATGATAACTAGTTGACAAATGGGTTTGTGATTTAAGGACAATTAATCCGAGCAAAGGACCAATTTTTATCTTTTCGTAATCATATCGTGAAAAAAAAAGGAAATCCGTCTTCTCAGCCACCCCCTGAGCTATCCGGGATGGTTGCTATGCCGCAGCCACCCTCCGAAGGCACATCCGATTTTCTGGCTCCGTTGGATGGCTGCGGCATACAGCAATCCATCTTGCATAACTTGGAATGATTTGCCTTGTGAGGACGTTTCCCTTTTGCGGCGACAATAGCGTCTGGCGCTTCTTCACTACAAATTCATGATTTAAACCGGCAATTTTCACTTCTCGGCCCCAAAACAAAATGAGCTGATCGCAAGGCCTTAGAAGAACGGTTGAGGAAAATAGTCAAAACAAAAATGGGGCTTCGAAATTCAGGATCTGCCTGCGCTCCTTGAGTCCACTAGAACGATAGAGAACCACCCCTTGACAATCCCCACCTCCAATGGCCATCACTCCCCCGGAGCAGCTAACTATCTGGCATGGGTGATCATGCTTGAGGTCCCTCTCGTCTTCCTTCGCAATCATGATGATATGGATGAGTGACAGTCGTACGAACATGGCTAGAGAAAGTATGCGTGCATCAACCGAAACTCTGCCGGAAAAAGAAAAACGGGACTAAGATAGGCTTCGGTGTTTTAACCTATCCGACTTCCGGCTTGATAGCAACCTCACGGGCCCGCTATTCTTCGGGGTCCCCACATTCATACCTCCATCATTCTCGACTTCACCTATCCAACATTGCAGCCCACTCATAGATCGCAGGGCAGCGTCGAGCATATCTGCAGACTTGACAGCAACAGGCAACTTACAACAGCGGTTTGCGATGACGTTCAAGGCTGTCATCTTTGACATTGGCGGAGTGGTGGTGGGAAGCCCTCTATTCGCGATCAACAGGTGAGTCGAAGCACAGGACCACTGGCTGAACGATGCAAGTGACTGACGAATGCTCATACTCGGCTTTCCTGTCAGATATGAGAAGGAGCATGGACTTCCCTGTGACTACCTCAACGTGGCCATCACCTCGCAAGGTCATGGTGGCGCTTTCCAAGTGAGTTGGCACGATCCAACCCTATTGCCACAGACATGTTCCTCACAGCTCATCGACCTTCTATTTACTCACACGATAGCAATTTGAAAGGAGAGAACTAGACATCTATACTTTCTACCGTCGATTCGGAGAGGAGCTGAGCAATGTGGAGAAGAACAACGAGGCATACATCAAGTTTTGCAAGAGTCGAGGCCAAGGTAAGTCGACTGACGGTTGCCTATTCTCATGTGCAAGACAGGAGCTGACGCTTTGCTCGGGTTGACGGTACAGAGGTCCCCAAGCTCCCCACGAAGCTTAATGTCGATGGACGAGAGGTAAGGGCTCGTTGACCTGTGCACCAAGCTCTATATATGCAGTTGGAAACTGACACAAACTCCTATTCGCTTGACCCGTCATGTAGTTATTCGGACGGATGATGAAGCAGTTGACCAAAGTTGACCCAAAGATGCGTAACGCCATCATGCGCTTGAAAGGTGGGTTAGGCACAAACAAGCACAAGCTCAAAGTTGCGGGCGACCAAACGCTAATCCGAGCATGAGCATGAGCTTGCTTTTCTCTACAGCATCTGGCAAATTCAGGATCGCCGCATTGACCAACAACTTTGCACCTCCAACCGAGCTTCCGAATGCTCCTCATGACGGCGCAGCGAAAGCACCCACGCTCGAGGAAGAGCTGGAGCACCTGGGACTGGGAGAATCTCAGAACGACCTGCGAAGCATGTTTGACCTTTACATCGAGAGCGCCGTCGTTGGAAAGAGGTATGTTTTCGAAGACGAGCTGGACCCTTTTGACTCGACTGTTGACTCGTTTCCCTAATTCGGCTGTCTTGTCAACTCACTAGAAAACCGGATCCAGAGTTCTACAAGCACGCATTGGATCTTCTCAAGGTGCAAGCGTCGGAAGTCGTGTTCCTGGACGATATCGGACCGAACCTCAAATCTGCGCAAAAGCTGGGCATCACGACAATCCGTAAGTATCCCGTCCTGCCTGCTTGCGCTGCGCCTCCATTGAATGCGCGTTGCATCCCATGTCGTTGGAGCGCGAGTCTGACCCGCTGCCATTCTGCGACCGACGCATTCCCTTCTCTTTGTTTCGTCAACGAGCAGGCGTAAATTCGAACGACTGTACACCAGCTCTGGCGCAACTGAGCAAGCTGACCGGCGTGCAGCTGCTCGACGACGGTTCCCCTCCTTCTGCCAAACTGTGATGTTGCCATACCAAACCCAGTGATTCTCTCTGATCCTCCAACGTGACTTGAGACTGGACTGATGTGCTGTGCGTGTGTGTGTGTGTGTGTGTCGAAAAGCTGAAAAGAGACGCAACGGATCGCAGAGCTTTCGGACTGTGCAGGGAATGCTTTGCGAAATCGATCTAGATTGTCTTTCCTCCCTGCAAAAGACGGCGCACATAAGACAAAGACATGTGTGTGCAGGTGTGCGTGTGTGTGTTTGGGAGATGAATGGATGATATTTTGGCGAGTGCGAGAGTGTCGAATAATTTTGCAGCTTATGCGGACTGAACGTGACCCTTGCCCTTGTAGTTTTCGCTGGCGATACCAGTGATGGGGTTCTGCTTCTGTTCGAGGGCGATCTCGTTGGAGGCCTCTTGCCACTCCTTGGTCATGGTCTTGACGGGGGCACCACCTGTTGGTTACGCGAGCAGAGCATGATGAGTATTTAGGGTCTGATGACATTGTGACAATGTTGCGGAAGGACTTACCATTGGCGCGCATGAGGTAGAAGATACCAGAGGTGATACCGAGAGCAGCGACAACACCGGCGAGGGTCTTGGCACCCTGGCCAGAGGCAGTGATGGGCTTGCGGGGGCCGTGAGGACCAAATGAAACAAAGTAGGCTGTCGAGAGGAACAAGGGTGCGGATCATGATCAGCGGAATGTTCTCATCATATGTTGGCGATGGTCGAGTCGGTGACAGCAAGGCAGAGGATGGATGCGATTTGGAGGGGTGATCGGGGCCAACGGCACTCTGTTGGGTTGATTGACGGGCAGACCCAAGGGCCACTCTCAGCTGGAAGAAAGTGGCCCAGGCGTCATTGCTCTTGGAGGAGTGATAGTCGAATTCGATTCTCGCCCTTCGTTGCGAATACTGATCACCGAGACCGGTGCGCTTTTTGGAATACTTACCAGCCTTCTTCTCGTCGAGGCTAAGCTCCTTCCAGTCCTTCCTCTGAAGCTCTTCCAACTGACGGAAGACACCGTACTGCTCCTCCTTGGAAAGCGTCTTCCAGCTGGCCTCAATGTTGGGGACGATGTGGCTGAGCTGAACCTTGTTAGGGCCCTCAATGAAGGCACCTGCGTTGCGAGCGGTCTCGAGAGTCCATCGCTCTTCCTGGGTGACCATGGTTCGTCGGCCAAGGAGGGTGGCAGCGCGGAGGCCGCTTCGGGAAGCGCGAGCGACGTTCTGGCCGATCATTGTGAATGTTCTGGTGCGGTTGATCGAAAAGGTGGTGATGGTGATGATGGTAGGTTGTGATGGGGACCAACGCAGCGTGGAGGATGGACAGAGATAGCAAACTGTGACGACCAACTTAGAAGAAAATCGCGAATTCCGTCGCCAGAGAGAAATCGAGAAATCCAAAAGGGAAGAGAGAGAGAACCACATAGAGCGAGGCACGCCCGTCACTGGTTTCGGCTTTGCCAATTTGATGATCAATTTTCCTGCTTGCTGGTGCTCTGTGTGAGAGTTCGAGGAGCCACAGAGAGACTCACTCGGCCTGACCGGGACGTGGACGCGGATTTCACATCCTTGAAAACGAGAATTGGCGGTTGAATTTCTAAGCATTTTCGTCACTGCAGCCCAAGGCACAGTCATTTGTAGTCCCTGGCGAGAGCTTCAAATCGGACGTGCAGCACAGCGATTTGAATTCTCGTAGTTCGCCCTCTCTTCCCGAATTGGAATTTCCAAATTGAGCCTTGGATTTGTAATCGCAGAGCCATGTGCTGCCTGGTTCGTGTTGGGAGCGTGTCGGAATTGCAATGCAGCCTCTGCGAAGCCTGAGCGAGACGTCCCGATCCATTCCATTCTTGGCCCTGGGCTCGGACAGATCGGAACCGAGTCGCGTTGTGCCGTGTTGGTGAACCTGTCGTCCGAGACCGCGAGTGAGAAGGGTTCAGTGTTGCGTGTGGAGTGCTGCAGCTGCAAATTACGCACGGCCCTTGGCCCACGTCGAGGCAACATATGGACGTGGTAGAATGCAGTATGCAGCTCATCGAGGCTTGCATTGGTGGGTGTCCAGGGATCCATCGCAATCCATCATTAGCGTTGCAGCCAAACACTGATCTGCGCCCGCCTAGCTGCTGACTTGGGACGGCAGCAGCCCTCGACAAGATGGCAGGTCCTACTATCGAGCTGTTCAGCACTTCCATCTTGTCAAACGTCAAGGTGCGCACCCGTCATGAACGCTACACGTCGGTGCTGGCCATCAAAAAGATTTCCTACGTCTACCATGACCTCGCCTCAGACGACGATGCAAAAAGCAGGTGGCGACGCAAGGCCAAGGATCCACAGCTTCCCGGTCTCTTGGTCAACAACGAATGGGTCGGCTCGTATGACGAGTTCGAAGAGGCGGTCGAGTTTGGCGAGCTTGAGCTCTTCCTGGGCGTCTCTCCATCGGCAGCACAAACAGAACCGCCAGCGCCTCATGCTGCTCAATCTGCGGTGAGCTCCAAAGATCCCAGCTTGTACCCGACGCTCCCCTACGCCGCAGAAGGCGCTGGACGCTGGAAGGAACCAGATGCAGACCAGTTCATCTCGACGCTGAACATCAAAGAGGACGAGCTCACCGATGCAGACGTCGACGCGCTGCTCGCAGATATCGGCAAGCTACCCGCTGCACCCGCCTCTACCTCGGAGAAAAAGTACGTGCCGTCGAAGGAAGCCACCATCAAGCCTTTGCGCCTGGCCAAGATGGGCCCGACCACATCGCACCAAAGAATGCCGTCTGGCTCTCCAAGTCCAGCATCTGCAAGTGGAAGTGCAGGCTCTCGGGGGTCACCGATGGCACGATACTCGGCGACGCAACGATCGACCAAAGCTCTGGCTGCCGAGGCTGCAGCGCTCACCTCGAATCGAAAGACGTCCGGGGCGCTGCTGCGCGAGGCTGTGTCCCAGGGCAAGACGCTCGACGATGCCATGGAAGAGAGCCGCATGAAGCACATTGTCAGCCAGGACAACATCGACGATCTGTTTGCGTCGCTCGGTCTGAGCAATGTTGATATCGGTGATGACGAGGTGGACCAGTTCCTAGAGCAAGGGGCCATCCCGCAAGGCCTTCGTCTAGGCGGTGATCGTGTGCATCGTCCTTCGTCGATAGCGGACAAAGCGAGAGACGAAGCTGTGGCGAGGGATTTGGCGAAGAAGGCCAAAAGCAAAGGTCACGTCTCTGCTCGAGGTAGCCTCAGCGGCGAAAGCGCAAAGGTGGCAGCGCTCGAACCTGCTGCCTTGGTCGGATCAGCCGTCGACGACAAGTCGGCTGACATCTCTTCGTCGTCGGTATCAGAGCAAACATCGGCGCAATCGTCAGGGGTGTCTACCGTCACAGAGGCTACATCGGAGGTGTCCGAGTCGAAATCAGTTGAGGTGAGCAAGGCGCAAGAACCCAAGCCGAGCTTGCTCGATGCGCTTGTTCCGACCAAAGACGGCGACGGTTCCAACGATGTGTCTATCGCAGAGCCTGAGCCGAAAGAAACGGAAAAGACGCAAGACACCTCGGTCAAGCCGATCGTGACTGCCCACAGCGAGACTGCCACGGAGCAGCCAAAGACGGAGGTCTCCCCTCCCCCGACTGAGTCGACCGCCGCTAGCGAAGCTCCAGAGCCTGACGAGGCCGTGACAGATGCTGCACAAGAGTTGACCTCAGAATCCAAGACCAGAGCGTCTCTCGACGATACACAAGGTCCAACAGAGCGAATCGAGGATGAAGACGTCAGAGACAAACCGACTGCAGACGATTCGATGGTTTCTGGGCAAGGTACTGAAGAAGCGCAAGAGGCACCGACAATTGCATCGAGTTCCAGCAAGAGTCTGTCAAGCAAGGATGACGACGAAAGCGAGACTCCTGTCAAGGAGGTCCAAGAGAAGACTGCATTGATACCAGGTGAGGATAAGAAAACAGATTCTCTGACGACAACAGCAGCAGCAGCGGAAGAGAAGATGGAGACGCCGCCAATTCGGGCAGATCCGACCGATGTCCAAGACAAAGAGCAAGCTTCCAATGGCGACGAGAGTTTCGATCGTAGCATCATTGGCGTCGGTCAAGCGCAGATCGACGAGGACAAAACGCCGACCGAAGAGACAGCGAAAGATCCCATCGCCGTCCAAGTGTCATCGCCATCGCCTGCACCGACAGTCGCAGACTCAGAGGCTGCCGCCGCCGCCGTCGCTGCAGCTAAGGAGCAAGCCGATGCCGAGGCCAGCTTTGAGCTCGAATTGGCTCAGGCCGCTATGATCGCCTCACGATATGAAGACCACAAATCATCGGCCATTCCGAAGACGCAAGAGCCAAACGAGAACAGCCCGATCGCCGCCCCGTCCAAAGATGCAGGCTCGGCGACACGGGAAGAGACGCTTGGAAAAGCTGGTCGAGACGCGGCAACGGGCCAGAACCATAAGGAGCCTGTGTCTGTGCGCCAAGTTTCGTCGCGCAGAGCCATTGATGTCTCACGGCCTATCGATCCGGCAGCAGCGTCATCATCACAACCTGTGCCGCCGCAGTCCAACAACGCTGATCTTTCAACGTCACCGGATACATCGGCCAAAAAGAAGAAGATGGGCATCCGTGGATTTGGGCTTGGAAGAGAAAAGGACAAGGACACCAAGAGCAAGGAGGCGGGAAGCAGCGAGAACAAACCTGCAGCTGGTGGCTCACGGCACGAAAGGACCATTTCGCAGATTCTCAGAGAAGCCGACGCGGTGCTGCAGTCGGACGACTACGAAGGCGGCGGCTCAGATGGAGAAGAAGAGGATCCAACCATGTTTGGTTCTTCGAGCAACGACACGGACGCTGCTGGTCCGACTCGAGCCTTGCGAAGCACTTGATGACTGATTCGAGACCTTCCTGCACAACCAGCAGCAATAGTGCGAATGAAAAGACAAAGATGACTTCCGACTGTAATTCTGGCACATCCGTCCGCATTTCTCCACTGCACAGCAAAGCATACTGTACACAGCATATATCCACACTGTCGGAGGCTTTTTCCGCTCGATCCTCCAGGAGGTTCAGTGACTGACGGGCTGAGCCGAAGCTGAGTCTTGGAGTGTGGCTGCTCTTGTCTTGCGCGAGAAGCCTTTGGTGTGATTGAGGCGCTGCAGCTTCAGGAAGGACTGCCGGAAAAACCAGAGAATGATTTTAGAGGTCCAAGCAACTGACGAGGAGGACGGTTGTCGTGTGACTATGACAAAATTCAGCTCTTTTCTGTAATCACACTGACGCGGGACGACGTTTGAAATCTTGGGCCAGTCACTGAATGAACATGAACGCCGTGCGTTCTTTGTCACAGCTGAAGAGCCCCGGTCGACGACAGACACTCACTGCTGCTTAGACGCCGCTGTCGCCAAGCTTCCCACAATGAAGGCTACGCCCCCCCCCCCCTCCACCGCTGCTGTCACGACCTCGGATAGGCACATTTCTGTAGCCACGCACATCTCTTGGTATCAAAGGTGTGGGGTGTGGTTGGTTCCAGATCTTGCTTCGGCCCAGCATAGCCCGCACCAACTGTGCTTCACTCTGGACCACGCACTTTGCGCGCATGCACATTCACGGATGACCGAGTCGGCGTCTTGCTCGAGAACTGCTCCGCAACCTGACTCAGCTCGAGACGCATTTTGACTGGGTTGCGCTGCTGACTGAACAGGGATACCTCTGATGTAGAGCGTGGAACACGACGACACAGAGGGAAGAAGACCGGACGATTCGGCAAAGCAGCCGACAGCAGTCCTCTTGTTCGGAGATGCAATCACGCAAGGCTGTCAGGCTCTAAGGCATGCGTCAGAACAAGGCAAGTTGGCTGTGGAGCTGAGGTGAAGCGGAGGTCCTCATTTCCTCGCACGAAGAAGCTCCTCTGGATCCCTCCTAGGGAGCCGTCGAATGACTGGATATATGCGGTTTCGGAACAGCCATCGCTCTGGCAGCCCTTCGTCGGGGCACTGAGAAAGATAAAAGGTCAGTTCTGTTTATGCTGTGTGGATTCGCTCCATCTCTTCATCCCCCTCTAGCCCTCGATCGCCTCGCCTCATCTTGCTTCTCTACCTGCACTCGCCACTCAAGACAGCTTCTTCTACTCGTCTCACCATCGCTGGAATCTCTTCCTGGAACTCCTCCATCTATTCATTTGCTTGTTGTCCCATCCTCCTCAAATCGCTTCGGCGGACTGCTGAGTCTGTCCTTCTCTCTTAGCTTCCTGCTTGCTGTCTTCCGCCATACAGCAAGCATTGCTCACTGGAGATCGACTCATCAACTAACACATTGCGGAAGTGCTTCCAATTTCAAAATTTCTCTGCCCGACCTCAACTCGATGTCCTTCTTTCCAACTCAAGGCCAGATCCCGTCTCCTTTCAGAAAGATCGAGATTAATACAGACAGGTCGACAACCATGACGACGCAAGACAGGCGCGCACAAGATCAAACGTACGCTCGCGACATGCTCGGTCACACTATCGCCGCAGATTTTTGGCCCGATCCCGCCTTTCCCGCCTCGCGCTCTACCTTCCACGTAGACTCGTGCAAGAGCGACGTTCAGCTGCCTCGCCCTACAGGTCACCCTACAAATCTGTCTCAAAAGTCCCCCTTCGTTCTACCCCAGCCCGCTCAGCTCGCCAGATACGCGGATCCGGGCAATGGCGGTGCCGGATATGGCCAACACTACGACGCAGGCTGGAACGTGGATCCTCCGTCACTGCGGAAATCAAGCGCTCACGACACGAATGCCTGGCCGCCACAAGACCTCAAGCGAGCCTCAGCGACACCTGCTCCCGGCTCTTCCTATCACAGCTACTCGTTTGCACCAATGCATCCAATGCATCAGCGATTCGCTTCCGTGTCCTCCTCGGGCGTCTGCAGCGAAGATCGCAATATGCCAGTCTCCGACCATGGCTCTGACCTCAGTTCCGAATATTCCGACCTGTTCCAGCATTCGGGCCTCCCTTTTGCTCCCATCTATCCATATGACACAAGGGAGCATACGTCGCTGAGCACAGCCTATTCCGAGTCTCAGCAAAGATACTTGCCTGACTTCGTCGTGGAGGAGCTCAAGCGACTCAAGCTCGAAAACATGGCTCTCAAACGTATGGCGCACGAGGTCGTCCGAAGCAACAACAGCCCTGGCTTGGGCGGCATTCCAGGCTCTGATCGCCCAGCCGTGCCATGCAGCCACCATGCAGCCATCACGACGACGACGCCGCCTTCCCGACTGCAGCGCGTCTTTGACGGTGCAGAGCCCGTACACGTCTATAGCGAGGTCAGTCGCTCTACCGCAGTGTCGACGCCGAGCTCAAAGGTGCGAGAACGCGGTGCCTCTGCATCAATGTGGGCCCCAGCTAGACAGAGCAGCGGCTCTTTGACCACTGGAGAAGCGACCGTGCCTGGCTGCGGAGGCGTCAAACCTTTCAAGGCCAGCGACATTTCCGCTGCAGAGCTCAGTCGACGCGTCGCGATGGACGAAAACAGTCCATCCCCCTTTCCGGCCTATCATCACGTCGCTGGCACCAGCAGCCCATTCGACCCGACTCTACCCAGTCTTGCTCGTCCCAGAGCCGTATCGAGGACTTCGCCTCCGACTTCGCCGGTGCCTGTCTCGCTCGTTACGTCGTCAAAGCTGGAGAGCGCTCCTGCTTCGTCGCTCGTTGCCATGATCCTCGAGAAACGTGGACAGGAAGCAAGCCTTTTGCTCCAGCAGCAACTCAAGAACGGACACCCCGAACGACGAGCAGAGATCATCGACGCGATCTGTGCCAAGATCGTTCCACTGTCGCACGATCGACACGGCAATTTCCTTGTCCAAGGCGCGATCGAAGCACGACCTGAGACGGCCGGTCACCTCAAAGGTGCCTTCGTCGAACTCACCATGTCTCAATTCGGATGCCACGTTGTCCAGAAAGCGCTGGAAGGCCGAGAGAACATACGCGAAGCTGTCACGGAAGAGCTGCTCGGCTCCCGACTCGACCAGACGCTCACCTCGCGACACTCGATCCACGTCTGGCAGCGCATCCTCGAAACCGAATGGAGTCGCCCGCAGTTCCGCGAACAGATTTTTGCCGCCATCAACCGACAGTTCAAGGGGCGATGGGCTCGTACAGCGCGACAGGAGACAGGCAGCATCATTTGTCAGAACATTTTTGAGTCGGCTCGGCCAGAAGAAAAGGCGCAGTGCGTTAAGGAGGTGCTCGAGGAGCTGGACGACTGCGCGACGAACCAGTGGGGCGTCTGGGTAGTGCAGCACATTATCGAGCACGGCGCCGAGGACGAGCGACGAGCTGCACTTCAGGGACTGGTTCGCTTGGCCTCCAAGCTGACTCTGTCGCAGTATGGTGAGTTGGCAGCAAGAGCCTAATTGCTCCAACACAGTCGCATCAATCACACTTTGAAGGTGAAAGGATGGACACGCTGACTCTTACCTCTTTTGTAATCTTCCAACACCACACTCTAGGTCAAAAAGCGGTGATGAGCGGACTCAAGACAGGCGACCGGCAATTTCTACAGGACTATGTCGACGCCATGTGCCACAGCTCGCAACCTCGTCGTCCACCTCTGATCGATGTCTGCCTGGCTGCGCACGGCATCCAGATTGTGACGCAACTGCTGACGACGGTGGACCAAAAGACACGCGATCGGATCATCTCGATGGTGCGACGCAACTCAGTGTTCCTCAAGGGCAGCAAAGCAGGCATGAAGGTGCATCAGCTGTGCGAGCGTGCCCGTGCCTTTGCCGGCTACTGACAGAAGCCCATCGGTACCGATCCATAGCAACCCCCAACGAAAAAGCCCCACCTCGTGGCCGACCTTTCATGCGCGACTCACTCCAAATTTCTGTGTGGATCCAATGGCTCGTTTGAACGTAGGAATGCAATCATGTCGAGTACAAATACATGGGCGAAGGGGAGTGGGAGTAGGTGCTAGGATTGTTGAGATTGAGCGTCGTGCAACAGGGAGGCCAACTGTTTTGCTCGCGAGTGTGCTCGATCGATGCAGGCCTGCAGATTTTGCTGATCGGTCGCAGTCTGGGACTGATCTGCACTGGCCGTGGACAGACGACCTGATTGGTGTAGGAAGGTGACGGTCGGCTTTGCCCTTGATGACGATTTGGAGATGGATGCCGGGTTGAGCGAGACGGCGATGGTGACGTGGGAAGACGAGAGGGCCGACTCAAATGCGGTGGGGTCGCTGAGCAGATGCTGGTTCTCGAAGATGGAGAAGGACGAGGCGAGAGGAAGCTGTTCGAGATGCAAAGCAGTGCGGCTGGACGAGCAGCGCACCTGTTCAGTGTCTGGATCGTAGGAGGCTTTGGGCAATTTTGCTGTTTTTGTCGATCATAAGGAGAACAGTGGTGTCAGTGAGAACGGCTTCAGCGGAGACAGTATGAGCAGAATTTGACTTACTGCCTGAAAGGGCCGCAACAGCAGCGAGCACGGCTGCGTCCATTGCGTTGCCGTCGAAGCAAATGAAGCTGATATCGAGGTACAGGCACCAGACGGCCTTTGCTTCTTGAATGCAGAGCTGCTCCCTGTTCAGCACATTGGAGCTGTTAAGCAGCGCCAAGAGTCTGCTGGTCAGTACCTGAGCCTCCTCCCCCGGCGCGCCTGGTTTGAACTTGGACGAGCAGACGGCAGGGAGCTCGACGTTGGGGATGAGATAGCCTTCGCGTGAACGAGAGAGCTGAGGCGCGGCTACTTCTGCTTTGACCGCTGCGATGCACGACGTATTGCCGATGCGAGCGAAAGAGGAGCCATCCGCCGTAGAGATGGAGCCAAGGGTGAGGGTGGCATCGCGGAAGGCGGCCAAGGCGCGACCATCCTCGCGAATGGAAGCGTCGAGGAAGCGAGAGAGATACGAGATGGGATGCAGGCGTTTGAAGGTCGTGGCGACGAGATCGGCATTCCCTGACGATGATGCCGTCGTCGTCGACGTGGATGGAGGAGATGCTGCCGCCAATGCTGTCGACATTGCTGAGTGAGCCTATGGCGAGGTGGTGTGACGATTGTGATAGTCGAGAAGAAAGGTCAACCAAAAACCTCAAATTTCCTCAAAAAAATCCATTCGCCTGCGAATTCACGGAAAAGCCGACCTGGAGTCGGAAACGCCGAGCACAGACCGTAGAAAGAGCAAACAGAAGAGGACCCTGGCTTTGTTCGGTCTGGAATCCGCCTTCACTGCATCTTCTCCGTCACATCGCATCACCTCCTTTGGCAACCCTTTCGGATCGGTCTCACTGCCAGCCAGATAGTCTAGTCAGCAGTTGCTCAGACATCATGGCGCTGTCACCGCCTGCTGCTGCTGAGCAGCGCGGCCCATCCGAGAACAGCAGCAGAGCAGCGACGCCATCCGATGCGATCGGCGCACTCCGAAACGCTCATGAGCCGACTCGGCTCGCTGCTTGGCTTGCTAACCACGCCACTTCCGCATCCAATACCGACTCAAATGTCGCCGCTACCACTACCAATCTAGACGACACTGCTGCGGCACTGCGCCAACTCTCGCTCTCCTTGTCCTCTGTTCGCGATGCATCCCGCACCGAGCTAGATCAGATCGTCACCTCGCTCGTGTCTACCATACCCAAAATCGGCATCGAGCTTAGACTCATGTCGGATGCCGTAACCGCTCTTCGATCTCGAGTCGACTCGCTTCAGGGCCAAACTACGACCAAGGATACGTCTACCGACCTCATGCTAGCTAGGATCGCAGCGCTGTCCAAAGCCAAAGCGGGTCTCATCGAAGCACGTCACACACTCCGAGAGGCACAAGCATGGTCGACGCTCGAAAGTCAAGTCACAATGCTCTTGAGCGAATCGAGGTGGCAGGAAGCGGTTGACAGAATAGCAAAGGCGACCGACTCGCTGCGCCTGTTCAGCGGCTCAGCGAAGTCGAATCAAGAGAGGAGTCAACTGCTGCACACTTTGACCCAGAAGCTGCACGAGCAGCTCATACCCGTCCTGCAAAAGGCAATCGTCGATCGAGACCGAGACAAGGTAGCTGAAATGGCCAAGCTGCTCGCATCGACGCACAATGGAGCGACTACCTTCTTTCAGGTGTACATCAAGACTCGCTCACAGACACTGCTCTCCAGGTGGGAGCAGACAGCATCAGAGACGAGCGAAAAGCCGCTACCAGCACAGCTCACCTCGCTCTTTGGCGATCTCCTCGCGCTGCTTGGCGAAGAACGTGTCGCCTCCTCTTCGCTCTTCAGCGACCCCAGCATTGCAACTCAGCTCCTCACCGCTGACATCCTCGTCAGGCTCGATCCGCCTATCCATGCATGCATCCAGCAAGCTACACTTGCTCCCGATCTCGAATCTTTCTTAGTAGCTTTGACAGATGCATACAAGGCTACGGAAGAAGCTGTTCGGGCCGTCAAGTCTATTTTACCTGAAGCAAAGTCCACGCAAGACAGTCAACAGGACGACGACGGAGTTGGTGCATCATCGCCCATCGACACCCACCTACTGCCTCTCGAGACAACCGACAAGCCATGGCTTCAGCTCATGATCGAGCCTTTCCTTCCTTACCAGACCCGTCTCGCCACTTTCGAGGCCGAGGCTATGCAATCTCGCCTGCACAAACTTCAGACTTCAGCCCCGGCTTCCACGACATCAATTTCGACGGCAACTACGCAGGCTCTTCAAGTCGCCAAGGCTGCACTTCGACGCTCAGCATCATTGACAAAATCGTTTGCGACCACTTCACTCCTCCCTTCGCTCGATGGCATCATCGAGACCGCCGTCGCACGAGCGCATGTCGAGCTCAAGTCGGATCTGCAGAGCGTGCTCAACGACGTCCAATCTCGCATTCGCAGACTGCACCTTTCCGAACACTTGAGGCAAGCTACTTTGACGTACGACGAAAGGGGTGAGGTGCTCGCCTCGAGTGACTGGGACGAGTTCCGCAAAGCAACAGAAAAGCTTTCTGCCTGCCAAGAGAGTGTGGCTGCGATACGGAGTTTGGAAGAAACGATCGCATATCAGATTTCCGAGCTTGGAGTCTTCGCAAAATCACCACCTCCAACAGCAGCAACAGGTCCAGGCCAGAGCACGGTCGATTTTACAAGCCCATTGACGGCTTTAGCGACATCTTCGCTCAATTCGACCACCCTCCACGAGTTCATCTCGAAATCAAAACGGCTCCTCTCGACCGCCTCGTGGAACTCGTCTTCCGTCGGTCCACTCTTGCTTCCTCAAGCGCGCGCCTCGGTCATTTCGATCGCATCCACAGTGCACAGCTTCCAACACGATCTCGTCCTCTTTCAGTTCCTACCCGAGTTGGAGGTCTATCCAACTCTGCCGATTTGGACGTCCAACAAACACCCGAGCATTGTCAATGAGTATGACTTGGCCATGCCCAAGTTCAGTCTCAGTCCAACGGAAGCGATGGCAAGAATCGGCGAGGCCATGTTGAACTTGCCTCGGCTGTTTGAAGGGTATGCGGACGAGGCGCTGCTATTTTGTCTCAATGCGGGCAAGGAGGGAGTCAAGGATGGAAAGGTTACAGATAGAGAGGAGACAGTATCGGCGCACGTCAGGCATCTGACAATGGCGGGAGAACTACTATCAGATCCAACCGAAAGGTCTACCATGCATCGTCAGGCGTTTTCCACCACCACTGTCCCCTCTTCGCATCCACCTGTCGACTCCACCGTTCCGGCTCAAGACGACGACGAAAGCGACGCAGGCGTCCTCTCCCAGTACCTGCATTCCTTGCTCACGCTCTTCCTCACACGCTTCCTCACTCGCACCTTACCGTCCTTGCCACGACTCACCGACATCGGAACCGCACAGCTCGCGGCGGACCTCGACTACCTCAGCAACATCTCCTCCGTCATTTACTCAGAAAGTGAAGCCATCTTGCGGTTCTGGAAGAAGGCTGCCGAGTTGAGCGCTGATAAGGGGAGGATGCTTGTCGCGGAGTATGTGGTGGGAGTCAAAGGTGATAAGCAGAGTGGGAAAGGCGAATTGGAGGGGTGGGAGGAGGAGCAGGTGGAAGGGTTGGTGAGGTCGGAGGCGTTTAGATGCGTGGCTAGATTGAGAGGATGGATGTAGACTCGAGAAAGAGAGGGTTGCTTTTGTGTTTGAATCAACTCACTCGCCGATGACTGCGCTTGTGTGGTGTTCGTCGATGTTTGGTGCGTGTGTTGCCCGAAATGGACTGGTGAAGACAAGCACGCTGGAAGCTCACTGCTTGCTGAGATTTACAGTCACAACACACACGAGTCGCACACAAAGGAATCAAAGCACCGAAACTGCATTTTATTGACCGCAAGAGCTCTGCCTCTCAACGACCGGTTTCGTCCCTCACCTCTGGACTAGAAAAGTTCAGGATGCCCGCCTGGTCAAGCAGTGCAACCATCTCCTCAGCTTGATCGATCTTCATATTACCCAACACCTTATTGACCTTCGTCAAGTCCTTGCTCTTCAGCGCCTCCTGGAATTCCTCCGGGAAACCCGTGAAAATATCCCATCGTTTCTGCAGCCACGCCTTGACAGCTTCCGGGTCCAACTTTTCTTTCGCTTCACCTTCCAGTTCAATCACCTCAGGCGGGGGGCCGTCAGGAATCTCAAAGCCAATGACCGTGTTTTCGTCTTCTGCGACGAGTTGGATCTGTTCTTCTCCAGCACCCGACGAGCTTTGCTGTTCGGAAAGCGCTTTAGACCTATCCCTGATGCGAGAGTAGGTGGCAAGCACGTCGTTGAGGTAGACGACACTGGCACGGCCGTCTTTGGATCCGACCATGCGGCGGAAGAACAGGTTGACACCATCGGGACCGAGCTTGTTGCAGTACTGGATCATGAGCGCCTTTTCGACGCAACGACGGGCGAGCGATGAGTTGGAGGCAATCTGAGCGTTGAATGCTTCCAGAAGTAGAGAGTCGGTAGTGTTGTTGTTTGCCGAGAGGAGGATCTTGTGCTTGGAGAGGAATTGGAGCGCAGTTTCAAAGGCGCCGACGTTGAGCGATTTGGCCGTGTCAAAGTTGGATGGGAGGGTGGAAGCGGAAAGAGGGATGGACGAGGGGACGCAAGATGGCAAGTTGGCGAATTGGCGCATCACATCGTCTGCTTCGGGGATGTTGTCGTCTTCATCGTCGCCTTCATCGTCGTCTGCGTCGGCAACCTTGCTGGTAGAGGCCGAGGGAGAGTTGAGCGTCTCGATGACAGTTTCTGCCTTCTTCTTGCCCTTATCTGCCGCCGGTTTGGGTTGCGGCTCAGGCTCGGCTTTGGCGACGTAGCCCGAGTTCCAGCCTTCCCTGATGCCGTCGCTGGTGATCTTCTTCGAGTCTTCCTTCTCCATCTGCTCCAACTCAAAGTTGATCTGTGTCTGCCTTGCGGCGAGCTTTTGCTTGTGACCTTCGAGTTCGGAGACCAAAAGCTGATCGAGATCGTCGCCTGTTTTGCCCTTGACGTTGTCTTGCTGCTGTATCTGGAGCAAGAGGCTCAGGATCATGTCGTCTGTGGTGGGACCGTCGGGACCATCCTTGTTGCCTCTCTCCTGCCTTCCTGCACTGAGCTTTGCTACTTCTCTCGAGTAATACGCGGAGCCTTCCGTTTTTGTATGCTGGACCAGCTCATCGAGGCGAGGTGCGAGGGCATTGTTGGTATCGATCTCTGCACGCAGAGCATCCTTTTCGGCTTTGCGTTGGTCTCGCTTCTCGTGGATATCACGCTGCTTCCAGCGAATGAATGACTTTTTGTCGATATTAGGGTGGACCTCAATGTCCGAGTCGTCGGACAGCTCGAGGTTGTCCCATTTCGAGTAGTTGAGCGGCATACTGATGGCTCTCAACGTGTGTGTAGTGTTGTAGTGATGGTGAGTCGGCAAGAAGTGATGAGGGGAAGGAAGTGTTGGTCTCGGAATTTGACTGAGCCTTTAAGTGTGATTTCAAGGCGTGACATTTCAAAGAGGACGCGTTGTTGCGAAGATTCTCGAATTCGCCGATTCATCATCTGTCGGGACCTCCGCAAAATTACAACGCATTACCAATCACGGTCTGCTCATCCGAACAAACAATCTTTGCCTCAATGCATTTGATCTCGCGTTGAATCATGTATGGCTGTAACAGCGCGAGGAACGTGATACTTCGTGCGTTCGCATTAAGAAGAGATGAGAAATAATGTACAGGTATGCAGAGAGTGGCGGGGACAAGATGCCCCAGAAATGTAGTGGTTGCGAAAGATGCATGCCTCAGATGGCAGGTTCCCAACTGACACCGCAGCCGCATCCTGCGCCTTTGGCCTGTGGGTTGTTCTTGATGGCAAATTGAGAGCCGATGAGCTCGGTGACATAGTCGATGGTGCTGCCTCGCACGAGTGCTAGACTAATACTATCGACCAAGATCGAGACGCCAGGGTGCACTTCGAATTGAAAGTCGTCCTCTTCAATCTCTTCTGTAATCTCCATCTTGTACTGATATCCATGGCATCCTCCTGGTTCGACAGCGACTCGAAGAGCTAAGGACGAGTTATTCTCTCGCTCTGCTACCTTTTTGAGCTGAGCAATGGCACGGTCGGTGGCGAAGATGGTAGGTTCGCCATCGCGGTACACTTCGGGCTCCTCTGGCTCCTCGGGTTTGCGTACAAGCGTAGTAGTGAGTCTCGTTTGTGATGCATAAGGTAAAGGAGATTGAGCGAATGGTGAAACCCTGGTTGCTGGACTCGAAGCAGATGCCAGCGACGACGAGCGAGACAACAATGTCACCAATCCTCGCGCTGTTGTAGCTGGTCGTATTGAGAGCAGCGAGTTTGTTGATGTAGAAGCACATGTTTGCGAGTGGCGTAGGGCTGCTCTTGCCGAGCCGGACCTGAGTATTGATCGCATCATGGTTGCGATGGTTGCGATGGTGATGGTAGTGCTCGATATGGGTCTGCTGCAGGGTCTTTTACGACTTGGAGAAACTGCTCAGCCTTGCGGGCCTGCGCCGTGTAAGGGAGTGGAGGTGAGATCCGATGCCCGATTCAATCATTAGAATTTTCTGAACTATGATGTTCATTTCGGGAGGCTAACATTAGTTAAATTTCGAAAAAGAAGTGAAGAACTGCGGTGAGTGGTGGGCGCTGGAGTATTGAATACAAGAGGTCGAATACAATTTCCGCTGATTTTGAATTGGCTTGAGCTTTGTGCGCGGGGCAAGTGAAAGCTTGACTTGAAATGCGTTGGAAGAAGGACAAGAAGAAGGCGTCAGAAGCAAAGCAGAGCAAAGCAGAGCAAAGCCACAGCGTCCATCAGTCAGTCAGTGCGGCTTTTGACTGTACTGTATCGGTCGATTGCATCTCAGAGCTCAGAAGGCTCCAACAGATGCTGCATCGGTGTTGCGCTCGTTGTCGTCGTTGTCAACGTTGAGAGCGCTGTCATCCTTCCTTTCTTCTAGCAACTTGATATCTTTACCGAATCATTTCCATCACAGTACGCATCTTTACAACAGCACCGACACTCTCATCAGCACGCATATAGCAGCACCACGGCTCACGGGACATCGATCATTGACTCTTACAACCGCTTGTCCAACCTTTTCACTTTGATTGCCCTTACTTCAGCCCAACATGTCTGCTACTATCGAAGCGATCGCCGACGACGTTCAGGACGTAAGTCTCTCTCAGCTGCTATGTTGAGAACACCGTAGACGACACAGACGCTGACTCCTTACACCTATCTCACTCACACGCACATCTCACCTCGACACTTTAATGATTGCTCCAACTCAATAGCTTAACATCCACGAGGTCGAATCGGATGACACTGGTGCCGATGTCCACGCTTCCGACAAGGTCGCTTCACGTGCCGAGCGCAAGTCGCGCAAGGCCCTCCAGGGTATCGGTCTCAAGAAGATTGGCGGTATCACCCGTGTTACCATGCGCCGCCCTCGTGGTGTAAGTCACCCCACCCCTTCATAACCACTCATCCTTGCTGCGACAATATAGCTGACCTTTTCTCTCCTCTCGAAATCGCTCATTCGGACGCTACCAATCACACAGCACCTCTACGTGATTGCCCAGCCCGAGGTTTACAAGTCGTCACGCTCGGACGTCTACATCGTCTTCGGTGAGGCCAAGGCTGAGGACATGTCGCAGTACGCCCAGGCTCAGGCTGCCCAGCAGATGGCTCAGGCCGAGGCCCAGGAGCGTTTGCTCGCTGAGTCGCTCCAGAACTCGGGTGCCGGTGCCGAGAAGAAGGCCGAGGAAGAGGAGGACGACGACGACTCGCCCATCGACGAGGAGGGTGTCGACGCCAAGGACATTGACCTCGTCATGCAGCAGGTCAGCTGCTCCCGAAGGAAGGCCGTCAAGGCGCTCAAGGAGTCCAACGGTGACCTGATCAACGCCATCATGAACGCCAGCTAAATGGTGGGCCTCTCCACTTCTTTTTATTCCTTTCACCAAAGAGAGCAGCCAAAAGACTGGCACTTGACCTCCTGGGATAATGCCTTACTTCGATCGTAGCAATGTTGACAACCAATACAGATGCGCATTTTGTATTAGTTGTTGGTCTTGTCGGTATCATCACGTCTGGAGGCACCTTCCCGACAAAAAATCAAAACGTTTCCACGCTTGCTACGTCTTTCTGAATCAGCGTCTGGTTCTTGATACTCGTGTGACGCTCATTTGTCTGTCCCATTGTAACGACGAAAACGAAGCCTTCATCACCGCTGGATCAAAGTGGGATGCGAGGAAGAGACGGTTGCTGAAGGCAGGCAAGTCGAAGTGGGCTTCCATGCCTTTGGTGCTCGTCTGCGATGTAACACTCTGCAAAAAAAACCTCAAAGTCGCGGACGACACTACGCCGGTCAAGCGCGGAGCTGCGTGCTGCGAAGATTGCCAAAGCACGCGATATCAGCAAAAGGGTTCTTCGTGCATAAAAACAACTGAGCTCGCCGTGCAATTCCAATGAATTTTTAATTGCACACGCTGACAGATACACCTGCTCATCTATCTGTCACTCTCTTGTCCTTTACGATCATCACACTTTTTTGCTGTCCCATCACTTTGTCGGCACGCTCTCCGACAAGCTGATCCACAAGAGGCTCAATCGAGAGCCCGAGCTGTCGGATCGAGCCGCCTTTGCTGAGCTGCAGCTGCCGAGCCTCTGTCGCCCTTTACCACCACCATCTGGCACTAGCGGAGCAGCCTATAGCGACCATGGCCGACACCACCACCACCTACGTCGCGGCAGCGCAGCCAAATGGCTCGGACGACACGCAAACGCACCGCAGACGCAAATCGTACATGCAAGGTCTCTTGCTGCTGCTTATCGTCGTCGTGCTATGGACCGCTTCCAACTTCCTCACCAACGCACTCCTCACCACAGGTGGATACGATAAGCCCTTTTTCGTCACATATGCCAACACCTCGTCGTTTGCGCTCTATTTGGTCCCGTATCTGGTGAGCAGCAGATTGCGCAAGCGGTGGAGCAATGCTGCTGATGCGCAAAAGTATACGAGGTTGCCGCAGCACGATGTAGAGGGAGTAGCAGCGAGTGAAGCGGGCGACATCGCTAGCGATAAGGACGAGCTTCCGAAATGGCTCAAGACGCTCGGGTTCGATGTGCCTACCGTAACAGCCGACGAGACAGCAGAACGGGTGGTTGCGACTGCGGCAGTGACAACGCCGGCGATCAAGCCATTCGCGCTTCTCGCCGAGGAGCAACAACGTGGACGAGGCAGCAAAACTCCATCGCAGTCGAACTTGAAGCAAAAGCCGATCCGACTCACGCGATCCTTCTCCCAATCTCAACAACAAGACGACTCATCCACAGCATCCACGCCCCTCCTCGCACCCACCCCACCCGCATCCCGCCCAACCTCGCCCGTCCGCCCCTACCTCGTATCCACCTCCGTCCCGCGTCCTTCCTCGATCGACGGCAGACGACCACGCACCTCGATCAGCATCGTTCGACCATCAGCAGCAGTGCCAGCACCCGTGGTGCCGTTACCGCTGCCCCCATTGACGTTGAGGGAGACAGCCGTGCTAGCGTCGCAGTTTACCCTCGTGTGGTTCGGTGCCAACTGGGCCATCAACGCAGGGTTGGGATTGACGTCTGTTGCTAGTGGGACGACGATTGGATCTGCGAGCGGATTTTTCACGCTTGCGCTAGGTGCAGCGTTGGGAGTGGATAGGTTCACGTTACCGCGATTGGGGGCAGTGTGCATCTCGGCGCTGGGCGTGGCAGCTGTTACGTTCGCTGATCGGGATACCGCGACTTCGACCACCGATGCCGGCGCGATGGTTCTGGATGGACTGTGGAAACGATCCTCATCTTCCGCGTCCATGCCGGACGCGGCGGCAGTGGGAATGTTGACGATGGGCAAATCACCAAACGCACCTTTGGGCGACATGCTCGCGCTGCTCTCTGCATTCCTTTACTCACTCTACGTGATGCTGCTCAAAACACGCATCGGATCGGAAGACCGCATCTCGATGCCGCTCATGTTTGGCATCGTTGGCGCGATCAACATTCTTTGCCTTTGGCCCATCCTACCCCTCCTCCATTTCACGGGGATCGAATCCTTTTCGTTACCACCCTCACCGCAAATTTGGGCAGGTGTAGTGGTCAACATGTGCATCACCTTTGTCAGCGATTTCATCTACCTATTGGCGATGCTCAAGAGTTCGCCGTTGATTACGACGCTGGGGCTGTCGTTGACCATCCCACTCGCCGTGGTGATTGATGCGATCAAGGGAAGTCACACGGGCGGGTTGGTGGCTGTCGTAGGTTCGACGGCGGTGTTGAGCAGTTTTGGCTTCATTGGCTGGGATGATCATCGCTGTTTCAAAGAGGAGAAGCGCAAAGCTGCGGCGTTGGCGTTGCAGGTTCAGTTGGAGAATGAGGCGAGGGTGGCGGCGCAAGAGCAGGAGCAACATGCGCAGGGGGATGCGGGTGTGGGTAAGACGCAGCAGCGTGCGGGACACAGTAGGAATTCTTCAGCTATCTCACTAGCTTCGGATGCGTCGTCGACATCTGATGGTGCAAGATAGTGCTTCTGCCCCCCACCGCCTTTTGATTGTACTTTTTGCCTTTTTATCATAGACGTTGGACTTTGCAGAAGATTGTTCTTCATTGAGAGGGATGGTTTTCCTGAGAGAGAAAGTTGTTCGTGAGCGGTCGACTTGCGGCGCAGAGGAGACTCGACAAAGGGGAGGACGACCGTTTCAAAAGAGAATGAACGCGATCAAACCTCTAGACAGCACCCCGCACAAAAGAATGCAACCCCAACCCCAACCGCATTCACAATCTTGACTCCATTCGTCGCTTTGACCTTCCTTCATCTCACGCACCGGACCTCAACAAAGTCAAGCTCCTTGACCTTCCAGAGAGGTCTTCGTCTCTCAACTGCACAACATCAAAGACGTTCAGCTGTGCCCACACGCCGTTAGCAGCATCCTGAAAAAAAAGCGTGTGTTTCAAAGGTTTCCACAATGCAAAGCTGTTTAAGTTACATTTGGGGGTTGGGGGCTGATTGTGTTTCGTTGTGGCTGCCATCGTGCGGGCCGCAGTCGAAGTCGCAGCTCTGCGCAGCAACTTAAGAGGTTACGAAATTTGGTCGCTCAGGGAGACTTTAGTAGATGTTCCAGCTCTTGCGCCACTTCAAACCCTTATACCTATTGATATCGCCCGTGAAACCATAGCTGTTTCCCCTGAACCACCAGAACCCACCTACCACTGCCACCACGCTGCCAACGAACACTGCATCCTTCACCGCTTCCGATAACGGTTTCCTCTGTTTCCTACCCATATAGTAAACTGCCGTCGTGGGTCTCCACACGAAATGGTCCATTAGATGGACCAGCATCAGCACTGCAAAGTATAAGATCGGCAGGTAATGGTGCAAATAGCACACACGAGCCATGATGAGGAATGGCAGGTAGTGCAAGAACCACCCGAATCCGGCGATCTTGGCGACGTAGAGGAAATGCGACCAGTCGGCAGGTGATAGATCCTGGATTCGGCGTTGACGGCGCATCATGTACCACAGCCACGTCACGCCGAATGCCAACAACGACAGCGAAGACGTCCACCAGATGACAGGGTTGCCGAGCAGGTAGAACTTGATCGAGTTGTCGTCCCACGAGTTCATCCTCAACCCATTCCACAGGAACGGCCAGTCGAACGGCTTGCTTGCTAGGATGTCTTCTTTGTCCGCGTCCGGGATCAGCGCGTTGTTGGAGGTCATCATGGCGACGTTAAGGTGGATGAAATCCCGCAAGAAGGGGGAGCGGTAGAGTTGGGAGTCGCCGGGTGGTAGACGGTCGTTCCAGTGGTTTTCAATGTTCCACCACGTGTGCTGGTCCTTGGGATTGTTTTCCTTGTCGCATGTCACTTCGATTTGCTTCCATCCCCACTGTGGCAGCACGGCATTGGCAGCACGCATGTAGCAGCCAATGTTCTTGTGTCGCAGCCTCAAGCGTGTCGTCAGCGATCGAATAGGTCCACCGCGGGGGATTTTGCCGTGCACCATGTCATCGACCACTTCCACCACCCAATGGTCATTGTCGTCGCCCGTGCTCTCGTCGCCATACCCCGAAACCTCGAGGTTCTCCTTTGTGACGGGGGCAGCGACGTTGTGCGAGTGGATGTTGCGCTTGGTCTGGTCGTGGACGATGCGGATTACATCGTTGTTCTTGAGCATGCGGATGGGTTCGGTGGAGGACGAGTAATTGGCAGGCAACTGTGGCTCATTCCAAGGTGGTGTGATGATAAACTCGTTGTTGTTGTCACGGTAGTGGTAGCAGGTGACTTGCTGCTGACCCGATCCGACAGGGTAGGTCTGGACATGCGAATGCAGTAAACCACCTCCGTAACCCATGTTCTTGAGCGTGATCTTGGAACCAAAGGCAGCTTCGGGAGGTGAAAGGGCAAAGTCGTTGCCGCGCAGATGGCTCTGGAAGAGACTGCTCATCTGAGCATCACCGGGACCGGAGCGGCTGAGGATCAAAAAGTGCGCCTTGAAGCTGAGCATGTAAATGGTCAGCGGCAGGAAGATGAGACAGAGGATACGCGCACACCAGTGACGGACATAGGCTCGAACGGGCATGCGAAGGTCGCCAAACTTCTCCCAGAGGTCTTCCACCGTGAGAACACCGACGAGAGCGGTGACAAACAGTCCAACCCATTTGACCGACGACACGCAACCGATGGAAGCGCCGGTGAAGGCAAGCCAGAACCACCAGCCTTTTGTGAAAGGAGCCGACTTGTACTGCATGAACTTGACGAGGCCATGCACGGTGGTGAAAGTGAAGCAGAGAAGCATCGAGTCGAGCAAGATGAAACGAGAGATGACGAGCCAGCCATTGTCGAGCAGCACCATGATCGTCAAAAGATGGCGAGAGCGCCAGTTCCAGTTGAGACCGCCACTGGTGAACCAAGCGAGCGGGACCATGGCGACACCAAACATGGCGAGGATGACCCTCATGCCAATGTAGTTGACGTCGGCAGGATAGGTCTCTCCGGATTTAAACTCGAACTGACCTCGGTATCCGCTGATGAGACCGGCGAGACCTACGAGCAATTTGCCGAGAGGCGGATGGACGTCAAAGTAGAACTCCTGCTGGAGGTAGTGCGAGCCGAACTTGCCAAAATGGGCCTCGTCCCAAACGACGACATTGCTCTTGCCGATGCCCCAAAGTCGGGTGATGAGTGAGAGGATGGTGTAAATGAGACCGACGATTTCTTCCTGACGCAATGTCCAGATGAGTAGCTCGAGATTGGGAGCTCGACGCTGCTTGTGAACAGGGATGAGGTGGGCATACTTGTTGATTTTGGCGCTGCTCTGGTGTGGTTGTGGTGGAGCAAAGCTAGCCTCTTTTGCTTTGAGCGCAGCCGAGTCCGAGGCTGAATCGAGTTGGGCAGCGTGATCTGAAGTCACCGAGCGAGATGAATACGGGTCAAAGCCGGCCGCAAAGCGACGGCTGTTATTGGAAGCTGGACTGCCCATCCTGCTTGACGAGTCGTGAGCGAGGTAAGTCGTAGCCGGCGGAGAGTGGGTGGGGAGGAGCGTGTCGTGGCTATCGATGTATCGCTTGCGGTAAGGAGGCGGGATGTCCCCAGATGAATCGACGGCGGACGAGGTGGAAGCGGAAGACGAGTAACCAGTAGCGACGTAAGGCGAGGATGGCAACGACGACGACGTGCCTTGGTGGTCGATATCGATGTGCGTGTAGGAAGACCTTTTTTCGGCGTCGATGCGCGAGGTGGGTAGCATGGAGTGCGAGTGGAGAGTCTGCTGCTGCACCTTAGGAGCCAATGTGGGTTTTTTGCTTGCTTGCAGGGGAATCGCGGGGGATCGCCGACTGAAATTGAGTCAAACGACAGACAGTGTTGGTGAAGACGACGACGATGATGAGTAAGAGAGATGCGATTCACAGCGAGCTGAGCTGCTGATGGACGGATGCTATTCCGATGCTTCCTGACAAGTCACGCTGCTGTTGGGAACAGATGATCGGCCTGCCGAATCTAATGCTGAGGCTGCACTGTACAATCACACCAGTGTGAGACTTGGTGACGGTGGTGGTGGTTGACGAGTTAGAAGCAAACCTGAAAGACAAAAAACGAGCGTCCAACACTCGACCTCTTTCCATTCGCAACCTCTCGGCAACGCCGAAGCAACACAGCCCGAGCGCGCGTTGCTTCCAAGACTTGTCGGCCTTGCCGAAAGCCAGTGAAAAATTCCACCGTGTGCTTTTTTGCCGAGAAGAAGGAAGGAAGCCTCATTTCGCTGTCATTGCGCGTGGTCCAAGCACATACAGTACCAGGCGTCTGAGAGAGAATCACACCTTCCATTCCTCGGCGTTGCCGGCAGCCACCTGCGACAGGTCAGACTTTGTGATTTTTCTGAAATCACACTTGCGCACACTCAGACACGCTTCATCCCGCTGACTATGCAAGCAGACGCAAAAAAGTGGCCATTCGGAGAGAAAGAGCAGAAAGAGCTGCAGGAGCGTGAGTGATCCTTCCTGAAACGTATGTGTTCAGAATCGATTTTAATTTAGAATGTTAGAGCGAGCCGCTGAGAATGGGCGCGCGATCCGTCACGAAGCAAGTCGCTCATCCACCACCATCGTCCTCTCGATCAACGAGCAGTCATCATGTCGGACGCATCCGCACCACAAGAGAAGCCGGACATGACAGCCGCTGAGCAGTCGGAGGCGGCAACTGCCGCTCCTGCTCCTGCTCCTGCTACGGAAGTCGACGCAGCCGAAGCAGCCCGATTGAAACGCGAAGCCCGCAAAGCACGAATCCTCAGCAAAGGTTCAGACCGTCTTGCACGCATCACCAACACCGGTCGAGGCGAAGGTGCTTCCGCCTATCTCAAGGACAATACTCCATTGCTGCCCTCTACTCCTCAATCCACCGCCAAGCCGACTACAGCAACTGCACCAGCAGCAGCGGCATCGCTGAGCGTGGTAGCCGACGACGACGATCCGCTGGAAGTCGACATTTCTACACTGCCTCGACGCGGACCACCTAGGGGAGAAGAGGCGACCAATCCTTTTGCCATGTTTGGCGGCGATGCAGGTCAGGGGCAGGGACAGCGAAACCCGATGGAAGCGCTTATGGCCATGATGCAAGGTGGAGGTGGATTCGGTGGTCCCAACGGCCCCGGCTTCGGGCCTGGAGCAGGAGCGGGAGAGGGAGGGCAGCCAGACATGTCCGGACTCCCACCGCAACTCGCAGCAATGATGCAGCAGCTCGGTACCGCTGGCGGTGGTCCAGGTGGAGCAGCCAACGTTGCCCCCACAGCAACCCAAACAAAACCTATCTCAGAACGAGCCTTCGATCTTCTCCAAGCCCTACTCGTACTAGCCCTCGCTGTACTTGCCGCCAAATCGACTCTCTTCGACTTTGACCGCTCCTCCGTCGTCCCAGACGCCGTCAACGATGCATTCGACAACGTCACCCCTCATCCCCCTTGAGCCGTTCGAACACGCTGCGTCGATGGGCAAGACTCGGCTACCAAAAACCATCCGCCGAAGAATGGTCGTCCATCAACCCGCTCTCCCCACCTCCTCCTTCACCTTCCTACCAACCCTACCACTATTTTGGATCTTCCTCTCGCTCGAGCTTGTCTTACAAGCAGTGAGGATCGTCATTTTCTCACGCAAAACACCCGCCCCACCTTCGCTGCTTTCCACACTGACGGCCATGTTGCCCATCCCGAACTTGCACCTTGCTATAAGATTGGTGGGAAAGTATTTGGCACTGTTGAATGCGTTGGTGAACGATTTGGCGCTGCTGGTGTTTGTCTTTGGTGTAGCCGTGTTGTGGAGCGGTCATCAGTTGGGTGGCGTGGGGATGTTGGAGGCTGGAGGTGTGCCTGGGTTTGTTCATGATGAATTGTAGTGCAAGAAGAATAGATCACATTTCTTCTTTCGAGTTGTATGAGAGTGCCAGACTCTGCATTTGTGTGTGCATTTGTGCTTCTCGACGTGTGGGTGACTCTACAAGGATGCTGTGCTACGTCGAACCAGTCGACGCCTTCCCCTCCTCCGCACCAACTTCACCCTGCTTACCTCCTCCACTCTCACTCACCCCTCTTTCCATACTCTCCTGCCCAGACCGCCTACCCTCGGTACCATGAATCCTAAACAACCTCACATCCGTATCGCTCCAAATTCCAAACGGCAACAACGCAGCAACATAAATTGTCCCCCACAGATAGCTCCTCAACCACACGCCTGCCTGTTCGGTCCACTGCCACCCTCTCGCATGGATCCCTCCCACTGGTGGAGGTAAATACTCTTCCATCTGCTGCTCTCTCAGATACGCTAGCACTCTTGCGTCCGTATCGCCACCAGTGATCTCCACCCTTCCGTTCGTGTTGGCGACACCGCCGGCAGCGATCCGTTCGATTTCGGGTAAGAGCTTGTCGATCACCAGCCGGGCGGTGGAGAGCGGTAGACCAGTGTGCCACGATTCAACCCAAATTTGAGTGGGGGCGAAACCGTTTTTGCCGATGTACTGCGCTGCAACTTCTTCGACTACGTCGATGGGGTATTTGGAGAGTTCGCCTTGCCATTCTGCGCCGGAGCGTAGGTCAGAGGATGTTGAGATGCGGCGCATTTTGCCTTTATCTACCGCTGTAGGTTTGGCTTCCTCGCCCGAGGCTGCCTCTTCACCCGCAACCACAGACGATTCAGGCGAAGAAGAGGACGCAGGCGGAAGAGGAGGCTTCTCCAACCGCGGCTTATTCTCAAACCAATCCTTCGTCTCTGTCCCAACCGCCCTTCTCCTCCTCCAAACCTCCTCAACCCCCTTCCTGAGCGAAAACGCCTCCAATCCATCTATTAACCCTCTCGCCAACACCAACGAATACACCAGATTCACATTGGCATTATAACCAAACGTCAACACAGCATTGATCGTCTCCAACACATAGAACAACAACCTCGGATGTCCCTCATCCGACAGCAAGAACGACGGCTGCGAAAAGGACCGCAGCAGATGGATGACGCGGCTCGATGCTGTGATCGACAACGAGCGCCACGCGGGGGCTGTGTTGCTGAGCGAGATGACGAGCGGTGCGTAGAGCGATGCGAGCTGTCCTTTCGTGGTGGCGATGAGCGCGTAGACTCCCTGCACCAAAAAGTCAATCGCTGTATTACCGCCGAGCAACCCCAACCTGCTAGGCAACTGCACCTTCGCAGCGCTACCCGGTTTCGCCAGATGCACCGCAAACGCCCGCTCGCTCGACACGTCCTGCAGCATAAACGCACACAACCGCACCAATCCCTGCAGAGCCACGTTGTCCTTGTACGTGAGCGAAAAGTACAACAAAATGGTCAAAAGCTCAGGTGCACGCCTCGCATCGTCGAGCACATACAGTCGGAACTTGTGGTTGTGCTCCAACAAGCGCCATAGCAGCACCAGACGCTCGGGGACCTGGCTCAGCTGCCAACTGGCTTCTGCAGCTCTCCTGCCCTGCCCGCCTGTGGGGATGGGGATGGCAAGGATCTGGATGGTCGAGTTGATGTGTTCGTTGAACGAATTTGACAGGCCGGACCAGATGAAGTCAAAGTCGGCGGTGCGGTGGAGCTTGCTAAGGTAGAAGCGGAAGACGTTGCGTCCACCCGGGCCTGGCAAAGGTTGACCTACGGTGCTCGAGCTCACTGCATCCGCCTCGCCCGGCAGCGGTGCGTCATAGGTGAGCAGCACATCCAGAATTTGTAGCGACATGGTGACAATACTGGTGCGCACTTCGTCGTTGGATCCTCCGACCAAACCGCTGACACTGGGCAAGCCGAGCCAAGCCGAGGTGGAATTGCGTGCGTTGGTGATGCTCGTGTTGATAAGACTGCAGAGGAGCGGAAGCATGATGCTTCTGTCAAGATCCTGAACGGCAAACTTGAGTGCAGGGTCGACCTGAGTGCTTTGCTTGTTGGCGGGATGTAGATGCTTTTAGAGAAAACGACGAGCAGCAAGCGCAACACCTCGAAGCGATTCGAGACGTGGAAGCGTGTGGTGCCAGGCAAGTCGACCGAGCTTCCTACGCCAGCTTCCCAGATCGAGTAATTGATTCGTTTGGGCGGTGCAGTGCTAGTTGCTTCTTCCAGCTGATCTTCTGTCCATGGGAGGGTGAAGCCAGAGCAGAAGAGCAGATCGACAACAATCCTGACCAAGCGCTCTCCCAGGGCTATTGGTGTTGTTTCGTCGCCATCGTGCGATCCTGCCTTGCTGTCTGATTTGTCGTCGCTGAGAGGATGTTCAACAGCGCCAGCTTTATCTGCGTCGTCATCCTCTTCCTCGTCATCGATGACGAACTGCGCCGAAGTGTCGACCTTGTCACTTGGAGGGTCGGGAGGAGTGCTTTTCAATGTGATTTGCGAAGAGCTCGGGTCTGCATAAGCTTCAGGTGCCTGAGTCCAAAGAACCTCGTGTTCGAATGAGGCATCGTCTGATTCCATGACAGCCGGCAAGGTTCTTGTGAGGATACGAACGACGTTGAGCGCCTCTTTTGTGCAATCTCTTTGAACAGAGCCTGGCGTGTTCTGAGCCGAGTCAAAGCCCATGAGCGAGGCACCTGGCACCTTCCATTTCGAGATATCGGCGATGCCATTGAGTCTCGATGCCAACACGCCTGAATCCAAAGTTGCACCATTAGTGGAGGGTGGCGGCTCAAACAGAGGATCGACGAGGAGACTTTCGAGATGGGCTACCATAACCCTGACCAAGGTGACGACATTTTCGGGCGCATTCTTGCGAGCACGTCGGAGGTCTGCCAATGAGAGAAGAGAAAAGACGTCGGTGGGTGTATCGAGCTGGAGATATCGGGACCAGTACTTGGAATCGTGGTAGGGGATATGACGTTCTGAGTAAAGCCTTGCGATGCCGTCGAGCTGGGAGAGCTTGAAATCGAACTTTGTCTGGCTGCCGTAGATGAGCCGCTTGGGTAGCGAGAGCATTGTGCCTCTACAGCAGTGATCGATCTCTGAATGCGGATGATGGGAGAGAGGGCAAGAGGGAGATGACTAAGCAGTGGCGCTCAAGCGGTGTCGCTCGGATGAAGCGAAGATCAAGTCAGGGTTCAATCAACACATTCACAGATTCACACGTTGTGCTGAAAGAGCAGCCAAACGGCCTGTGCACTCGGAAGCCGCCCGATTCTCTGTCAAAATCACCAAAATCGGTGACAGTTGCCTCCACACCAAAATCACCCTCAACACACTCAGCATCTTGTTCTTACTTGTTCACATCCTCCCTTAAACGATACCATCGCTCATCTTTCGGACAGACCGTATAGGAAGGCGGAGAGTGTCCGAAACTGTCACGCTTTGATCAAATGACTCGTTCCCTGTCACGGCACTGCAGCAGCTGACACCGACACTTGGACACTCTCTCTGCGCCAGTGCCAGATCCAAGACAACTCAGCCATCGACGCACTGCCACCATCTAGCCTTGGTCCATCATGTCGTCTTCCTCTTCGTATATGCATGCTGCTGTCGCCTTCAATAAGGTGGCAGGTACACTTTCCCTCCATTCCGACCAAACCGTACAGTGGGTGCCATCCTCCGCCACGTCCAGTGTCAGCTCGTTCCATATCAAATTCTCCAACATTGCCGGGCTTCAAACGTCCAAAGCGGGTGCGGCACAGATAGCGCTCATGCTCGTATTGGCCAATGGTGTCCAGATCGCATCCAAACCCAAAGTACTTCTCGTGTTCAACGCTGCACAGCAGACAGCGTTGGATGATCGCGAAAAGTTCAAAACGGAGCTAGCTGCGGCGGTGGGCAGGAACAGGGCCAATGTAGAAGGTGGCTCTGCAGCACCGTCTGCACCTGCCAGTCCTGCACCGATGCCCTCCTTCCCCTCTGGTGCTACTCGTGCTGCGACGCCAGATACGAGAGCTGCCACACCCACGCTCACAAGACCCGCCTCGACCGCTGCTTCTTCAACAGACTCCCCCGCACCTTCCACCCAACGTCCCAGGGCAAAAGACGTCCCCCCACCCAAGACCGACATCGAGCTCCGTATCAGCGTCATCAAATCCAACCCGCAACTCAGAGCGCTTCACAAGGACATTGTCATCTCAGGTCAAATGACCGACGCCGAGTTTTGGTCGCATCCGTTACGTCAGCGTCTCATCCGCGCAGAACGCGCCAAACTCGAACAGCGTGCTGGTCGCAATGCGCGTCTGGCCGATCCCAAACCAACCCCAAACGAGGCGGGCGAGATGAAGCTCAGTATCACTCCGGAATTGATTCGCGACCTGTTCGAGCAGTTCCCCATCGTCGCAAGGGCGTACGAGGAGAATGTACCGTCAAAGCTCGACGAAGGGTCGTTCTGGACAAGATACTTCCAGTCAAAACTATACCATCGCTTGAGAACGAGTGCGCGATCCGCGGCGTCGGAACACATTGTACAGGACGATCCCATTTTCGACCCGTATTTGACCGAGGAGGATAACCAGTTGGAACCGAGAAGATATTTTAACCCACACGATAGATTGCTCGACCTGCAAGCGACCGAGGAGGATCATGGCGAGACGGGTAATGAGAAGGACTGGACCATGCGTGCTGGTGCTGAACGACGCACGCTGCCGCTCATGCGACGGTTTAACGACCATTCGCAGTCGTTGCTCGATTCGGCGTTGGGTGATCAGGAGAAACAGGAGAGGCGCAAACGGAGACGTATCGTGGGTGGGGTGGGCGAAGAGTATCCCGTGGGTGCGACTGTGCCGAAGTCGGTGGAGCAGGGCGAGTCTGGCAACCCACCCAAGCTCGGCGGGTCAGCGGATGACGAGGACTTGGACGACGCCAACGACTCGGTCGATTGGATCAAAAACCACTACTACAAGGAAATCGTCATTGACGATCTCAATGAAACAGCTAAAAGCGATAAAGTCAGGTTGAACATGGCCAACCTCGAAGGCTATTTCTCAGGCTCTCAAGCCGACTCTTCCACAAACGGCACAACATCGACGAAACAGGTTGACACAACGTCGTTCGAAGTGGTAGCCACATCCATGTCCGACTACCTATCGTACGTCGAGCGGTTCAACGAGCAGGTGCAGTCAGCCGCCATCACACTAGGCACTTTCAAGCTCAACCCTAGTGGTACAGAAAAATCCATGTCACGTATGCTGTCCAACCTCCGCTCTCGATCGCTCAACCCTCGTTCAGCAGCCGACATTAAAACGCTACCCGATCACGTCCAAAAATTGCTCATCTCACTCCAAGCGTCAATGACAGAGTTTTTGAGGCAGTTTTGGAACTCGATCGCTCCTGCTGCTGACGATCTGGACGAACCGGGTGTCTGGACCGCTCGCTCCACCGCCGCTGCCACGGAGGAAGAACAACGCAAGAGGGCAGAGAAGGAGAAAGAAGCAGAAGAGAATCGACTCGTTGCAGCAAGGAAAATGGCGATGAACTTGAATAAGTTTGCATCGAGGTTGGAAAGCTTGTTCGCCGAAGCGACTACAGGGTTAGACGAGGTCTTGGAGGAAAAGGTCAATTCGTTGTTGGGTCCCACGCAGAAAGCGGTGGACAAGGCGTTGATTATTGCCCGTGCGAAAGGGTTGATCGCCGCTTGATGGACGACGTCTGACATAGGCGTGTTTCATGCACACATCCACGAATGCAAGTGTTGAAAGAAGATCTGCTTTGAATGCTGTAATGCTTAGCGTTTTTGGTTAGATTGCGTGACCTGTCCAACAAATCAATGATGCCGAATATGATAAAGTTGAGAATCAAGACGAGCCGACGTACGAGGCCTTGAGACGTTCCTGGCGGTGCAAAAACGTGACATACTCGACAAGGAATCGCACCTGTTCGGCCGTCTCGATAGCTTTCGGACTGCGTCTTCTGCGGATCGTATCGACGAGGCAGCTGACCGTGTCTAGGATGGTGTCACACTCCGACTCTTCCTGTTCCTGCTGCTCTTTCTGTCCCTCCTCGCCAGTCGAGTTGACAACAGTGTCGTGGGAATGAGAACTGGTCGACCGCTCGATAATCTCTCGACTCGACCCTGTCCCCTCTAGCTTTTCCGCTTCAAGGTCTACATCCATCTCGAGACCTCGCTTGCTCTGTTCACCGACAAATCCCATCTTGAGCAACCACGAACACGCGATCAACCCAGCCCGTCCAACACCACCCCGGCAGTGCACCAGCACGTTGGTACCCCTCATGGTGCAATCCGTTACGATCGACGTCATGGCTGCATCCATCTCCTGCACATTGGTGGGTGCAAAACCTTCCGCCATCGGAAGTCGGTAGACATCCAACCCCAGACGGTCAGCTTCGCGCTCGTACTCGGCCCACGGTGCTCCAAGGTACGACAGCTCCTCGTCGTTCAGACAGCATACGACCGCGCGGACGCCAATGCTGTGGATGCGTGCAAAATCCAACCCGAGATCGCGACAGATGGCTCCTCGTCCACGCACGGGCCCGGACAAGCGAACTTTCTTGCCCGGACAAGACGAAAGCAACAGGTTGCCAATCATAGGCCCTTGCTTTTCACTCGGGTCGCTGACCGAGGACAATGTCAATGTGTTTTCCTTGGACGCTTGTTCAGCGAGCTGCGACTGCGAAAGATAGTTGGCGCTTGGATCCGTGGCAGTGACTGAGATCAGATCGAGCATGTTGCGCAGCCGGATGAGCCGATCGCCTTGCACCTGTTTGCGCGCGTGCTCGTCAAAGTACTTCTCGGAAAAGGCGGTAAGCTGGTGCTCTGTAGCGTCGAGCGAATTGGCGCTGTTGTTGGCGATGTTGAAAGCCAGTTTGAGCAACTGTGGTTCAGCAGTAGAGTGGATGCGGCGGCCAACGTCTGCCAGCAAATCGTCCGGTAGAATGGGGCTGATGTGGATAGGATGGGTGTCAGAAGTCTTCATCGCTAGCTGGGTCTGGTGTTGCTCTTCGTTCGAACGGCGGTGCGACTCGGTGCCGTTGGTGGTGGCAGGACCGTACGAATTGCCGTCCGCATGCACGAGAGGCCCGAGTGAAGCATCTTTGGCGGGCTTAGAGTCTTTGCTAGCGTCAGGATGCACAGGCTTATCCGAGGGACTGGCCTTCTCCATCTCCTGAGCCATAATGCGCTCCTTGTCCATTGGTCCGCCTACTTCGACGCTGCTTCCCGCCTGCGAGCTGGTCATCAGTTCGTCCGCAACACCATCCTGAGCATCGTTGTTCTTCTCTGCTGGCTGATCTTGCTGTGCGCTTCTATTTGCAGATTCGCGCTCATTGCTCGATCCGATCTCAACCATCCGAGTAGAGCGGTCGAAGCGCGAAAGGTCCACCTGTTCTGAAGTGGCTGGAGCGAGGGAGACATCCTCTTCGGAGGACGATGCTTCACTCGTGGCGGTCGGTAGTACCTGCATGGGTGGCGAACGAGAAGCATCGATCGAGTCGGCCATGGCCTCGCTGAGATCGCGCTCCACTTTTTGACTGTCGTTGACGTCGGCCGTGTGGGTGCGAAGGACGCTCCTGGCGCGGGTCTCTGGAGGTGTTGTGAGCGAAGCGGGTCGTTTTGTTCCGACGCTCTGCGGCGGTGCGCTCCCGTCCGCTTGCGGTTTGGCAGTGATCAGCTTGAACATTTCTGAAGGCAAGGTGAGCGCAGGCAAGTCGTCGTCGCTGTCCATGGGCAGATTGCCGTTGGTGACGAGCCCTAGCTTTTTCTGTCGCTTTGCAATCAACCACGTCTTTGCTTGCACCTCTTCTTCTCTTTGACGGAGCATGGTCTTTTTCACCACTTGGGGTTGCTGCAGCGTGATGGGGATGTAGGCAAAAGGCGAGCCGCGAGGGCCAAACTTCATGACGCTGTACGGACTCAAGTGGTGCTGGGAAGCTAGATGAGCGAGGTCCATGAGTGCGACCCAGTGCAAGTTGCCGGAGCGAATAGCCGATTCTTGTGCGCTTGCTACGAGCTTGTCGCGCTGCATGTAGTTGTACTCGCTGGCAGGGACGCGGCCATTGTGGTCGAGCTGGTAGCTGCTCAGCCCATCGAAGCCTTTTTGCTGGGACGGTTGACGCAGGAGGCTGGGATCTCGATCCTGTGGCTTGGTAGCGATGGAAAAGCTGGCACCGGGCGCCTTGGCGATGGACGGATCATTTGCAGCCTCGACGCCATCATACTGCTGCTGGCGTGATGAGGCGCCGTTGAGATTTGTGTGAGATCCATTGTGACTGCTTGATCTACTGGACGAGGGACGTGAACGAGGCTTGTGTCGATGATGATGCGAATGGGAGCCATTGCTCTCCTTGAGGCTCTTTTTGACGCCGTTCGAAAGCGCATTGTTTACAGTGGAATCGCCATTGGCAAGGATGGCGGCTTTGACGCCCAGTTCGGAGCTAGGAGTTCGGACGAGCGTGGAAAAACCGGCGCCGGAGGGCGAAAGCGGCGGCGAGAGTGTGGGCTGCTGTACCACAGGTTGCGCCATAGTTGTTGCTACCGTTTGCGTTCGAGACGCAGGTGTCAATGAGCGATATGACGGGATGCAAAAGCTGCTTCTAAGAAAGAACAAGTCCGCGGACAGTGATTGAGGGCGTTGAGGGACGTATATTAAGTCGAAGGTGCGGAAGCTGATAAAAAGACAGCCGGGGCGGATCCGGAGTCCTGAGTTGAGTTAGAACCAGAGGAAAGGCGGAGGGAAGACGATATGCTACAAGGGTCTTATTGCACCATTCTTTGTGCGTGTATGATGAATGATCGAGTGGGCCCTGATCCTCCTGTCAAGGCGATAGCGCGTATGTGTTGAGCTTGCAAGCCGCTTTAAGATCCGCTGAGCAAACAATTTCCAGGAGCTGGACCTGAGAGAGAGGCGACAAGCCCGCTGATGGACTGTAGGGGTGGCGCCTGGGGAGCGAGATGGAACGAATTCCTGGAAGTGGGAGGGAACAATGCAACAGGCGTGGGATGCGTAGAAGGAAGAGATGAAGCGCGAGCGAGCGCGTTGAACCAGGTGTGGGTCAGTGGTTGCGGGAGGAACGATTCCAAGGATGTCGAGATAGTGCAAGCAGAGCCGAGCATATGCCGAGACAGTCGTACCACCAGTAGAGTCCAGAGAGGGGAGGGATTGACGATTGCGAACCACCAGCGACGCACAGAGAGAGAGAGAGAGAGAGAGAGAGAGAAGGGAAGGTTGTGCTGTGGTAACCTCTTTGTTGAGATGGTGGGAGGATGGAAGGGAGCTCGATTGGCAAAAGCGAGACCAAGAGAAGCGACGCTGGACGATGAAGTCGGAAGGAGTGCGAAAGGGTGAGTGAGATGCTGTCAAAAAGGGCAACAACCACAAACGAGCGGCGTCAAGTGACTTTGAAAAGGAAGCGAGGGAGCAAAGGGCAGTGGAAGAGAGCAAAAGCAAAGCGGGTTGGAGTGCATCATGCATCCAAACCATTCTTCGCTTCGCCTCCCGAACCAACATCGGAAGCACCGAGGGCACACGAGCTGTCACTCGTTCCAACCTAAAGATATTGCCACACACACACACACACACACGTCCTCTCTTTCACTTGCACGCTCTCACAAAACGACACACGCTCTTTCACCCTTTCGCTCTTCGTATCCTGTGTTTCTCTGACATCACGTTGTCAGCTGAGAGGAAAAGAAGAATGCATCCATTCATCGGGAGGCGCGATAGACGCGCAGAGATGAAGAGGGACTCAGAATCTCCAAAAGGAAAAGGCAAGGCGACAACAATGATGCAAAGCAACACTCTCTGCACAAGGATCCTTTTTTCCTTCGACTCAATGACACGCCCTTGTACCGCTGCACTAGATCGGACCCTCGTCGGACCCTGACCCTGACCGACCGACCGACTGATTTGTTGTTTTTCGCCTTGGATCTCTCTCTCGCTTCTTGCTTTTCTGTGGACCGTCGGTGGCTTGTTTCGTCTTCCCACCAAATACGCCTTGCTGAACCACGCCAGATGTTTCATGTCTCTTCGGAGGCAACGCCCCTCGCGAAGAGACCAGCGCAGCATGCAGTGACATACAATGATGATGAAATGCATGGTGTCATCGTGCGAAGACTTGGTTTTACCCAGCTGCAAGCGAGAAAAGGAAAAAAGGTCGATGGCGATCGAGCGACCTCAGACACACGTGACACAGGAGGCCAGTCTCTTTTGCTTTCTTCGTCCTTCGTTCGTCAGGGCAGAGCCGTCTCGCGCGGGGTCGCTGATTCCGAAATTCAGAAGTCTCATTCAGAGTCCACAGTCATTAGCAAATTTTGTAGTTCCAAATCAGCGGTTGTATTCAAGCAAAGGTGTGGAGCTGGCTGCGGTCAAATGTCGGTCACGATCGAATTAACAAAGTCCGCCTTGCCCAATCGAGCTCGGCCTGCGCAAGGGCGGGCGCACCATTCGATCTCGACAGACAGTTGCTTGTTTCGTCGTTCAGTCGTCGGTCGATGGCACGACATGAAGAGAGCTTGCGCCTCTCTCTCACGGCCATCAGCTGCTACTGTATATTATTTGCGACGTTGGCCCACCTCGACACAACGAAAACAATCTAACGTCGTCAAAGCCACCAAACCATCGCGTGCTTCATGCGACTTGCTGCCATCTTTGCGCTTCAAGAAGATATGAGAGAGAGAGAAAAACTGACGGTCAGAAGTCGAGATGAAAGCGGGGCCAGAAGGAGGTCCACGTGCACTCCGTTCCGTGTACAAACAAGGTTGCCAGGCCAAAGATGAAGCTCGCCTGGCCTGTTCGCGATCAGATCGGGAGACAGTCATCTTCTAACGCGAGATCCAGCTTTTTCCTGTTTCAACTCTTTTTATCGGTCTAACAAATGAATGATTTCAACTTGGAACGCGTCGTTCGCGTCTCGAACTTTTGTCGGACAATTGTCGTGCATTTCAGCCACTGCTTCTATGCGCTGGCAGAGCCAAGAAATCCGAGGATCGACAAATGGCGTCTGTCATTTACACAAGCGAGAGTCCGCTGCACCTTTGATCAGCAGCCAAGGCCTCGTCTGTTCAAGTTGCCGTAGCCTTGTTGCTCATCTTGAACGGCTTCATGCAGAGGTGAGTTGAAGAACGGGACATGATGAGCAAGTGGTGTTTCAATGAAAGTGCTGTGGCTCGGCGTTTTTTTTCCTTTGAATTGCAACGTCAGTTAAACTGGTGTCGGTCGCTCGCTGCATGTTCTCTCGGAGCACGCGATAACTTTACTGATGAAAGCATGAAATGCTCCTTCCTTGCCGGGTGAGAAGAGTCGTTGGTGCTCTGCTCATTGTTCTGTCGCTGTCGGCGACACCGAAGCTTCGGTCTGGCACATGTATGACCATAGCGCGAGGGAATGTGCTTCCCTTTCGAAGCTATCGAATCGGTCGTCGAAGGGCACGCACCTCTCTCTAGACTCCGTCCCGGCGTTTCAAGCAAGCTGTAAGCAGCGCCTCTGCATGCCGCTGGTCCGCTGGCTTGCCGTGTCGTTACAGAGTGACCGCTGAACGACATCGATTATCTCCCTCTTGCTCTAGCCTTCTCCTGTAAGATGCTATTTTTATCTTTCCCTTCCACTTCCTACCTCAAGACTCGAAACGCCATCCTCGACCCTTCTGGCTGCTCATCAGCACATTCTCGACATGACCGAGTCAAGCCTTGCTACCAGCTTGCCTTCTCTCCTGCCGTCGCTCTTCTGGGCAAAGGTAAGAGGTGGTAAGTGTGACTTTTGGGAATTCGCCATTCTCGCTCATCACTGCGACACTCAAACATGCAGAGGTGCACACGCCTCGGTTGCTTCCGACTCTGAAACTGAGCTATTTCCACCCCTTTTTTTTTTAGGCAGACAGGCGCGTGTCGACTCTGTGTGGCTGCCTGACCTGTGGGGGGTGTCCTGCGTGTGCGTGTGATTTCTGGAAAAAAGAGAGAATTCGAAGCCAAGCCTGGTCGCTTGCTGGCAAAGGAAAAGCTTTGGTGCAGCTGCAATTTTGAGTTGGTCTTGCTCTGTCTCTGAGACCGACACGGCTGAACAAGCCCGGTCAACGCATTTTGGACTCGGTCCAAGGTTTGACACTGTCGGCGGCTTCCGTTGCTGGTTGTGCTGCTCCCTTTGATTGTGCTTGTCAGCATCGCGCTTTGCTCACCTTGCTTTCCTTCTTTCCATCCTACATTCACTCATTCCGCCCTTGGCAGATCTCTGCTTAGCTCTGCTACGCTCCGCTCCGGCAGCAATATCAGACATAGGATCGCCGGCGATCAGTCCCTCTCCCCTCTCGCTCGCATCAGCATCGGGATCCTGCTTCGTCACGCTCGTCTAGGCATTCGTCAAAGACTGAACATTGTCGCGCACTCCCGTCTCCTAGGCTAGACGCAACCACAAGACAAGACTGGTTACTTCCACCTCACCTTTGCATCTTGGTCTCCCCAGCCATACACCTTGCGCGCATTGGCCGGACGCGCAACTCGTTGCCTACGCTTCGTATCTGCTCTTCACCCGTCTCGACAAACTACACAACACGCTCTTTGATCTTCTTCACAATCTACTCACGACACGGACTCTCCACCTCAGTAACTGCAACACACTCTTTTACATCCTTCGGACGCTGACTTCGCTTTGCACGGATCACACACTTCTTCCTCAGTCTCGCTCGCGGCGCATCACATCTCGCCTGACGGATCTTTTGGCCTCGCATCAAAGCTGATCTCGCAGCCTGATCGGCCAGTCCAACGACAGGCGTCCTTCTCGTTGAACGCGAGCTTTCTTTGCTCTTGCCGTCTACGCATGCTCTGTTGAAGACAGTGCAATTCCATCCCATAAGTCGGCACCATGCCTGCCGTTCAGCGCAACACCGCCTTCACAAAAACCTTTATCCGCAAACCGGGCCAGCGCGATGATACCTCGATACCCCTGCATACAGAAGCGCCCCCGCCGCTTCGCCAGCCTACCCGTATAGCGCGTGCAAAGACGCTCACACGCCCAGAAAGAAGTCAGCCACAGGTTCCCCTCATCAACCCATCCAGCGGCGGGCCAGGCTTCTCAGCCACGTCCAGCGCCAAAGGTGGCTTTTCCTGGTGGACCGGCTTTTCCCTCATAGTCACCTTCTGGGCACCTGGTCCCGTCCTCAGTTCGTGCTGTGGGCTCAAGGATAAGGCTAGTCGGCAGGCATGGCGTGAAAAGGTGTCGCTCGTCTTTCTCGCCCTCTTGCTCGGCGCCTTTATCGGTTTCATCACCATGGGTCTCAATGCTTCGCTTTGTCCCACCGCCGATAGCAATTCGGCAAAGACATACGTCAGAATCGGTACAGGCGGCGCCATCCTCGGCGTACAGGGCTGGGCCATCGACATTGCACAAGCGCACCACCTGCCCAACACCGAATCCGACAGTCTCTTCCGCCTCTCATCCTCTAAATCCGGCTCCGATATCACCTCGCTCTTTGACAGATCTTCCTCCGCCAACTTTCCGGCGTGTCAGGGCACCACAGCTGCCTACGCTGCCGACTCCATTTGTGTCGCGCTCAATGGTACCGTCCTCAACAATTGCCCGCTCGGGTCAATGACGCCCGCCACTTTTGCCAACTACGGCATGAACAACGACACACGCAGAATCGGTTATGGATGGGAAGACATTGAAAGCGGCAACTTTACCAATTACATGGTCCTCGATGGAACCGTGCTCAACATGACCCCTTACCTCAAGGCCAACCCGTCCCCCATTGCAGGAGATGTCGTCGACATGGCCATCCGCCAGCAACTTGCCAGTGGCGTCAAGGGCGGGAGAGATTCGACCATGATGTTTTACACCAATCCAACCGCACGTAAAGCCATCAAGTGCCTGCAGCAAAAGTATGACGCAGGACACATCGACAAGATTACCCCGGGCTGCTTCATCTCAAATCTCGTGCTCTATTGCTCCCTCGTAGTCATCTTGGCCATCGTGCTCATCCGCTTCTTTATGGCCGTGTGGTTCTCGTGGTTTATGGCCGGCAAAATGTCGTCGACGCCACGCCCCTCTCGCCATCGCAAGATCGCGCCCAACGTGCTGCCCGACGGCGCCATGGTCTCGGTCAACTCGTCCGGCGCAGCACCTTGGGCCAACAAGCAACGCCCACCGCCCTCGCAGCCCATGCGTCGCAGACGCGATTCCGCCGCGTCAGCCGCGCCTTCGGTGCCCGACAGCCTGTCGGTCCAGCACATTGGCTCTGAGCCGTACGTCGTCTGTCTTATCACCGCGTACTCGGAAAACGAAGACGGCATTTCGACAACGCTCACATCGCTTGCCGAGACCGACTACTCGGATCAGCGCAAGCTGCTGTTTGTCGTCGCCGACGGAATGGTGACAGGATCCGGAGAATCGATGAGCACGCCCGACGTCTGCGTCTCGCTGCTGGAAGCAGACCCACGATTCGGCACACCCACGCCCATGAGCTTCATCTCGATCGCCCAGGGCAAGAAGGAGCACAACATGGCCATGGTGTACGCTGGACACTACACGCGTGCAAAGGGACGACGAACACCCATGGTGGTCGTGGTCAAATGCGGTGCACCCGAAGAGGCCGGCGACGCCAAGCCCGGCAACCGTGGCAAGCGTGATTCGCAGATGATCCTCATGAACTTTTTCCAGCGCGTCACGTACAACGACCGCATGACGCCGCTCGACTACGACCTGTTCCGCAAAGTGCACACACTCATGGGCGTCACGCCCGACTTTTTCGAGCTTTGTCTCATGGTCGACGCGGATACCATGGTCTACCCAAAATCGATGAAGACGCTGACCAACTGCATGATGGGCGACCCGCTCATCATGGGTGCTTGCGGAGAGACGCGCATCGCCAACAAGACGCAGAGCTGGGTCACCATGATCCAGGTGTACGAGTACTTTATCTCGCACCATCAGGCCAAAGCGTTTGAGTCGGTGTTTGGAGGTGTCACCTGTCTTCCCGGCTGTTTCTCCATGTACCGCATCAAGGCGAGGAAGCAGACTGACGACGACTGGGTGCCGATCATTGTCAAGCCCGAGGTGACACGCGAGTACAGCCAGAGTGTGGTGACGACGCTGCACCAGAAGAACCTGCTGTTGCTCGGAGAGGATCGTTTCTTGACGACGACGTTGCTGCGAACGTTCCCGAACCGCAAGATGGTCTTCTGCCCTGAGGCACGCTGCAAGACTGAAGTGCCGCATACCTTCAAGATGCTGCTCTCGCAGCGACGTCGATGGATCAACTCGACGATTCATAACTTGATGGAGTTGGTGCTGGTGCGTGACCTCTGCGGTACTTTCTGCTTTTCGATGCAATTTGTCGTGTTCATGGATTTGCTGGGTACCGCGGTGCTGCCCATCTCGATCGCATTGACGTACACGTTGGTAGTGACGTACTGCCTCAACCCGCCCCATTCATTTACGGAAGCGATTCCACTGATGCTGCTGGTGGCGGTGATTGGTATGCCTGCGTTGCTCATCCTGCTGGCGACACGAAAGGTGGTGTACGTGTTGTGGATGTTGATCTACCTCGTTGCGCTGCCCGTGTGGAACTTTGTGCTCCCCGTCTACTCGTTCTGGCACTTTGACGACTTTTCGTGGGGAGAAACGCGAAAAGTCGAGGGAGAAGCCAAGCAAACGGGTCATGGCGACGAGGGCGGTCTGGCTACGGGCAACGTTGTGCCGCTTCGACGATGGGAAGACTGGGAGCGATCTCGTCTTCGAAAGAAGAAGCGAGAGGAGAAGCGCCGTCGCGAGTTGGAGCGTCAATTCGGTGCAGGATTCCACAACGACAATGGCTCGGATGGTGATCAGGATCGCAAAGAGCCCGGTCTGCCGCTGTCGAGACGCGAGAGCGACTCCTTCAGCGATTCGGTTACAATCAGTGACTTTGACGATGATAAGTGGGGACACCAGATTGGCGGCTATGACGAGTCGCTTCCGCCGCCGGTTCAGATTGTGCGCCATTCGGTGTGGGTGGGCGATCAGGAAGTGATCATCGACACGGAGGATATGGAAAAGATGCTCGAGACGGGTTGGGACGATAAAGCGCTCCGTTCCAAGACCATTGGAAAGCAGGGAGCCCAGCAGCAGCCGCAATATCCGTCTGCGGTGAATCGCAACCGTTTGTCGCAGATGGGAATGTTCCCGCCTAATCGCAATGCACCGGCAGTGCCCGAGATTCCATCGCGGTATGGCCCGCCCAAGGGTGGGAATGGTCGAGCGAATGTCAATGGGTACAACAACGGTCACTACGAGCCGGGGAGCTACGAAATGGAACGCACGCCTAGCCCGGGAGAGTATGCGAGTTTGATGCGCGGTGGTGCTCCGTCGCCTTCCTCGCCTGGATTTGCACCCATGCAGCCGTACGGACACTCGTCAGCAGTGAGTGGGGGTGGATATCCGGCAGGGTCGCATGCTCGTCAACGGTCCGGCGGTGGCGGTGGAGCGCAGCCGTCGTCGTATCAGCAGCAGAGACAAGGTGGTGCTCTGCCTCCCCCACGTGGTGCAAATGGACCTCCCCCTTCTCACGGTCGCCCTTCTGGACCACCTAACGGTCCGGGTCCTGGTCGAAGCTACCATGATCGATTTGGTTAAATTTTCGATCTCAACACATTTGGGTTTTTTTTGGTTCATTTACCCATGCTCGTGGATAATGGTTTTTAGCTTGAAAAAGACGTTCGTTATTGTTTCTTCGCAAATTCAACCAGTCGCTTGGTGCCAAGGTTTCTCGATGGTTGGCAAGTTGTGTTTCTTGTAGTGAGAGTGGGGTGATGAGCGAGGTGGATGAGGTTGACGTTGAAAGCAGAGGGAGTATTTGTCGTACGAGAAAGGGAATTGGGAAGGGTTTATTTAAATTGGATACGCGCCGCGCGCTGTTTGCTGTTTGTGTTGGTTCTTGTGTGTGGGCGCGCGTCTCGGGCCAAAAAAAAAGTGTTGTTCTCTCTCGCTCCTTCCCTATCTCCCCTTGAACTACCATGATCACCACTCTCAATCGACCATATATCTGCGCTCACTATTCACCGACCCAAACGCATCACTCAACAGACAACGTACTGTCGATTAGGCAGAGACAGCTTCACATACTGCTCTTTCGGTTCGCCCTTTCAACACACCGCTCTCGAAACACAGGAAAAGTACCTGCAGTGAAAGAACGATGATGGATCAACACCACCATCACAACTCGTCGTCGTCATACGACGAACCGCAACATCCCTCCTCCTCTGCATCGTCATCAGGTGCTAATGCGAGTAATGCCAGCGATGCAGGGTTCTTTGAGAGGGAGAGGAACAGGTTGATCCAGGATATTTCAAAGGTACGTTTGCCAAAGCTACACTTTCAGAGTGACAAACGAAGAGTGTCGGACCAGAGGTTGCGAGAGAATCGTACGCTGTTTCCGCTTCGACGTGTGTCGGTTGGATGTGGTCGGACCGGCGCATTTCTTTCGTCGCAGCTGTCCGGCGTTGCGATAGTCTACTGACACCCGCTTTGTACTCCCCCTCTTCTCTTCCTCTGCCAACGCCTGCTCCTCCAATCTACTTCTGCTCCTTCCGACTTCCTTTCAATCTCCTTCTGCTCGATAACGATGACGATGACGACAACGATGCTGCTGCTGGTGTCTGGGGGTATATAGGGCGTAGAATCAATTCTCGGCAACGCCAACGCAGTAAACCGCAAGGTTGAAGAATCCATTTCAGTCGGTAAAGAGTTCCACCCCATTTCGGAACTCTGGTCAAAATTCGAACGCATCATGCAGGCTAGTGGTATATCTAACCTCCATCCTCAACCCGCCACCTCTTCAGCCAACTCCAACACTAACACTGCTACAAGCGCAGGAGGGAATGGAAATGGCGCAAGTGGTGGAGAGGACAAGGAGAACGCAGTAGTGGGGGGATGGGAGGTGTGGCAACACCAAAACGCAAACCTAGTGGCGAAGAGGGAGCGGAGGATGGCGTGGGACTCAAATTCGAATTGACTACCAGTACTGCTGGGTTGCCACCCGGTGTCGCTCCTGGTGGCGGACGGATCTACGCTGCCTAAAACCGCCCCTTCACCACATCCTCTTTCCTACGCGCTATTATGTCGACCACCTCTCGCTGTTCTGTCCTGCTCATCTCTACCCCATTGATCCCAGACGGAAGAGATGAGTGGGTCGCTTGTTGTATTTGTACCCCTCCCCTGTCCCTGCTATCCCTGCTATTGTTGCTGCGCGTTACTTTGGAATCGACTCTTTCCTCCGCAACTTCTACCTCGCTCTTCTCGAACACAGAGCGACACAACAAGAAACGTCATTGTTGAGAGACGTCTACTGCTTCTCTCTCTGCTTAGCCTGACTCGGTAGTGGTGCGGTTCAGCTGCTGCGAAAGTTGTCGAATGGCTCCATTCACCGCTGGCCATTGTGGATTGCACCGTATCGTAGAAGGTTGTCGACAGGATTTTATCGCCGTGGTTCGGACCAGTTTGCTGTGCGAGCGAGCGGGGTTGCAGAGAGAGTTCTGCGACATCTTCACTCAGATTCACCGAGACACATCTCCCGATGCACAGACGCAAACACACGCAGAGCGAGACAGATCGACAGGATGGCAAGAAGAAACGATGAAGCATTTGTGCTTGTGGCATGGCTCCCTGTCGAGGGAGCGCATGACATGTACCCCTGTCTTGGGTGGGAGCGAACCTGTCTGTTTTCCATCGTCACCGTGACCGCCGTCACTAGCTTCTCTAGCCTGCTGTCGATCTTGCCACCGCCACCACTACTGCCATTACGACCGCCGCCTGCTATTGCTTTGCTTACCCCTTCGACAGCGTGAGACCAGAAAAGACTTTTCTTCTTTTACCCACGATGCACACCACCAAACGTCATCACCTGCACACCTTTACCCTTCTTCTTCCTTCCCCCACCTCCCCCATTCTCACCCTGCTGGGACGCAACCAGCGCCTCTGATAGCCCATCCAAGGATCCCAACCCTCCTCCTCCTCCCCCTGCCGCGCTTGGGCTGGCCATCTCCGCAAAATCATCAATCCTGCCCGGCTGAGCAGCCAACCAAGGCGTGCTAGCACCCGATCTCGACGGCGTACCATTACCACTGACCCCTCCGACGGGCGAGTGCTTTCCCGACCCTCCCGTCTTGCTGGCGAACAACGCCTTCTTGTGCGCATTCATCGCCGATTTCGCCGCGTTGGTCGGCAAGCTCGGGAAAGCTGCGCTCGAGTTTGTATTGACGCTTCGACCCGAGGTGGAGTGGACGCGTGCTACGAATGGTTTAGCTGCACTGGTAGCGGAACGGCCGGAGACTGCGGCAGAGGCAGCGGACCATTTGGCTGCGGGAGCAGCAGAGCGTGTTGCTGCGCCGTGGGCCACCGCGTGTGCGAGCGAGCCGGGGATCGACGGTGTGCCGGACGAAGTGGACGCGGTGCCGAGCGAGGGGAAGTGTTCACGGAGTGCGACTGGTTTGCCAGCGCCATGACCCGATGAAGCCGAGGCGGCTCGTTCGACATTGTCCCACACTTGACTACTAGAGGCGGCTGAAGACTTTTTGATGCTGCGCAGAGAGTTGCCTGCACTACCGCCACGGCTACCAGCACCCGCGTATCCAGTGCCAGGAATGCCGCCAGCCCGAAACCGCCGCCAACAGTGCCAGATGGGGTGAGCGAGGGGAACTGTGTCCGCTCGATTCGATACTGACCCCAAGCGTCTGCAAGCGCTTTACTCTTGTCTTTATCATCCAGCAAATCCACCAACCCGTTAACGAGAGGAGCACACTCGTCCATCTCTCCCACAAGCGAGTGGAACGTGGAAATCAGATCGCGCGCCGACGATTCTCCGTTCTTGAACGCGCGCACAATGTGACGGAACGACGTGATGCGAGCTTCTGATCCACCAAAGGTCGACGAGACTTTGTCCATGTATGCCTGATGACGCTCTTCCACCGAACGAGTGTCGTTGACGGTGCATGGTCGGTCTGCAGGCACGCCCTGCGGTGCTGAGGGGTTGGTGAGGCCAGAGCCAAACATGGCACGGCGAGATTGGTGGTTGGCAGGACCAACGCCGGGCACATGTGCGCGAGAAGCGAGTGCCGAGACACCGAGAACGTCTCTGTTTTCCGAACTCGAGCCACCAGCATCAGCTGCTGCTGCACCATTGGCTCGAGATTTGCCCTTGTTGCCGGCGCCGCCACGAGAGGCAGCTGATCTCGAACTCTCTGCGCCGTCATCATAAGAGAAATGAGCCTCTATCCTCTGCGCCTCCCTCCTCTCCCTCGCACTGAGCTCGTTGGCATGCTCCTTGACCTGATGCGCTTTGAATTCGACCTCATTGGCAAAGACGACAAACTTGTTTTGCAGGCACTCTTGGTTTTCGCACAACCAGTGCTGCTTTCTGAAATGCTTTTCGAGCATGTTGTAGTCTCTATAGTACTTCCATCGCTCCTCCTCGCTTCCGGATGCTTTGCAGATGAAACACTGCTCGTGCTGGTCGCGCATGTGTGCGAACAGTTCATCATCGCTGTAGAAAAGCTTGCGATCGTACTCACACAGCCTATGCTCGGCTTTCTCGTGAGCAACAAGCGACTGCTCGGTGTGCATGGTATGCTCGTGCGCAAAGATCTTCTTGTTGGAGATGCAGAGTGAGCAAACGAGACGCTTGTGCTCTCGATGGACGTGCACTTTGTAGTCTCTCCAGTCGGTGCATGCGACCTCGCAGTTGGGATCGGGACAGTTGAAGCGTAGAAGCAGGGCGGTTTCCTCGAGCGCTTCCTTGGTCTCGAAGCTGATGGGAAGCTTCTTGTCGGTGTAGGGGATGTCGGAGGCTTGAAATCGGCAAAGTTCTTTGTGGAGGAAGAGGTGAAGATGAGACGATCGATGGTGGATTTGCAAAAGGTGCATTCGTCCTTTTTGTAGAGGACGCGGAGACGGAGGGCGCAAATGTGACAGGTGCGATGGTCGCAGGGGGCTACCGAGGTGAGCTTGATGGGGTCTGCACAGATGAAGCAGAGCTCGCCCTCGGGTGGAAGCTCGTCGTCGTCTTTGTCGGCATCCTGGGCGGCGTTGTCCTGAGCTTGCGCGGCAACAGCATTGGAGGATGTTGTTGGCTCTTCGGCGAGAGAAGCATCATGCGATTGAGCTGGAGTTGCCTTGTCCTTGTCCTTTTGCGATCGAGGAGCTCTCGAATGGTTATTGAAGCGACCTCCTCTTGAGCTTGAATTCGAATCGGAAGGTTGATCCGAGGTAGAAGAAGTGAGGGAGCCACCAAAATTGGCACGTCGACCACCACCACCACCACCACCGCCGCCGCCGCTGTTTCCAACTCGACCTCTACGGTTGGACGAGGCGGGGCCTCTTGGACCGCGCGAGGGTGGTGGTATTGACTCCTGCGCTGCACTCATTTGGGATTACGGGCTCTCTATCCGGGAGGCTTTGAAGTGGTGCGTCCGATGTCGAGGTCAGCCCGCGGTTTGCGTTCGAATCGAGCCTATGGTTCGTGGTCCAAGTGAGAGTCCTTGGTAGGGAAAGCAAAGGATGCTTTTGTAGGAGCTGAGAAGAACCAAAGAGGCTGAGTGTGGAGCAGTTGCTGCTGCTTTGATTCCGTATGACGAAAGAGCCATTTCAAGTCTGCGCTTTACCTGCGCTGTCTCTGTCTCTTCTCCACGCTGCGCAGACGACACTAAAAATTGACTCAGCCAAAAAGGCAACAAGTCAAAAAGCGCACACTCACCGAAAAGCTTCCTGAGTGGGGTTGATCTTCTGGATCGGGATTAAGCGTCCGCGGTCATCCCGATGATGCTCGGCGTTCTGCGCGACGTGATTTGGATGCCACGTTCAGGAATTCAAGATTGAATATCGCTTCTGCATCATCTGAATACAAAATGATCCAAACTTGAACTAAAAAAGTATTCAACCTTGGGCAGCACTTTGTAATGTCAGAGCGAAAACTTTTTTTTTCCACCTCAGAGGCCCCTTGTCGAAAAAGGTTCAAGGACAAGCGCGGCTGAGTCGACGAACAGAGTTCGATTTTGAAAAATTGCTTTTCTTCTCATCAAGTGTGCGTCTCAGTATCGGCGCCTTGCCCTTTTCTTCCAAATCTCTGCCCTGACGCTGCGCTGTTCATGCCAGGCACTGGAACAGCAGGACAAGAAAGTTGAACAATCATTTCACACGCTGCTGCCTCTCTTTTTTTGCTTCCTCGTGATTTTTTTTTTCTTTTTTCAAAGTGCGCTCGCTGTTCAACTTTGTGAGAGAATGAGCCCAGAAAGGTGGCTGCCGCCAGTGCAATCGAATTTGGTCGCTATCGCCGTCGTCGAGCGCTACTCTTCCCCCTTTGCCATCATCTTGCTTTCATAGCATCACACCAAACTCTCTATCACAAAACGCATACCGGTTGAAAGGTCGTCTTTGATCCTTTCGACTTTCCTTTTCAGCGCTCACAAAAAAAAATCAACCTCGAGGCGTCGACTTGTTTCAGTCCGACTCCTTGATCCTTTCTCCCTACTTCGCCCAATATGTCTAAGTATGTTATCCGAAATCAGCATCAGCAACAGCAGCGGTACCGAACATGGCAGAAATGGGCGTCACTCGATCCAATCAGCATTTCATAGTCAGCAAGGAGTCAGCACGGATAAGGGCCGATGGCGATAGGGGGTTAACGATGCAGTCAGCTGCGGTATGCAGTGATGGCGCAGTCGAGCAACCAAAGGCGAATTCTCTCGACTAGCAATCTTGTTGCGATGCCCTGCCTTGATCGAGACCGGGATTGTGATGCTGGAAGTGCCACAGAGGAGGACATCGGGTGGCGCCGCACCAGCTTTGTCATGTCGTTCGGATAGTCCGATTCCACAAAGCACTCCCATCATACTGACTGATCCTCTTTTTATCTCTCACCTTTCCCCTTGCAACTTAACAGGCCCGAGGAGACTCCCGCCGCCGCCGCCCCGCTGGCGAGGCTGGCAACAACCTCAACATCGCCGATGGCGAGATCGAGTCCAACTGGGAGACCGTCATTGACAACTTCGACAACATGGAGCTTAAAGACGAGCTCCTCCGTGGTGTCTACGCCTACGGTTTCGAGCGTCCCTCGGCCATTCAGGCTCGCGCCATCGTCCCCGTCATCAAGGGCCACGACGTTATTGCCCAGGCTCAATCCGGTACCGGCAAGACCGCCACCTTCTCCATCGCCATTCTCCAGCGCATCGACCCCAGCATTAAGGCCGTCCAGGCCCTCATCCTTGCTCCCACCCGTGAGCTTGCCCAGCAGATCCAGAAGGTCGTCATCGCCCTCGGCGACTACATGAAGATCGACTGCCACGCCTGCATCGGTGGTACCAACGTTCGCGAGGACATGGCCAAGCTCAACGAGGGCGCCCAGGTCGTCGTCGGTACCCCCGGTCGTGTCTACGACATGATCAACCGTCGCGCCTTCAAGACCGACCAGCTCAAGATGTTCTGCCTCGACGAGGCCGACGAGATGCTCTCGCGTGGTTTCAAGGACCAGATGTACGAGGTCTTCCAGCTCTTGCCCCAGGACACCCAGTGTGTCCTCCTCTCGGCCACCATGCCCCAGGAGGTGCTCGAGGTCACCAAGAAGTTCATGCGAGAGCCCGTTCGCATCCTCGTCAAGCGCGACGAGTTGACGCTCGAAGGTATCAAGCAGTTCTACGTGGCCGTCGAGAAGGAGGAGTGGAAGCTCGACACTCTCTGCGATCTCTACGAGACCGTCACCATCACCCAGGCCGTCATTTTCTGCAACACGCGCAGAAAGGTCGACTGGCTCACCGACAAGCTCACCTCGCGTGAGTTCACCGTCTCGGCCATGCACGGCGACATGGAACAGGCCCAGCGTGAGGTCATCATGCGCGAGTTCCGCTCTGGCTCCTCGCGTGTCCTCATCACCACCGACTTGCTCGCCCGTGGTATCGACGTTCAGCAGGTTTCGCTCGTCATCAACTACGACCTCCCCTCCAACCGTGAAAACTACATCCACCGTATCGGCCGTGGTGGTCGTTTCGGTCGTAAGGGTGTCGCTATTAACTTTGTCACCTCCGACGACGTCCGCATGCTCCGTGACATTGAGCAGTTCTACTCGACCCAGATCGACGAGATGCCCCTCAACGTCGCTGATCTCATCTAAGCGATGGATCCCTCGCCCCAGGGTAACCCCAAGTCGCTGCCCAAAAAGTCTGTATGGCATTCAGATGCCTTGGACACTTCTCTCTCCGCATTCGGTAGGGAAATCCTCGTATGAACTTTCCGCACCCTCTTAAGTTCTTACCTCATATGCTTGTTTCGCATCCTGTCTTTCTCGAGAATTGCATCAAGCAATAGAAAAACTTCCTCTTATGCCCCTTCATCTCGAACCTAATTTGTTCTTCACGTTTCGCTGCCATTGCGCAATGGCATCTTCTCCCTCTTTCTGAACCGATGAAGTGAGGTCTTGAGGCGATAATATTGTTCGTCGGACGGCGGCTCGCTATACAAAGAGAACACAACTTGAGAGCGTACTAATTACGAAAACTTTTGAAGCGAGAGACGGTCGGTCGATCGGTTGTCTATATACACAAGGGGTTTGGTCGTCGTTGCTGCCGTTGGCGGTAGATCGGTTGGCGTTGAAGAAAAGGCTCGTACGGCGGCAGACGTGCGTGTGTCGGCGGTACAGTCCGTTGATGTCGGTGCAAGGTACACTGGCAACCCGTCTTCACGCTGCTCGACACTGCCCGGTACGAGAAGCTGTGTGGCACTGAGACCGGCACTGCCAATGCTGTTGAATGCCTGATCGGAACCAGACCAGTCGGTTCGGATTGGCTGCAATGTTGCGTCTTGCCAGTCTGCCCGTGGTTGCGATGCTTGCGGTGCTTGCGGTGCTTGCGGTGCTTGCGGTGCCTGCTGCCTGTGGTGCTGGAGATGCAAGTCGTGCGGATGGTACGCATTGACGGTAAGCGGATGCGACGGCTCGCTGTCCTGCGGTGTCCGCAGCGCAGGGCTGGAAGGCGTGTGCGAGGTGGCGACGGATGCAGTTGGCCATGGAGTGTTTAAGCCCGAACTCGATAGTGAAGAGTCTCGTAGAACGCAGAGCTGGCGCACGGCAGCGAGGATTATGTTGCTGCATTGTGGCCATTTGCTCGCCTGTGAAGGTCGACATCAGGTAGTGATTAGCAAGGATTGGAATGAAAAAGGTCAACAAGGGAGATGGACACTTACAAAGTGTTCGCCCAGCTCAACAGCCATACGTATGTGCTCGTGCATGTCTTCGCGCACGTCGCTGTGCGCCTGACACTGTTGAAGAGTCCACACGAAGCTACACCATCGAAATGCAGTAAGTCAAAGACAAGTCAGTATCATAACCAGGGAGACGCAACCCAGCGTTGGGTTTAGAGCTTCAACTTACGCAGCAAACAAGTCGGCAAACGTCAAAGCGTCAACAGCATGGTCACCCAACCAGCCACACTGCATCCACGCAGCATGATGACATGACAGCGCAGTCACCGCTAGAGGCAGGGCATTGTTCAGCCACCTCCAGTGACGTCGATCGTTGGGGCAGTACATGAAGAGCATCCTCGGAAACATGCCGTAGAGCTGTGTTCCCAGTTTATGCCGCATCAGCACGTTTTGTGCACCGACAACCGAACCGCTGTATTGAGCGCTAAAGCTATTGTAGACTTGACCATTGACGTCTGAGAGGTCCTTGATGCTGCTGAGTAGGTTCCAGACCGCATCTTCGTGTCTGGAATCGGTGAGTTCGCCGACGGGGCTGGTGAAGAGATGCAAGGCGATATATTCGAGCCGCTTTTGTTCGACGTGGAAGCTTGCCAGAAAGGTCGCTAGGTCTGGTTTGGACGCGATCGCCTCGATGCCTTCGAAGCTGCTCATCGTCGTCACTTGAATGTGTAGTTTCCCAGTCGTTATGGCCGTCTCTGCACGTCGGCGAAATAAACAAGTGGTTAGTCGAATGTCTCTATGGAGGTGTGTACTGAAGTGCCTATTCAGGTTTGATTTACGCACGCGAGTGTACCCAATCATAAGCTCGAAAGAACGACTTCTGCACAAAGACGTACGTCCACGCCGTAAAGTAAGAGAATCAGTGGTGTGAGCCTCCTTCCGTCGAAATATCAGTTGAAGCTGTCCATGTCTAAATCGAAACGTACCGAAACCAGATCGTGCATGGCGACAGCAGCCGGGCCATTCGCGGACGATGCTTGCCACGCTTGCATGAAGCACGTGAGCACGGTGTCCATTCGCAACAATTCTTCGTTCCGATGCTGCACAAAGGCAAGCAAGGCCCACAACAAGATCGCTGCAATTCTGGTGATCCCGTTCGCTCCGATGAGTCTGTTCGTCAAATCGTCGACGGAAAGTTTTCTTTCGACGGATAAGCCTTGGAAGCGATTCTGAGATGCGTAGGTCGCACTTCCGCCGAGCAGAGTCTGCAAGTCTCGGATCGGACTGTATGATTCACAGAACCAGGTAGGTGAGCTTGGTGTAACACATGGGTCGATCTTCGCAAGGCGAATAGGAGTTGTTAAACATACACTGATGCGATGTCAACGAGCTTGGTCAGGCTCTGGGAGTCGAGTTTTTGATCGGGTTGTTCGGCTGCAATACAGATCGCAGGGGCGACAGCGGGAAAGCATGCCTCTAGCAGCTCGATTGTCTTCCAGATGTCTTGCTCTCTGCCTGATGGCTGCGTCGTGGCGGCTGACGCGAGAGAGACCGTCTGGATATGGGAATTGGCGTCGATATCGGCGACGGGCAGACTGTCACGAGAATCCGACTGCATCACGGTGTCGCGCTCAGACTTTACACTAAGCAAGAGAGAACGAGAGGGGGAGAGGGAAGAGAGGGAGGGAGGGAGAGATGCTCAGTCAGGCGCTATCAGCATCGGAGCGAGGTTGCCGACCGTGGCCTTCGACGAACCTTGCTTCGCCCATCTGTCGACTGTTTCCGCCTTGGTAGAAGCCATTCGTGACCTGCATTCGAAACTCAGTCAGTACGTCGGCGCGCGAGAAAAGGCAGTCTTGCTGGTTTGTCATCTTACCTGCTGTGCGATCACAGCGCTGAAAAGAGCAAGAGTATCGGGAACCACGAGACGAACCATACAGAGCTCGCTCTGCAGATCAGCGTTGTATCGCTTGCTCTCCTGTAGTCGGTCGTAGATCCTGTGCAGAGCGTTTCAAAGAGTGATATTGGCTCGATCCTTAGCTCCACGCAACACCTCTTGGAAGACAGCATACCACTTACTCGAGCAGATTGTCTCTGGACACTACGTTGACCGGGAACGCTTCGCAGGGGACGCCGCCTTTGACGCAGTTGCTGCAATTGGGCAAAGCATTGTCGCACTTCTGTTTTCGCTGGCGACATCGTGTGCAAGCCCTGAGTGATCGCTCTCGTGGTGGTGTCGGCTCTTTCTTGTGTTTGGACGTTTTCTTCTTCTTCTTCTTCGGCGTGCTTTGACCGATTGACAACATGATCTCTGCTGTGTGAAAGCGTCGCAAAGCCCGAGACAAGAGCGATATATGTAGTGATCGGCGGAGTTCGGTTCTCTCGGGTGCCTGTAGATTTTGAGTACACGAGCAAACTTGAACGGATGCAGCGACATCGCGATGTGCCCATCTTATATTGCTCTTGTCCCTCCTCATGACTTCACCCACGAAAGCGCAATCTAAGGCGGGTCCCGAATGGGGTCTCACCAGGTGCCCCTCGGCAGCGCACCGACCTTTGAAAGAAGCGCTGGTTTTGCATATCTGAGATAAAAGGTGAGGAATGAGAGGTGAAAGGTGCCAAGAAGAAATGGAGGCACCGAGCATTTTGACATGGGAGGTATGTGGCTGCGGCAACGCTGTGACTGATCTCTAGCGTTTCTCTGAAGTCACAGATTAGGCGTGGGAAGGAACGCGTCCCAATGGCAACGCTGCACTTCAGCCGTCAACCTGCAGGTGTCTCGAGGCTTATTTGTCAAAGCGAATGCAAGTGAGAACGCTTTTCGATGCATCCGAAGGATCGGCAGAACATCGCTGTACACGCCGCATCTACAACCAGGTCCGACCAGTTTCGCTGTTCCACGGGCGTACTGGGACTACTGTGTCAATTCTGTGAATGTGAGTTGGTACAGAGCAAAGATGTCACCGATGGTTGCCGGTAAGCATTCAGATCTCAAAGTCGTAGGCGAGAAGGCTGTCGGTGTTGGGTAAAATGACCGTCTTAGAGAAGCTGTTGTAGCGGATAGATGTGATGCATCGGAACGCATGACAACATGAAAAAAAGTCAGCAGAACTGTTGGCAAGAGCGGGAGTGTGTGTGTGTGTGTGCTTCGAAAGTGGCGTTGGTCGGTCGGCATTATTCTCGGAAGAACGGCCTGGCGATCGTGCCTGCATATAACTCACTTGCGGTGCTCCTCGTCATCACGATACGCCTCGTAGTCTTCGCGAGAGGCAAATACACTGTACAGTCCTGCTCGTCCGGCGGTGCGGCATCGGAGTATCCGTGCATTGCGTAAAAGTGGGAGCATGAAAAGCAGGAGAAGCAAGGATCAGAATGTTTGTTCAGTCGATGATCGCCCGAGGATACACCGCTGCATGCAACACAGCAGCTGAATTCCATCACTCACCCCAGTTGTAACCTTGGTTGCGACCAGGATACTCGGGAGGGCCCCACTTGATCTCGGTCGCCTTGGCCTTGGTGATGGGAAGATCCTTGAGCCCTCGCACTTCTGCTTGAGCTCGTCAAAGCCGTTGGACAGCACCGACTGCTTGACCTGGACGAGGACGATGTGAACGACAGGCATCTTGACACCAGAAGAAGCAGTGAGTCCCTTTTGCGTTGCTTGGAGTTGAATGTGGGGAAGTAAGATAGTAATGTGCAATGCTCTGGACACTGTCAAACTTGGCAGCATGATGGCCCGCGCGCACATTTTCGTCCACGACCCACACGAGCTCGACAAGCTGACAGGCTTAGATGCTGTGTGCTGTTTTCTGCTGCGATTTTTGAGGCCACAATTTCCGTGTGATATTTTTTCTTTCTTTTTTCTTCTTTTTCTTTGGATCAAGTTGCATTTTTGGCCTCTCCTCCAAAGAAATGCGAAGAAAAGCAGTAAATGAGTTAGGTTTGCTGCGGTTGGAATTTTAGGTTTCGTTTCGGTCCCTGTGACGCGCTGTGCTAATTAGACGAGATGGAATGAGAAGCGACGAACGACTCAGCGACCAAAGGTGCAGTTCTGCAGTTCTGCAGCCTGAAACTAGCAACACTCTTGCGACATCCGCTTTTGCAACTTGAATTCTCTCGCGATCATTCACGGCTCTGGCACATTGTCTTTCTCACACAAACAGCAGCTCTGCAGCTTGGAAACATTGACCCTCGCAAGCTTCGACACGCTGCAGACCTAACCCGAACTTGCACTTCCGACCGACTCGCATTCCGACTCGCCTTCCTTACGGGATTCTGCCGACTAGTCCAGCTCCCGACGCAACACTCTCTCAACTTCGGATCGACCGACTGCGCAGACGGAAGCGCACCGATACTTCTGTTCAGCCACGCGGACGACAATTTCCGGATCAGCCACATCTCCCAACAAAAGGAAGCTCAAGGTTTCTGGAACAAGTTCGGAAACCCTCTTTTCTATTCTCACGTACCTCTCAGCGCCTAGCAACGCCGTTCCGACGGATCGATAGTGGAGCTCTTTGTTCATGATCAGCCCATCATCTTAAGATCTCCTTTCGACATCTGCCTCCTTAAAGCGACACATTTGCAGACATAGTGGCCGAGTGCTTACGCGCACCAGTTGACAGGCACAGAAACAAGCTCTACGTAGCAAGGCACGATAGTCAGAGATTCGGCGCAAGTGGGTCATTATCGAAACAGGTCGACATTCATGTCCCCTGGCGATACGGCACTTGACCATGCAGAAAGACTGGCCAGGGATGTGAGCTCGGACGCTCTGCGCGACGACAGTGTTAGCGATCATGGCCATCGCAGCGAGAATGAAGTCAACACCGGCGCCGCATCGACCTCAGTAAATCACCTCCCGGCCGAAGCAGGACCCTCGGCACCACGATCCGTCGGGATTGGACGCTCCGCCTCTCCTCAGCAAAGCTCGACGCCCAAAGTACCGACTAAACGAAGAAGGCTCGATGCAGAGCTTGCCTTTTCCAGTCCAGGTCCAGCCTTCCAACTAGGGCAGCAGGACAGCGATGCTCAAGCTGAGAACAGCGACAGCTCCGGTAGGACTCGTCGTCCACGTCGCAGCACTACGTTGACCAACGGCAATGGTAATGGCAGCAGCGAGTCGCGGCATCGTTGTCCATCAGCTTCAACACGGCACGGCGAGCCAGACCATGCAAAGACTGGTTCCGAAACAAATTCATCAAATAAGCTCAGCAATGGCAAATGGAAAGCAGCGTCAAATGAAGTGGCGCATCGCGAGGCCTCAACAAGCTCGGTCCCTCCAAACCGCTCCAGATCACGAAGCAAATCGGCAGTGGAAAGCGAGCCAGATCGAGATTCAGTAGCAGTCCAGCCAGAAATTCCCACTCCCACACCCCACCAAACTCAGGCGAAACCGCAGATCACACCCTTGACTCAGCTCGACTCGCACGCGCCTTTGCCCGACATTCTCGATCGCAGAAGGAAGGAAAAGGTAGCATTGGCGCAATCTGATCTCGAAGACGTCCATGATGGTCACGACATGCTCGTTCGAGAGCTCTTCCACCTCACCAATTTTGTCACCATGGTCGGCTACGATCCCGACGTTGCTCGAAACGATCAGAGTGACGTCTTTACCACCTTCAAGCACGCACACGACCTTCGCTTCAGCCTAGACGAACCCGGTTTAGGGGCGGAAGCATCCACATCCGGGCGCGTCACTCGAAGGCGAGTCAACGCCAGACTGGAAAGTCTCTCTCTCAAACGTCCACAGCCTTCAAGTACCCCATCGACGCCCACAGCCGCTTCCAAAGCCAAGACTGACGATAAGAAAGCTGGCGCTGCCCGCAGCAGACGATCTTCGAGCATCGCAGACACCAAGTCTTACACAAACGGCATCGACGCATCGGACAGCGAAAGCAGCCTCGACGACGACAAAGAAGCAAGCGAGGGGGACAGCGAGGGCTCAGACATCGACGCAGGCAGCCGGAGCGCGAAAGGCAAAGGCAGAGCAAGAGACGCTGACGCGCGAAGGAAAGGTGCGGCCAAGCGAGCTCGACTCTCATCTGCCTCACAGAAGCGTCAACGCGCGCTTATCGACGAGACTTCGTCCGACACACCGTTCAAGCCTGCCGGCTCACGTAAGAACAAAGCCTTGGATGAGCTGGATGCCTTCATCATTCGACATCAACCCCGCCCCTTACCTGATCACCCGCCACCACAGCACATTCTCGCTCCTCACCAGATTCCTGCTCCCCGACGCTTCAACGGCGATCTCAACGCTCTGTGGGGCTCTTTCGACCTGACGCATGATGGCGAAGCGAATACCGAGGATGACGATCTGCAGGTATACATCAAGCTCGACGAAAGATGGCGCGCTGGTCTACCAATCCATCCCGAAGCCGGCTCCACCACACGACACGTTGCTCACAAAGTCGTCCGCAACAAATCGCATCATGATTATCTGCTCGATGCGGTTGCCGCCAGCTACTCTCAAATGCGCCAATATGCCAGACTTAGGCAGCAAAACTCTCGCAAAGTGGCTCGCATGGTCGCACAGCACTGGGAACGTCAGCTGGGAACCTCGGAGCGCGAAAAGAAGGCCGAGGAGAGACGAGTCCGCGCCTTGGCCAAATGGACTCTTCGCGAAGTGCTCAAGCAGTGGCGACTTGCTGTCAACGTGGTCAGGGCCCGGAAGGCTGCTGCTGAAAAGGCCGAGAAGGAGAAGCTCGACAAAGAGCAGCTCAACGCTATCCTCGAGCAGAGCACTGCTATGCTCAAGAAGCAGCACGAAGTCATGACTCGTCCGGACAGCTCGGTCGGCAGCGATGATGAAAGTGACAGGACCAGCTATGGTAGCGGCGGGACTGCAGAATCGGATGACTCAGACGCCGACGTTGAGGAAGAGGAGGCGCCGATGCCTGTCGACGAGAATGAGACGGAGGACCCGGAACGTGCCCTTACGTCTCGCGATATCTCGACGACACCGGCAACGCGCGATCAGTCCCTCGCATCCACACCTGCTCCAGATGACGATGTTGCAGATCGAGAATCGAGCACGCTTGACGATGGAGCACTACCTGCAAAGGACGAGACCTCGGACGTCGCAGTCTCCGAATCAACATCTTCGCGCAGGCCACGACGAAGTTCCCGCGGTGTCGTTGGCAACCCATTCAAAGCAAAGGATTCGAAGCTCGATGCCGATGATGTCGAATTCGACGTTGGCGCCGACGATGGCGAGCAAGAAGATGCCGAACTCGAACGACAAATGTGGGAGGAGGACGGGGAAGACGATAGTGAAGATGCAGGGCTCGAAGCTGATGCCAATATACCCATTGAGGAGCTGCTCAAGCGATATGGTTATGGACAAGACGCAGACGAGGAGGGTGAAGACGATGATGACGCTGGTGAGGAGGAGGCTGTCAGGGAAGACGAACGAGCTTCATCGCCGGCAGCAAAAGACGAGAATGCGGAGACAGGGGCCAAAGCAGCTTTGAGGGCGGAAAGAGCAGATATTCAAGAGGTTGACGGCACTTCAGATGTGGCAATGGATGTTGAACATGCAGACTCGAGTGCTCAGATCCGACAGTCAGACGCCTTGTACGACAATGACCACAGCGACATCGAATCTGTCGCTACGAGCGGCCGTCGAAGCAGCCGACGCTCTATGACATGCGCCTCTTCGATCGTCTCGTCCGACCGTCCCGCGGCTCGTTCGCGTCAGCCCTTCCTGCTGCGCGGCCAGCTGCGCCCCTACCAGCAGATTGGCTTCGAATGGCTGTCGAGCCTGTACGCCAACGGTGTCAACGGTATCCTTGCCGACGAGATGGGTCTTGGCAAGACCATCCAGACCATCTCGTTACTGGCCCACCTCGCGTGCGACAAAGGTGTCTGGGGCCCGCATCTCGTCGTCGCCCCTACCAGCGTCATGCTCAATTGGGAGGTCGAGTTCAAAAAGTTCTTGCCTGGCTTCAAGATCCTCTCCTACTATGGCAACCAGAAGGAACGTAAGGAGAAGCGAATCGGCTGGAACACTGAGAACAGCTTCAACGTCTGCATCACGAGCTATCAACTCGTGCTGGCTGACCAGCACATCTTCCGACGCAAGCCGTGGATGTATCTCGTGCTGGACGAGGCGCATCACATCAAGAACTTTCGGTCGCAACGATGGCAGACGCTGCTCGGCTTCAATTCGCAACGACGTCTGCTCCTGACGGGCACGCCTCTGCAGAATAATCTTATGGATCTGTGGTCGCTGATGTACTTTTTGATGCCGCATAGCGCTACGGAGTTGCCAGGCGGAGGCGCTTTCGCCAACATGAAAGATTTCCAGGATTGGTTCTCGAATCCACTCGACAAGGCAATCGAAGGTGGCACCAGTATGAACGAGGAGACTCGGGCGATGGTGCAAAAGCTGCACGCCGTGCTGCGTCCCTACCTTCTGCGTCGTCTCAAGAGCGAAGTTGAGAAGGAGCTACCGAGCAAGTTCGAGCACGTTATCACCTGTCGACTCTCCAAGCGACAACGTTTTCTCTACAACGACTTCATGTCACGCGCCAAGACTCGCGAGAGCCTGGCAAGCGGCAACTACCTCAGCATCATCAATTGCCTCATGCAGTTGCGAAAGGTGTGCAACCATCCGGATCTGTTCGAGGTGCGACCGATCGTGACCAGTTTCGCCATGTCGAGATCTGTGGTTGCGGACTACGAGATCAAGGATCTGCTCGTGCGTCGTCAGTTGCTGCAGGAGGATGTTTGGGACAAGGTCGATCTGGATGTGACCAACTTCAGGATCACGGATCGAGAGGAGCATCTGACGGCGATCGAGTCGCGCGATCTGCGCAAGTTGAACGCTGCCAAAAAGCTGCCCTACTTCCGGGATGAGATGCCCGAACCACCAGAGCTGGACACGTGGACCCTCGATGCATTCGAGCGGACGGGCGAGCAGCGAAGGCTGGTGGGCGAGATGGAACGGTGGAAGCACGTGGCGTATCTGAACCAGTACCGCTGCACCAAGCGGCCTGTGTTTGGATCCGCTTTGATCAAGATGTTGAGAGAAGCTGGCAAGGCCGGGAGACTGGAGCCGCTGGAGCAGCAGGAGTCGGATCGCAAAGGGTTCCTCGACCGCTGCGATAACCTGTTGCGCATCGTGCAGTCGCGTTCGACAAGGAGGGAGAACATGCAACCGTTGATCGACCGATTCGCCTTCGTCACTCCCCGCGCCGTTGCCGTCGACATGCCTCGCTGGGCTCTACCTGGTTTTGAACCCTACCAATGTCCCGACATTGTCCAACCCGAATTCGACACTGTACACCCTGTCGCGGTTAAGCTGCACATCGCCTTCCCGGACGCCTCTCTCCTGCAGTACGATTGCGGCAAGCTGCAGCAGCTGGATATCCTCATGCGTCGGCTCAAGGAAGGCGGACATCGCATTCTCATCTTCACCCAAATGACGCGTGTACTGGACATTCTCGAATCCTTCCTGAACTACCACGGCTACCGCTACTTACGTCTGGACGGAGCGACAAAAGTGGAACAGCGTCAAGCGCTCACTGAGAAGTTCAATCGAGATCTGCGCATTTCAGCGTTCATCCTATCCACTCGTTCTGGTGGGTTGGGAATTAACCTGACAGGTGCAGATACAGTTCTATTCTACGACCTCGATTGGAACGCAGCGATTGAAGCGCAGTGCATGGATCGCGCGCACCGTATCGGTCAGACGCGCGATGTGCACATTTACCGCTTTGTCACCGAACACACGATCGAGGAGAACATGCTTCGAAAAGCCAATCAGAAGCGACTGCTCGATAATGTGGTCATTCAGGAGGGAGAGTTCAATACCGAGACGCTGGCGAAGCGGATTGATTGGCGAGACATGCTCGATGAAGGTGGCAAAATTGGCGATGTTGAAGTGGCCGAGGTTGCGGAGGGTAGGGAGAGTGGGAGGGAGGTCGAAAGGGCGTTTTTGGAGGCTGAGGACGAGGAGGATAGACAAGCGGCATTGAAGGCTAGAGAAGAAATGTTTGTTGATGATAACGAGTTTGATGATCAGCAGCAAGCTAAGCAGAATAGGGACGTTTCGGGTACGCCGGTTCCCACTTCGACACCGCAGGTGGCAGAGGCAGAGGTAGAGGGAGAAGCGGGAGAAGACGAGGAAGAAGAAGGCGGAACCATCGACGACTATATGCTCGCCTTTGTCGAACGGGACTGGGACCATTTCGCCTGATCAGTCAATCATAACACCACTTCTTGATAATATGACATGCTCAAATACACACGCACACTGGCCCTTTTCAACCCAACTTGAGTTGCACACTGCATTGCATCGATACAGTACTGTGAGCATCAAAGAAATGCAAAACCTTTCAGGCAGCAGTATCCATCTCGACAACTTGCGCTCCCAACTCAGCCGGCACAGGCAGCTCGTCAACCGTCTTATCCGAAAGCTGATCCTGCTCCACCTCGTTCTCGCCCGGCGAGCTGTCTAGCGCCAAGTGAGGCGGTGAAGCCAAATCCAACGGCTCAGGTTCATCGACGGATTCCATCTCCACTTTTGTCGACGTGTTGTTCGAACCAAGCCTGGACGAGTAGATGGAAGACGATGCAGCTGAGGCCTGGTGTAGCGTAGGTCGGTACTGCGGCGAGGAGAATGTGGATCGGCTCTTGTGCGGCAAGCCGATGGTTGGGCGCGTGTGAGGCGAGCTCACGTTGCTTGCTGCACGATTCGTTGCCGCTCTGCTCGTGCTGCTACTTCGGCTGCCAATTGGTCGAAGCACTTCGGGCGAGGTGGAGAAGTTGAGCAAGAGCGCGGCTGCTGATGCGTCGGATGGATCAGCTGAGGAAGCTACGCCGGCAGCCGTGTCTCGGTCCGACAGGCCGGGTGTCTTGAGTGAGATGCTGCTGCTGCCCGTTTCGCGCACCTCTGATTCCTCTCCGTATGTGCTGGGGAAGGAGAGCGTCGACGATCTCGCTCGAACATTACCCGTTGACGCAGCCACCGCAGCTGCCGCAGACGAAGGCGTCGAAAAGCCGGGCGGGTTGAAGGGCGCAAAATTGGGCGAAGCCAAGCTGAGCTGCTTGAACAAGAAACTGCTCGATTCGCGTCTAGCCGGTTGATCTGAGGGCAAAGGCAAGGCAGAAGCGGGCAGCGACGAAAAGCTCGGGCTTTGCGAGACTCTTGCTGCTGCGAGACCGCCACGCTTTGACATGCTGATGGCCGGGTCGGGAAGCATGATGGGCGACTCGGCGGAAAGGCTCATCATGGGAGAGGTGACGGTGGTGGCAGGAGAGATGGTGCTCGGGCTTTGCTGGATGAGCGAAAAGACGGGAGACACTTCGGCGCTCTCCCTGCTGGAGGAGGAAGAGTAGGCTGTGTCGGTGCGAACATATCGGCTAGGCACTGCAAACAGCTCGGACTTTACGAGAGACGAATGCGGCTGACCAGCGTAGGCCATGTGCTTCTTGGATCGATGCTCGAGTGGCTCGTCGTCATCGTCCTCGTTATCATCTTCGTCGTCGGCTGCAGCCTCTGCTTCCTCCTCTTCGTCTTCACCCTCTGCGACGTCGTCCTCGATCTGGTCGTCCTCCTCTTCTTCAGACTCATCCTCGTCGACCCCTCCGCGTTTGCTTTGCACAGATTTGGTCTCCGGGCGGGTCGCAACCAGCTGAAAACCATCCGACGCAAGCGAGCGAGCTTGGAGGCCGCATCCTGGCTCGTCCTCGATCTTTGCGTCTTGACGATACGTCCCATCCTGGTTTCGCACGCCAAAGGGATTATCTGCCGTGGGGATATGTTTGGGACTCGAGCCTGTTTCGAGCTTGTGTATGTATGCTTTGAGCTCAAAGATGTAGTTGATAGCGTGTGTGAGCACTTCGAGCTTATGCAGACCGAGCTCCTCCTCCTTGTCTGCTCCGGCTGCCTTTTTCGTGTCGGGCTTCTTGCGATTCCTCTTTCGCTTTGACTTGCCAGTAGCGGCGTCAATGTAAGTCTTTGGAGCACCACCTGCAGCGATGCGAGCCGCCTCATCTTCTTGTTCCTGCTTTTGTCGGCGTCGGTCCTCGAGTTCTTTAGCGCAGGCGGGCACGATGGATCGCAGGGTGACGAGCCTGTCGTTGATCTTCTCCCTTCTGCGGCGTTCGATTTGGCTGTGTGTCGCACGTCGTTTCGAGTCGCGAACGGCCTCCTTGGGGGGACTTGCTGCGTGACTGGCGTCTCCAACGATGGATGCTGGCCTACTGGGCCCAGCCGGGGTGGAGGACTCGGAGAGGACCGTGTCGAAGAAACCCTTGTCGGGACCTGAAGCAGGTGGGGAAGTGGCTTTCTCGACGAGCAGGTGCCTCACGACCGAATCAGTGGGACCACGTGGGATGGACTCGACAAAGAGGAGCTTGCCTTTCATCTGCTTGAAGGGAGGAGCAAAGTCAACGATCCACTTGATGAGCTCGGTCTTCATACGCTTGGACTCTTTGTCACCGCCCTGTGCGGAACGCTCTCTGCCCGGAGAGCTGAGCGCTACGAAGGCAATGGGAGCTGTGCCCGCAAGTGGCAATTGGCCTGGTGAGAGTGTGACGACGACGCCGGCAGCTTGAGAGACTCCAATGACGGAGCAGTCGCGAACAAGAGCATTAGCAGAGAGACGGCTCTCTACTAAGGAAGCGTCGAGGGTCTGGCCCTTGTGCTCGAATCGATCATAACTGGAAGTCGCCGAACCAAAGGGGGCAGAAGAGGAGCTAAATCCGGGATGCTGGTGATGATCGTGAAAACTAGTAGCAGCATAGGCGCGGCGATCGTAGTGGTGAGGTTCTGCTGTGGGAGCGGGAGGTGGACGGTAGGTGGAGAACAACATGTCGACGAGAGTGCTGTTCCTGGTAGATTAGATGGATCTGGGGCTGAGTTCAAGCCGAGCGCCGCGGCGCAGGACGAGCTCTGAGAATCAAGGAAGCGTGCGCTAAGGCCGAGCTCAGATCTACGTCATGGGAGAGGGATGGATTGAGGTCAAAGATCGGATGCTTTGCCGTTGCGGTGGTGACTTTGATGGTGTGAGTGATTTCAGGAAGTAAAGGAGGTCAGCATCAGATGGATTGGCAGGGTCGGAAGCAAGCCGAAGAAAATGAGAAAAGTCACACCGTCATGCATATAGCCAGAGGAAAGCGGCTGAGTTCGAGTGTCGAGCAAGCGGAGCGGCGAAGGGTGACAAAGGCGCTTCAAGTTAGCCCTTCATAGATCACAATCACAGAGCAGACACAGGCCAAAGAGCTTGTCACGAGGGACTGTAGTGGGCAAGACAGTCGAAAGTCTTTCTGCGGAAGCCAACGTCCAACAGCGCTCAACGTGCAGCTCTTAGCTCTTCATGCGACGCACCTTCTCCCAGCTTCGGCTTTCCCGACAAGATTGCACTTTGCTACAAACTCGTGCCATTTCTCACAACACACTCTTGACTCGCCAAGATCGCAAAGGTCAAAGTACTGTGAAGCACCGCAATCTGCTTTGGGAGGGAAAAGCTAATCTGGTGAGAGCCGGAACGCAGCCTGAGGTTGAAAGCGTTGATGGATAGGTCGCGCGATCTTGTCCACGTTGCCCACCGTGACTATCTGAGCTTGATGCAAGCAACTCCGCTTCTGACGAGGACCCTTGAGAACGTGCTCTGGTTGCATGTTATTCGATTTCAAGCTTGATTTCACTTGAACGTGTATTCGCCATTTCAAAAAGAAAAAGAAACCTTTCTATCCAATGCCGCCCTCTTCTCAGGCTTCCGCGATGCAGCGTCTTGGATGTCCACTGATGTCGCCCTCGCCCCGAACAAGGCACAGCTCTCATTGTCGGCTCTTCCTCTTTTGTAGTACACCGACTTTGTGCCGTAATGCAAAGAGCGGCAACTCCATCCCAACGGAGGTCGAGATGGATGCGCTACCTGACTTAAGTCTCATGAAGAGATCGATCGCGTGACCATTCAAGCGCCAACTTGGCCCGATCCGATGCCAGACCCACGTCCAGCATTGACCTTGCCATCGTCGTATCCCTTCACCTCTTTGCAACAGCCATGTCGCTTTGTCCGTGTCCATACAAAGTCAAGCAGGTTGGCAGAGACTGCGCGCTTCCCTAGTGAACCACGCCTTGTACCGACATGCTTGAGAGTCACGGCAAGAACCTCTGTATCGTTTGGGTTCCAGTAAACATCAGCGCCATGGCAGTTGGACCACCTGGGCAAAGGACCGTCTCAGCCGCAAACATAAAAGCAAACGATGCAGGTTCTACGAATATATTTCAGTAAGACGACGTTAGTTTGTTGAGGCCCTAATCAGATCGTTATAGCTGTCGAGGTCAAGCTGTGCAGTAAGAAGTGAGCCGAATCATTGGTATGATCGAGATGACAGGGAGCAACACTACGACCATGCGAGTTGTTTATTGCTTCTTCTCAGCGAGGTTAAGCTGTCAAAGTGGAAACACAGAGGCAAGGCGAAAGAAAACACCGTCAGTATTGTCCGCACTGTGTTTCGCTTTGGCAGGATTGCAATGGTAAGTAGATGCGAGCACGGTGTGTGCGGTAATCGGTACGATGATCCGAATCGAGCTACGCATAACAGCGATTCGTAGATCTTCAGGATGTTATCGAAGCTGACGGACAGGAGTCAAGAGATCGGCGATCAGGGCGTTACGGCACCATCTTGTTACGGTTGCCCAGGGAGATTCAGTAACACCTTGGCGCCTTGATTTGCTTCACCTGCCCCTCCGTTGTGCTTCAACAAAACTGTTGTGATGGTTCCGACACCTTGTTTGCACCCATCGCAGCCGTGAGAACTCATGTCGATCGGGCGAACGGATACTTACGTTCTCGCTGGCCTTGCCATCCTTCCACTCCTGGTATCGGAGGGCCATGTAGCCTCGGCGCTCGGCAGCGGCGCGCTCCTCCTCCTTGAGCGCCTGACGGGTGGCACGCGCGCAGATGGCGGTGTACTTGTTGAAGCTGTTTCGATCCAACAATTTCGAGCGTGAATAATGTAGAAGGAATCGTGCATGTACGGCGTGGCGTGATGTAATGCCATCGTGTGCGATGCAATAGCGAGCGTATGGGCATCCAAAAACAAGGAAGAGATCAAAGAGTCAGTATGCTGTTTGGTATGGTGTATGTGCTTGGTATTCTTGTCGCTCAAGCAAAGACTCCTGCAGCTTTTGCTTCGGCTGGCTGCAAAGTTTCGAGATGCAGCAATTTGCTCCGCGATGACAATGGGCGAAACGTACGTGAAGTGAGCTCTCCAGGAAGCGGCCGACATTTTCGTTATAGATGATGACGTTCGAAGATGGTGAATGTACAATGTAGGAGAGCAAGAAGATAGACATTCGAGATCAACAGACAAAAGCTCGAATTTGCGACGGTTGCGCCGACGGAGCGTTCTGACACTCTCTTTTTTCCATCTCGGAAGCGATCGTTCTTCGCTCTCTGCTCAAATGCCCAAACGCAGGCGGACCTCTTCGGATCCACCAAAAGAATTTACGCACGAGACTTTTCCGAGCTGGTCATTTTTTGATTTACAAATTGTCTGCGAAACAAGTCTAACAAATTCAGGGCGCCGCTCTTTTAGCTCATCAGAACAACTGCCTTGTCGCTGTGCGCATAGGTCTAACGAGCGACCAACCTCACGGTTTCCTATCGAAAAGTGGTGCCTAGATTACTACGAAACATCAACAGATCCTATCAGTGCTGGGAAAAGGTGGCCTGCATCAACGCAACGAGCGCGGACGCTTGGCATAAGCAAGGAACAGCCAGCCTGCGATCATCGAAAGACCCCCGATGGGTGTGATGGGACCGAGCACTTTGCGGATTGGGTTCTCGGGCTTGGTCAGGCAAAGACCGTAGATGGACCCGCTGAAAAAGGTGATACCCGTAGCAAAGGCATAGCTTGCTGCAACCACGGGGCCTGTTTTGGGCAGGCTGAGCGTGTACAGGAGCGCCAAGCTGTGCATGAGCTGGTACTGGGTAGCCGTAGTCCATGCGCCCATCTCTGTTGAGGCACGAGTAGAGACCAGCCCACGAGGCAAAGATTGTCAATCACCTAAAGCCAAGGAGGCCTATGCATTGCCGCCTTCAGTTATCAAGTATTACACTCACGATAAGCGTTGAGCTTGCCCTTCATAGCATGGGCACCGATGGCACCGAGGCCAACACCCACGGCTCCCGAGAGACCGGCGAAAACTCCAAGTGTATTGTAGACCATACTTGAGGTTGCGGTGAGAGATCGGTGGAAAAGATGGTCACGGGGGCGAGAGCAAAAGGAGCAAAGGAATCGGTGCACGATCAAGCAAGCAAATGGGCAAAAGGCCAGATTATTGGTTGGAACGCTTATTAAAGATAGACTATAGGGGGTATCAAAAGTCATGGATTTTCGAGAATCCGAAAAGGTTCTTAGGCTCCCAAGTTAAGATTTTTCGTATTTTTAAAAGTCCCGAATTTTTGATACCCCCTTATGAGAGGATGCCGAGCAGCTCTGAGGTGGAGGATTCTCGGCAAGCGAGGGATAAAGGCTCGTCCAACACCTGTCACAGAGCGCTAAATCGGGTCTACTCCATCGGGTGTTCAATCGGAGAACAACACTTGCAAGACAGAGGCGCGGTTGTGCGTTCTCGTTATTTGTGTGCTTGCGCGTGCCTAGCTGAGTCGAGACAAATTCGAAGCTGTCGTCACTTTTTATTCGCTTGGACTCGCGTGGTCGAGGCAGCTGGGAAGCAGAAAAAAAAAAACACACACGGTCCGTCTCACAGAATTCGAGCGAACAAGTCGGAGTCGCGAAAGACAGAATCGGCAACTGAACCAAAATCTTTGTGACTGCAAATCTGAAAAATGAATAATTGTTTTTCTCGTGTGGATCTTCTCATTTTTGTGATTTTGTTTCGAATGATCACACGCAGTCTTCCTTTCCTCTCGTCGTCATCCGGCCTCTTGCCGCTCTCCCTCTCCTCAACGCTCTGTCGTCACCTGGGTCGTCAACCGGCCTGCAAGTCGGGTGCAAGCCGACAATCCAGCTGTCGGATCATCAAATAACGCCAGCTTTATTCTAATCCACAACAGTCGATCCAACTGCTGATTCACTCGTATTCCCATCGGCATCGGAACAACAGCCGACTTCATTTGCGTGCGCGCATCTCGTTGTGCAGCCATCACGCAGCTTCATTGTTGAGCAGCACATCTTCGTCTGATTGCCCGCCATGGACTTTCCGGCGCAGTATCCCGACTCGCCTGCCAAACCTTTGGCAGGTCCAGCACGGGCTCGAGTGCTGGCTCGCCAAAATCGCGCTTCGTCTCTCAAACCGTACGCCAGACCATCATCGGGACTTACCGCTTCAGGTTCTAGTGCCTCTCTTCATACCGACACCGATTCACCTGCACGACAACCCTCTACGCCGTCTGCCAAATCGCTCGCTCCGCCATCCGCTCAACCCACGCGCTCCGCCTTTTCACCACTGCGCGTAGCAGCTTCGCCCATCGCGCTGCTCGGGAGCGTGCGCAAGATGGTGTCAAAGCCTCTCTCATGGCTCACCAGTGCTGCCGCTTCCGTCGAGCCAGAGCTTGGCATTCCGACGTCCTCCAGCACCAACTCGCTCTCGTCCATCGCTCGCAAGCGGGCTGCTGCTCGTGCCTCTCTCGGCGCCACTGCTGACGATTCGAGCTACGAAAGGGATGCACCCACTCGTGCAGCTAGAGCCGTTGGCGAACGTCTTGCTGCCGGACTTCGATTTCGTTCCAACCTTCACGACGACGAGGAAAACCAGTTGCAACCACCTCCATCCACGCTTTCATCGTCCAAGTCCATGTCGCGTCTGGCTCCTGGTCCAGCTCCTGCTCGTGCCACACGCAACCAGTCTCCTTTCAATCAGAATAGCCCTCTTGCTGGCCCTTCCGTATTGCCCACCTCGCCATCGAAGGACGACAAGGCGGCGACATGGAGCAACCGCTCTTCCAAGCGTACTCTCGACGTCGGCTCTCGCTCTGTCGATCCCACCGACTCGCTTGAGGTGTTGAGCGACGCCAGCCGAGCTTCACCCTCTCGCACTGCTCAGCCTCACCATTTCAGGAGTCACCAAACACTGCGCAGCCCTCGCTCACAAGTGCTTGGCTACCGCGGCTCTTCGCTTCGACCAGACGATGCCATGTCAGAATCTGGCTCCACTTCTCTGTCTCACTCGCACTCATTCAGCGCTTTTGGATACGGCAATGAGATCCGCTATACCGACAGTGCTTTCGGTCTTCCACCTTCCAGCTCGCCTTTTCAGCTTTCTTGCAATGCTGCCAGCCGACGTGCGCGTGCTCCCTTCACTTCGGGTCTATTCACCGACGCTGGCACTCCGGGCCGTTCGTCGCGCGCTGGTAGTGTGAGTCTGCGAGGTGCTTCGCCAGCTCCCTCGGCTAGATACTCTCCAGCGCGACAACGCGAAGGTACGCCACAGCGACGCAACTGGAACGGCATCAACCTTGCTGCTCCCTCTGCACCCTCCGTAGGTGACGAAATGATGCGCGAGTATCTCACCTCGCGTACGCTTCCCGGCATCAACCCAAGCGTAAGACGCAATCTTGGCCTTCCCGTCGACGAGCCTATGCTCACTTCGTCGTCTGTAGCCGGTGACAGTGTCATGGACGAGTCCGAATCGCTGACACCCAGCCGTCTCGGCAAACGCGACATTAACATGAGCATCGACGGCGACTCTGAACGATTTGGCACCCCATCCAAACGCCGCATGGTCTGGCATCCCGAGCTCGGTTTCATCAGTCACGAAGAGCTCAAGGCGCGCGAGCCAAAGCTTCCTTCTCCCAAGAACGAAGCAGAACGCCTCCTCAACGTCCTCGAGACCATGCGTAAACCCATGGCCACCTCCAAAGGAGTCGGCCTCGCCCGTGGTCCTCCTACTCAGATCCACGTCCCTGCTCCCATCTCAGACCTCCCTGCCGCCCGAAGCACCAAGTCGCAAGAGGGTAAGCCAGCCATCGGCGTTGCTCCCTACACCAGATATCTGCGTAAAGCCAAAACCGTGCAGTCTTCGAATGAGCAGTCTGGCATGAGGGCCAAGTTGAAGAGGGTTCACCGCACCGTCAAGCTTGACGTGGATGACGTGACAATGGAGGAGTCTGACGCCTCCGACAGAGAGCAGGATGACGAGGAACAACAAGAGGAAGAAGAAGAGGAGGAAGAGCCAACGCCGCCTCAGCCCGAGCCCGTCCGACGATCTAGGCGCTTGCAACATCAAGCTCCCACTACCCAAGAGGTCGCGCAGACACCCGTCAAGCAGGCCGACAAGCCCGCATGCACCTCACAACTCAAATTCGCCTCGAAAGCCACGCCACTCCGAGCCTCCACGCAGCCTGAGGCCACACCCGCAAAGCCTGTTGCCGAACTTTCGAAGCCAGCTTCGCATCGCATCCCTCTCTCGGCTGCCAGCAAGACGCCATCCAGCACTCCCAAGAAGGACAATTTTGCTGTCAAGGCGTCCACCTCAGACCCTTCTGCACCCAGAGAAAGGAGCTCGCTTCGTCAGGGAGCTGCAAAGACGTTTCGCACACATCAAAGTTCGGGCAAGTTCAGTGCTTGGGATGAGGACGAGGAGGAAGAAGATTTGCCAGATGCTAGCGAGCTTGCAAAGATCAAGCTGCCAACCAACATGTTCCCATCCGGCTTTTCGTTTGGCAGCTCAGCCCCTGCTCCGGCTTTTGCTACTGCGACTGCCAGCACGGCGGACGCTGCCTCGGAATCCGCCTCCAAGGCTACTAGCTCAGCTGCTTCGAATGCAGGCGGCTCGTTGCTCGGTCGTCTGGGAGACTTTGACTCGTCCGCCCCAACCGGACAGACGGACAAGAAGGAAGCACCCAAAACAACTGCAGCATCCCCATCCTTCTCCTTTTCTGCACCTTCCAAGGATGCGCCCAACACCATGCCCAAGTTCAGCTTTGGCGCTAGCGCAGCTCCCAGCACCGCGTCGAAGGAGGGTGACAGCACCGCAAAGAAACCCGCCGCTCCTACCTCAGACTTCTTCAGCAAACCTGCCGAGCCTGCTTCTATTTCTCTCAATGAGAACAAGAAGGACGGCCCCGTGCCCAACTTTTTCGGTAGCACCATGAAAAAGTTTGAGAGCAAATCCACCGATGTGCCTGCTGCGCCTGCTGCCTCTGGTGGATTCTCGTTCGGTGCTCCAGCGGCTGCCGGCGATGCTGCTGCAAGCAACCCTGCACCTTTCAGTTTCGGTGCCGCCAAACCAGCTGCAGCCGGGTCGACCAGCACACCTTCGTCTACCCCCGCAAGCAACCCTTTCGGGTCGTTTGGCGCAAAACCAGCAGAGTCTGCCGAGAAGAAGCAGGAGTCTGCCGCTCCTGCCAGCAAGCCTTCGTTCTTTGGCTCATCGACCGCTTCCTCTGGCACGGGTGGATTCAGTTTTGGTGCGCCATCCACTTCTACTGCTGCTTCGGGATCCAAGCGAAGTGCCGACGACGATGCTGAGCCCGCTGCCAAAAAGAGCACACTGAGCTTCTCGTTTGGTGCCCCAGCCGCCTCTACGCCTGCAGCGCCAGCTTCCTCTGGGTTCAGCTTTGGTGCTCCAGCAGCAGCTGCAGCGGAGAAGAAGGACGAGGCGACATCAGCAAAGTCGAGCAGTGTACCGAACTTCTTCGGTAGCAAAGGCGAGGATGCTTCCAAGCCCGCTGCACCAGCTTCGAGTGGAGGATTCACGTTTGGCAAGCCATCGTCTTCCGACAGCAGTGCAAGCAGCACCGGGTTCGGCACGTCCAAGCCGGCTGAGACGACTTCATCGGGTGGATTCAGCTTGGGCGCGCCCAAACCAGCCGCTGCCGATGCTTCGAAGCCTGCGACGACAGGCGGATTCAGCTTTGGCGCCTCGAGTGCTAGTAACAGCGCCGGCAGCAGTCCAGTACCTGAAGCCAAGCCTGCTGCTGCCGCACCAACGTTCTCATTTGGTGCACCCAAGAGTGCCTCTTCCGATGCGCCTGCGGTTGCAGCTTCTTCGCCCGCGACGTCTGCACCCGCATCCGGAACCATCACTCCCACGGCAGCGTTCGTGTTTGGCGCACCAGCCACCAGCAGCAACAGCTCTGCTACCGCCGACAGCAGTAAGCCGGCGAGCAGCGGATTCTCCTTTGGTGCACCTTCGTCGTCTAGTGGCTCTGGGAACGGGTTTGGGGCTACTTCCAGCACCGGAGGGTTTGGCGGGTTTGGTGCCAAGCCTGCCGCGGTAGCTCCAGCTGGGAACGGAGGAGGAGGAGAGATGATGGATGATTCGCCGCAAAAGACTGCGCCTGCGGGTAACTCGACGCCGGGCTTCACGTTTGGTTCTGCGACACCAACATCCACTCCTGCGGCTGCTAAACCCGCGGGTGGTATGAGTTTCACGTTTGGCACTCCTAGCGCGAGCACACCCGCGCCCGGTGCTGGTGCGTCTGCTTCGCCGTCGACGTTCACATTCGGTTCAGCTGCACCGGCTGCCGCCAACGCCAACGCCAGTACGAACAGCGGTGGCGCGACGGGTGGATTCCGATTTGGATCTCCTGCTCCTGCGTCGTCGTCTGCTCCCGGTACTTCGTTCACTTTCGGCGCCAGCACTGCAGGCAGCACTACTCCAGGTGTAGGATCTACACCAGCATCGCCGTTCCTCGCGCCCGCGGGTGCACCGTCCACTCCAGGTGGATCGCCATTCCAGTTCGGACCATTTACGCCGAACGCTAGCTCGCCCGCGCCGTTCCAGTTTGGTGCGCCTGCTAGCTCTCAACCTGCACCGCCTGCTTCGACAGGGTTCACCTTCGGAAGTGGCGCTCCTCCCCCGTCCACCCCAACTTCGACCGGGTTTGGCGCACCCGCACCTAACGGCGGTACCAACCCTACACCGTTTGGTGGAGCGGGAGCGGGAGGATTTGGTACCGCCCCTTCGACGCCTTCGCAACAACCAGGCGCTACGGGAGGATTCACGTTCGGCACCCCCTCAACCAACGGTATGTCTAGCGGGATGCCTCAGATGCCTCAGATGCCGCAGATACAGGCTCAACCAGGACTGTTCAGTATGGGTGCTGCGCCGAGTAGTAACTCCAACTCGCCTGCTCCGGGTGGTAGGCAGATTAAGCCGTTGCGTCAGAGGAGGCGTTAACTAGATAGTCATTTGCCAGAGGAGATGGTGTGTGTGTTTGCTGAGACTTTCCATGCAGAAAGGATTCATTTTTTTCATTTTTTTTTTGGGTGGTTCGCACGACGGACGATGAGGAGGAGATGTTTGTGTTTGTGGAGAGAGGGGGAGTGTTCTGAGCAACGATCTCTTGTGGTGGCAAAGTGAGATGAGGTGTGTGTTTGTGGGCAGATGAGTTCTTGCCTTTTGGGGTGATGCTACGGGGGTAAGGAAGGCACACTCTTTTGTTCTCCGCACGCAGATGCAGAGCCAACTCAAATGTCCATCGCACACCACACAGACAGCATCAAAAGCAAAAATGAGAGCGGCGTAAAACATCGTGCATACAGTGCTGTATATCAATAACATGCGTCATACGTTTACAAACACGTTCCAAAACATCATCCTCGTGCCTTACCCAAGTCATATTTATCACCTAACCAACCCAGCATCCGACCCAACTCCAAAATTCCTCCTCTGCTGACCGAACCCGTCCTTCTCCCACCCATTCATGCGTCTCGAGCCTACAAACGGCGAAACGGCGGGCGAGGACGCAGCTGAAGAAGAAGAAGAAGAGCTGAAGTGTCCCCATGGCATACCCGCTTGGGCCAAAATGGGAGAGGACGAGCCTGACAGTGGGACTGAGTAGGGTTGTGCGCCTGCGGTGTCCGGCATGGATGTGTGGCGGCCACTGGCTGCGGAGGCTGCGGCTTCAGTCGCTGCTCGACGGCTAGCGAGGAAGCTAGTCAGCCCAGCGCCGATGGCAAGCAAAAGTGTGAACAGAATCGATGGTAGGAGGGTTGACAGAGGTGGTCTAGGGGGTAAGGTGGATCCGCTTTTGGCTTTGCCTTTACCCTGAGCCGAGGGGCGATCGCGCTGCTGCCCTGAAGAAAACATGTTTGAGATGGAAGGCGGAGTCAAAGTGTGAGCCACCGTGCTGGCACCCGAAAACGCCATACGGGCGGGCCAAAGCAAGGCATGTCCAGCCGCAAGCACCGGTCCTCGTTTCTTCGTCTCCACAGCTTTAGCCGACGCAGTCCCGGACGATGATGCCGTTGAGCCACTGCCAGACGCGGCTTCTCCGGAAGCCTTGGCCTTAGCTTTGCCAGACGACGACTTGCTGTCACCCCCACTGCGCGACGTTGTTTCAGCCGGTCCCAGCATGCGGAGGCCCCAATCCAAAGTCTTCTCGAATCTGTGCTTGGTCCTGCCAGCCACCTCTCCAACCTTGTGCGTACGCTTGCTGACATCGTCCCACGCTGTAAGCATGTAGCTAGCACACAAGAAGCACGCCAGCGACAGCACAGTGATGCTCGAGATGCTCAAGAACAGCGTCATGTGGAAGACGGGTCGCAGGGGCGCTGAGAGCTGGCGGGTCAACGTAAGCGCGAGGTTGCCTGCAGAAGCGAGCTGCTTGTGCGCCACGTTTAAGCTTTCGAGAAGAACCACATCCGGGATCGAGGTTGCCCGTCGATGACGCGTGCTTGCGTCTTGCGAACCGGCACCCGCTTCTGATGTCGCACCGTTGTGCTGGAAAGGCGAGTCTCCACGAATGGAACCACGGCGGCTGCCGGGCAGAGAAAAGCTGGTGGTGCGACGGCCACTGGCGCGAACTCCGTGTCGTGCCCGTCTCGTGCTGTTGGATCGAGGCGGCAACGAGTCAAATGGACTGGTATAATCTCGGCTGGGCAGGCTACCAAAATTGAAAGCCGACTGGCTCGAAGTCATCGGCTCGGTCCAGTCATGAACGCTAGCTCGCCTTGGAATCTCGGTAGCTTGGTCGAAGCTGACGTGTCGGTCACGTCGATCCACGGGGCTGGTGTAGCCATCGACGTCGTCAGATGCGAGCGTGGAGGGTGGCTGATCCGGTCGGTCAAAGTGCGATCGAAGGATGGTAGGAGGTAAAGCGGTCTTGGACGACGAAGCCGAAGAGCTCGTCCTCACTGTCGTCTTTGAGGTGCTGATTTTGCGCACTCGCTGAGCCGTCGTGGTGGTGGTGGTGGTGGTGCTGAACCTCGTCACATCTGCGCCATCATCCGAGCTGAGTTCCGGGGTATCGGGCAGCGAATGGTGCGTATACCTTGCCCTGGCGCGATCAGCAGCGGTGCTTGTCCAAGCGCTGGATTCGCTGCTGGTAGAGGCGAGCTGGCTGAGATGCACTGCTGAGTGTGAGCCTGGAAGGCGGTATGACGATGACGAGGACTGGGCGGAAGCAAAAAAGGAAGAAGCGATGCCATCTTCACTCATGACACGTCTCCTCCGACCGCCCGAGTTGCGAGAGATGGTGCGGTTCGAGTCAAATGCGTCCGCCGACCACGTCGACGAAGAGACCATCTCGGGACTGTTGGCGGTAGTTTTCACACCCGGTCGTCTGGACGGTGTTGTGGCGTCGCGTTCACCACTTGGGAATGCAAAGCGGTTCTGGTGTGGGCTATGCTGATGAGTCGAGGAGCCACTAAACTTGTCGCTGGATACTTCGGCGCTGGACTCTGACTGGCTGACGTTACCAAAGTTGATAGTGGCGGCACCGTACGAGCGGTGGCTGGGCTTCAATGCTGAGCGAGGCAGTGTTGCTGCTGCTGATGGGCCAGCCTGGAAGGAAGAGCTGCGGCTGGATGCGGCGGTGGAAGACTCGGATCGGTCGTGCTGTTGCTTCTCGGTAGGAATGCCAGAAAGTCTCTTCCACGCGCTGCGCTCCGAGGGAGTAGCGTTGGCAAGAGCAGGATTGCTGCGTCGACGAGAGGCACTGGTGGAGCGTTGAGCTTTACGCAGTCGCTCTGCAAGATGGCCTGGAGGCAAGACGTGCTCCCACCATTCTTGCGAATGAGGGTCGCGAGAGGACGACGAGGAGGGTCGAGACGGCATGGCGCTGACGGCGGCATGCGGGTGGGTGGAAGCGGCGGTGCTGCTGCTTCGACTGAGGTCGGTAGAGGAGGTATACGAGTGGCGCCAAGTGGCAGAGGATGCCTCGGGGGACAGCCAAGGTGTCGAGGACCCTGAACTGGCGGATGAATGCGGTCGCATGGTGGTCGAGGCAGCCATGGTGAAGCGGTGACACTTGGCCTTATGGTGATCAACGTTGGTCTCCTACACGCTGCTATCTACTGCCTCTCGAGATCCAGAAGATGCTCGATGTGGTGTGCCTCGACTGGCAACTGCTTCGGTCGGAGAAGCCGCGAGATTGCCGTTTAGAATTATGCCGGTGGGACCGAGGCCAACTTGGATGCTGCGGCTGATAGTGTTGAGCTGAAGGTAAGGCAGCCTAGGGTGAAAGTTTGTTGACAGATCAAGGTTGAGAACGATCGGAACAGTCCGAAGACATGAAAAAGTGATGGTTGAGAGTATAGAGGGAGAAAGACTGATAATTGAGTCACAGCTGAGGCAGAAACGGGGATTCCACACGAGTATGTGCCGGAGTGTCCCGAACAAATGACGTTCGCCCGAGTTGGGCGTATGCTTGTTGAGCTTAGATAGGCGAAAGGGCTGAGAGTCGATGCATGAATAGGCAGAGGTTGCCGTGCTGCGTCCAGCTGGTAAACAGGGTTCAAGCGGGATTGCGACGCTTAACGAAGCGGTTCGATGACGATGATCAGCGAGGGGCTGCGCTGAAAGGATCTGGATGGTTGATGAGATGCGGGAGAGCTAGAGCTAGAGAGAGCTGAAAGGGTATCGGAGCGGATAGAGGCTGAGAGTGGAAGAGCTGGCAAATTGAAAGGGTTCCGCGATGGTACTGTATCCGCCGAACACTGCTGCAAAGCAAATCGCACTAAGACCAGCTGATGACGTTGGGGATGGAGCGATGAGGCGGTTCAGTTCTGGTCTATCACGATGATCGTGTCGTTGCTCTCCGGCAAAGAATATAGCCTGGACGAGCTTTCAAAGATGGTGGGCGTAGCGGGTGGATCCTGTCGGCGAGAGTGTGTCTGTGAAACGGCAGCGGTAGAATGAAGAGCTGGCGACCAAAACAAGGTTGATCTCGGATGAAGCGCCCAGAGGTAGTAGTTGAGTCGTGCAAGGTCGGGAACCGATGATTCGAAAGCAAGAGAGGCTAAGCATAGAGAGAGCATGGGAAGGGTCCGGGATGTCGGCATAACTTGAGGCAGAGGAATGCGCTCCAAGCAAGCAAGCAACGGGCGTCGCCACACCAATTGAGCGAGCAGCCGGCAGCTGCCTTTGAATTTTCACGAGCAGGAATTTCACAGGTACCACGCCAGAGAGGGGTTTCCAAAACGACCCGAGCGTCAAAAGAAGGGGTTCCAGTGTTGCTCTTCCATCAAGTTTTTGACGTGATGTTCATCTTTCATATCGAATCAAATCATCACATCTCGCTCATCTCATCACATCATCTCATCTCATGTACTGTCCTTTAGATTCCGTTCCTCGGGCTAGCCTCGATGTCGGAAGACCGATCACTTTCAATGCTACGAAAAATGTCGGCATCGCCGCCACCCGTGACCTGCCGATTGATTGATTGATTGATTGATTGATTGATTTCGCTTGGCAGTGAATCCTTGCCAAGCCAAATGCGTTGAAACGCAGTGCGTCTGCAGAGCTGCTGCTGACTGCAGCTGGGGTGCAGAGAGAGAGAGAATTTGTGTGGGAGCGCGCGGTCGGCGTGCATGTACTGTAGCCGCTGCAGACCGGGTCCCTGCACATGAAGCCCGCTCCCATTGCTTGTTGCTTGTTGGTCTGATGCAGGGGCAAAGAAGGGTTCACTCGGCCTGTCAAGAATTTCTATACCACATCCCGTTCGGAAGATCCTTCTGAGGTTTCACAGCTTGTTCCTAGGTTTCGCTCAGAGAAGCATGGACTGCTTTCAAATTCAAAGATCAAAAAATTAGCGATATGGGACCGTGTGAAAAAAGGACAAAGATGCCGGCTAGCCCGACAGCGACGTTTGACAAGAGGGCTTGAGGGTTTGAAAGGGCACGTTGTTGCATTGCGCAACTGCAGCAGGAATTTCTGCTAGCTCCCGCCGACGAGCAACTTGATATATACTGTATGAATGTATGGATATCTACTTCCGAACCGATCTATCCCTCCTATCAGAAGGGGGAGGCTGAGCTGTGACGAGCTTGCCGAAAGATAAGACGTTTGGTCTAATTTGATCAAATGAAATCTCTTTGGCACCGAGTCCGAAGCAGGCAATTGACACCGCATACGCTCAGACTCACCGGTCTTGTTGCTTTCAAGGGACGCGGGAAGGCCGTTGTTGACCGGGGTAGAGCGACGGTTGTCAGAGTGTCAGCACAGAGAAGAGCTTAGGCAAGGGCACACGTCAGCTCGGAGTTTTACCAAGCAAGGAAAAGAAATTTGTTTGGCAGCTGACGGTTTATCCGCTTGTGAAAGGGTTAGACGTGCAGCTGTGTTGCGCTCCTTAAGTGCGCTTTGGAGGAAAGTATGAAAGTTATATTTCTGGGGGCATCATCCGGCCGGATGATGCCTGTATTTATATATATATATATATATATACCTGTGTGTTAGGCTGGGTTACAAAAATTTTCACTCTGTACTGCATTCTCTTCTCTTCATTTGCCTTTCGCTTACCTTGAAATGCAACTAATCTTTTTCTCCGCTGCCACCTGCCAAACAACCCGAGTCTAGCCGAGAGAGGTTTTCTCTCACCTCTTGCGTCATGACGGCTTCTCGCTTTGATGGCGGTATCAAGCGAGTCGTGGTTGGCGACAACCCTTATGCACGCCGGCTTTGTTTTGGCAGACGAAACTTCGCATGACTTGGGTCGGACCGAAAAAAGAGCCCTAACCACGGATCACAACACCACGCGGGAGCAATCGCCTTCATCACAATCCGGCTGCCATCGAAGAATGTGGACTTTAAAATCGAGCATTAGGCGAGATCCAACGTGGTTGTGTATGCGTGTGTCTCGTCAAGCTTGTTTTCTTTAGTCGAATGGCAACATGGTGCGGGCTGGTCGGCTAGTTGAAGAAAAAAAAATCGATATGGCTGAGATGGATGACCGCTCATTCGATCTCGGTGTCTTTTCTTGGATCCAAAGGAATGGGGAGCGCTTGCTATCGCTTACGCATCCGATCCCATTCGAACACAGCTGCTCTCTCTCTCCCTCCCGGTACGTGCACGTTCATGCTTTCGGTCGGTGTTCGGTGGACGAACATCCTTCCCTGGTGGTAGACTTGAGGTATACGGAACCATTTAAACGAATTGCGTCACCTTGACGCTACGAAAAAGCGTTGAGCGTCAACAGCAATTCAACGGACTGTGCGACGCTCATTAATATGCGTACATCAAGGAGAGGCTCGCAGGTGAGTGGAAGCCTGTGTTTTGCTATGGGTCTGAATGGTGCAGGAGAACGAAGGTGGTCGACGCCATCATCAGGTTACGCATAAGCGTCTGCTTACCACCTCTGGTGCAAGATCGCATCATCTTCCGTGCTGCCAAGCCATACACGCACTAAGATCGCGAGCCTCCAACACCTCCTTCCTTGTCAACCTGCCGGGCTTTGCTCGTTACCATCAATGCATATGCCACGTTTTTTTTTTTTTTCTCGTTCGGTTGACTCGCTTTACCGCAGATCTTAGTAGTCCGTGTGTAAGTGCAGTGAGTGCGCACGTTTCCGATCGATGGGTTGACCGAACCTCAAGATTGATGTTTCTCGCCGTCACGATCGGTTGTTGGCCGTTCGGAAGAATGGCGTTTCATGCATTTTTCTCGACCGCGTGCTCTCTCTCTCGCGCGTGTCGATCTCACACATTGCGAAAAAAAATTGGCATCACAGGTGTCAGCGCACGCCAATGACACCGACGCTCATCTCGCTCAACGCTTTTGGCAGGCCATTGTATGCACAGACAAGCAGATTCGAAGAAAGACAGAAGGATTCGGATTAGAAGAACTGCAAATCAAGATGTGCAAAAAGCGAACAAGAAACGAGGTAGAAATAAGCGAAGATTACTTGTATAGGCTGCTGGCAGCGACATCGACTCTCACCCACCCCGCCGATCACATCTCGATATTGTAATCATACCGATAACACATCCTCCCACCCCACGCACCGCTCTCATGATCCAACAGATCCCTCACCATCACATTCTCCGCCAACGGCTGGAAATTGATCACATCCGTCACCTTCGCCGTCCATTCCGGATGTTTCCCGTTCTTCTGCTGCTGCTTCGGTCCATGGAACGCCCTCTTGTTCTTACCGCTCTTCTTTTGCCAACCGCCGAAAAGGTTATCCACACAACTGTGGTGAGTATGGAACAAGATATCGTTTGGAGAGCTGCTCAACCATGCCAAGTTGCCTCCCACGCACGTGTGCATCGATAAGTGGGTGGAAATCTCCAGAGCGGAAGAAAAGTCGAAGAATTTACCATCGTCGTGCGTCGCACCCAAACCTTTGATAAAGTCCGCGTTGATGAACGTCGTGCAGTTGGAGCCAAAGTGCGGGTTGGGAGTGTGGACGTCGAGGTTGTTGAACTGGCGACACAGACGATGTTGGAAAGGAGCGTTGAAGGTGTGGTCTGCGAGAGCACCGTCGGTTACGGCGAGACCGGTGTTCCATGGACAGCTAGAGTTGTCACCTTTGCCGTCCGTCCCCAACCCGAACTCAGGGTCAGAGTCGAATACGGGGTTGGTCGAAGGATCGCTAGCGGTCTTGGTCCAGTCCACCCAGGGTATACCAAACTTGAAGCCACAGTCGTTGAGATCCCGTTCCACAATGGCGGTGAACCCACGGTGGAAGACAGTGAAATAGGCTGTGAAGTGGACGTAGCGAACCATACGGATGTGCAAAAGCGTCCAGTCATCTGCGGCATTCCACTCGGGCAGGTCCGGGTTAAAGCGTGATGGTTTGGAGCGGACGCACTTGATCGCTTCAACAAAGGCCTTCTTCTCGCCCCGTGTGAGCGAGGAGTATTCTTTGCGGATCAGAGGGTTGGTACACGTCGAGGCAGTACCATCCGCTTCGGACTGATCGGCGGTTGCATCATTGGCGAGCGCCAAGTTGAGCTGTCCCGGCACAGCAGATTTCTGACCGTTGGGATCGGTTTGCGCGCCGTTGTTGGTCATGTTTGCAGCGACTGCGGCGATGGCAGCCATCGTTTGAGGATCGGTACCGGCGGGAAGCGGATGACCGGCGACAGCGGCGCCCTGTTGAGCAGGGTCTGTGTCAGCAGCCGCAGCAGTACCGGGCAAAGTCTTGGGCATGTTTTTCTCGAGAGGATCGTTGGTGAGTGCAGGTGCCACCGAGACCTGGTCCGGTCCGAGGCCGGGTGCGAGCTTTTGTCCGGGATGGGTAGAAGACAGAGTGCCGTCAGGGTTCGGCTTCTGAGCATCAGCAGCGGGGTTCAATCCGCCAGGTGGCAGAGAAGACAGAGTCCCGTCGGGGTTGGATTTCTGAGCAGCAGAGGCATCGAGATCGCCGGGAGCAACCGCTCCCTGGCCGGCACCAGGTGTAGTACCGGTACCAGCACCAGCAGCGGAGCCAGGAATGGCACCAGCAGCAGCGCCTGCACCTGCACCAGCAGCGACTTTTTTCGGATAGTTTGGAGTTGGCTGCTGGGTCGTGCCATCTCCACTACCACCTGTACCGCCACCTGCAGCAGGTCCAGGACCTGGAGCAGGATTAGCGGGATTACCAGGGTTGGCCGGATTAGCAGGATCAGCAGGTTCAGCAGGATCTCCCGGGCCAGGAGCAATGCTCTGTGCATCATTCTTAGCCACGGCCTGCGGCTGTCTCAGGGGGAAACCGTTTGAATTCTGTCGAACCTGTTTAAAACCTGAACCGCCGAACATGTCAGGCAAAACACGAGGCTCTGCGTACCATCAACACCCATCAAAAAGAAATACATCAGCATTCTCGCCCTTACCACTCTCCGTAACCTATCCACACTTATACTCACCTTGAGCTTGATCAGCCGGCTTGGCGTCTCCATCCGCATCACGCATAACATCCATCTGCAACCTCTTCGCACACCGAATCAGCTTCTGGTGCTGCCTGGACACTCGATCCTTGACCGTCTGTGTAGCCCCATCGACAGGAGTCCATGTATCTCCACCTGGAGCATCGTGCCCTTTAAACCCCCACTCGCGGGGAAGGAGTTGCGACCACACTCGATCGTCCGCAGGGTTCGGATTGGCAGCAATGAGTGCTTCGACTTTGGCGCGGTCGGCTTTGGCCGAAGCGGCGTGGCCTAGACAGTGCAGTAGGTGGGAGGTCTTGGCGTGCGGAGATGAGAGGTGTTTGGCCTGGACGGAGAGGGCGAGAAGTGAGAGGGTTAGGGTGAAGAGGAGAGGTAGGTGGCGAGTGGTTGAAGGGGCGAACTTCATCCTTGAGCGATGCGCTGACTGCCGACTTGGTTTGCCTCGGCGAAAGAGAGAAAAGACTGTAAGAGGTTAGGAACAAAGGAGTGGAAAGGGTGTCAGGACGAGATGGTGTGAGAGGTAGTGAAGACAGAGGTAAGACAAGCGAGGTGAAAGCCATGAGCTAGTCTGGTGAAGACAAACGTGACAACGCTTCATCTGACCGACACTTGGCATCCGTGTCAGCAGCAACGAGCCTTGGCTTTACTGTAGTAACAGCACCGTGGGACAGCGGAACCTGACCTCAGACCAGCGTGATTTTCGCCCCCATCTTTGTGCAACGAAGAGACGCCAGATGAAGTCGCAAGCCCTCGTTGTGTGGGTCGAATGAGTTGGTGAATGCGAAAACCAGTTGTCGGTGGCGTATGGTTGACCGCGACTGTGTGGGATATGTCGATTGCCGTCTCTCTTTGCTTGCTTGCTCGTGCACAAAGCTTGCCAGTTCAGGTGCCCGAGGAATGCCTTAAGGGCACGCCTTTCACTTCCTCTTCGCACCGAAAAGCTCCATTGTGTATCCTTTCTTCGTCCAGCTCAACGTTGACAGCACACTCACCGCGCCCACATCAGATAAAAGCACAGACCCCTCTCGGTGCCCCTTCACGCCCACCTTTTTAAACAGCCACCACTTCATCAAATTTTTGTGCCCTGACTCGACAATTGCCCCACCACCAAATGCAACAAACCCCCACCCTGTTCACCCACCAAGCCCGACATTGTTATAAACTTCAACCGAGATGCCGATCTCATCCGGGTGGAAAACACCGTGATCGCCAGTCTATCGCTCCGCACGCACAGTCAGAGCGTCAATGTCCGCAGGGATTGATCGGCCTTGAGATTGACGTTTGAGATGCTTTTGATATGCTTAGACACGCTGCCAGCGAGAATCGAGTTCCATAATGCTAACCTCGTCGCCGGCCTGTGCTAAGTCCGAATCAAGATCAGGTCAGCGTTGAGTGCTTGACTCTCGTGTGGGGGGAGGAGGGGGAATGCTCTTACCTTTTCGTCGTAGTCCATCCACTCTACGCCATCGTCAAACTCTACGCTGTCGAAGATCGTGCCCGATTCCAGGCCTTTGCATGTCCAAGTACCCTAAACACCGCCAATCATAAATTTCGGTGTCAGCTACTGTGTTGTAAAGGGTATGCAAGTTGGGCGGGGTGGGGTATGCTTACGGAAGGGTCAAATTTGACGGGTTCGAGACCGCGGAAATCAAGCACGCACAGCGTCTGCCAAGTTGCACCTTGTTCGTCGGCATTGATCGGTCTCCAGAGCGGTTCTTTTGTCGTTGGCTCTTCGAATTCTACACCAACCACAACAATCCTTCTGTCAGCAATCACCTCTCCTATACATCCGTCATCTGTTGGGACAGGGTAAACTTACTAGCAGAGCTTTCCTTCTTGCAGAACTATCCAATTTCAAACAGCAGCGCATATCAGCAAGACTTTTCGAACACAGGTGAGGCGAAGAAGGGGCAAGAACTTACACTACAGCTCATGACGAGGTTCGCACTGCCTCGTGAGCCCTTGGTCATCTCGTGTTCGTCCGATGGTGTGACCCCCACGAGTTTCGAGTGCTCTTCATGGCACGATGTGCATTTGAGTCTGAGGAGCAGCGTGTGATCTGGATCCGAGGGGAAGAGGTTGGTGACATTGTTGAATTGCGCTTTGAGCTGCAGCGCGAGTTTCTGCAAGGAGAACGGATGAGACGGAGAGAGTGGGCTTCGGGTTAGCTATAACTCATTTTGAGCTGTGAACATGCAAGGGTGGAACTTACCGGCATCTTGAACGTCGACCCTTTGAGTACAGATCAAGATGGTGAGGGAGCAAGAGGAGCGTGGAGGTTGATCCATGCGAGAGAAACAGGCAAAGATGGTGCGCAACACGACATGAACTCTGAAATTTCCTCGTCCGACTTCCGAAGCGTTAGACGCTCCACTTCAAGTTGTGCAAAATCCACACACACCACGACAGCCTCATCCTCGAATAGACATCGCACATTCACCTTCCGAACGGCTCTTCGGGACGCATAGACGACACTCTCTCATGACCTGGGAAGACGCCATTCATTGCCGTGGATGTGGACGTGCACCTATTGGCGAAGGCAGATCAAAGATGTTGCTGAGCGACCTTTTTATCCTCACGGGCCGACTCGACAAGGGGCTTGGCTCCAAGCTTCTTCTATCACTTTCTTCCTCGCCCGGAAGGGGGATGCGAATAGGAGCGAGAAGCTCAGCTTTCCTTCGAGCAAGACCTCTACGCTGCATTCCCCCGCTAGTTCCACTTGGTCCTACACTTGCCTCCTCGTTCGAATCCTGGACTGACTCGCTTTCACCAGAGCCTGGCTGCCCTGTGGCTGCCTCCAATGACGCGATAGTGCGTCCGATAGCACTGAAAGACTGAGACCGAGTCATGACATTGTCTGCAGATCGGAAAGGGACAGTAGGATCTCCGGCTAAAACCATGCTGCTCCTCGCACCATCAGGCTGTACCTCCTGCGCAGAGGCGCCGAGCTCGGCGACAAGCCAGCTAGAGGCAGCAAGGCACAGAAGTCGCATCGAGCCAGGAGAGCGGAGACGCTGCGCCAGATTGGCCCAGTCTGAGACAAGATCGCTCGATGGCGGCAATGTCGCGCTGACGGGACGTACACGATCACTTGCGATTGATGGCTCAGAAATCTGAGGAACCCAGGTTGTTCGCGACCGCGTCAGCCAGACCGGCACCAGCTCTGATTGAGGAGGTGCTCTAGATGCATCTGCACCTACATATGATGGGTTTCCATCCTTGACCGTGGACAGTCGTGGAGGGATGCTGGTATTTAGCGCGTGAGAGGTCTCGTCGTCTACCAAGGGCGAAGCAACCGTGAAGAAGCGCTTGTGGAAGCAGACAGCAAAGATCTGGTGTCAGATACAGGCGGCCTGTAACGTGGTTGAGGGCGGGGCCAATTGGACTCTTGCAAATCCTGCAGCAACGGCTCGTTTTCGTCGGACTCTACCAAGTTGGAGGTGGTCGAAGAAGCCAATCCGAGTGCGCCTGGGTTGCCGGCGTCGATTTTAGATGTGCTTGAAGCCGCTCCAGCACTAGCTTCTGCTGGTTCAGTCAAAGACTCGAATGTCGAGCCTCTCCTACCGAGCTCTCCGTCGACACCACCGTCGACTTGCTCAACCCATTTCTCGTAAAACAGACCAGGTAGAGGCGAACTGTGAACGTCGGATGGGCCAGCATCCGAATCGTGATGTTCTTGCGGCTGCAACGGAGATGAAATAGCTAACGCTCCGCTGTATAGGGAGGCGCGAGTCTCGGTTTCTGAGGAAGTCTTGCTCCAATATCTGCTCCGCTCGAGCGAGGCTTGTCTGCTCATTGCCGACTGCACGTTGGAGCGAATCAATCGCTCTGTGAGTTGGAGCATCGCCTCGTCCCAGACGTTCTGTCTGTTCGTGCGAGACTCCGGCTTTTGAGAGATGGCCCGAGTGTCTACAGAGCCAAATGGCGTCAACGCAAAAGGTTGAACAGACAAAACTCGTGTCCAGCCCTGGAAGCTCGCAGCCGTAGGCGTGACCGAATCGGGATGATCACGACCTATCGTATTGCTGACGATACCATCTCGAGACTCCAGAACCAGCACCTGAGGCAGCTCGTCGGATGAGAAATATCGTTGGCCTTCCGCTGTCCGAGGATCGCTATCGCCCGCTCTCCATCTGGCGAGAGGTACCATGGAGTTGTACGCTCGTCTTCTTCCGAGAATGCTTGACGACGATGTGCCCACAATAGGCGAAAGGGAGGACGAAGACGCGCCCTGAGACACAGGCAGAATCGATACACGTTTCGTTCCGGTCTTCTCTTCACTTTGCATCCCGGTTTCGAGTGGCCCATCCGTAGGTACAAGAATTCCGAGCGGGCTGAAGTCGAAGACGGAGGCATCCGAAGCGGTAGAGGATATAGACACGCTTCTTTCGTCATGCTCACTTCTTCGATTCTGTCCAGCATTGTCACCAGACTGCTTGCTTTCGCGAAAGACCTGCTCGCCGAGACTAGAAAGCTGTGTCCAGAATCGACTTCCTAGATCGTCGTCAGAGTCGTCGTCGTCGCTATCCGAGCCTTCGCGATCAAACACAGCGTGAAGGTGAGTGTGACTACTGTGAATGCTCGTATTCCTCGTTGAGCGGCTCGAAAGCGTCGTCGTGTTCGAGGGAAAGCTTTTGTGGCTTGATCCACGCGACGACCTCTGACGTTGACGAGGACAAGACAAGCTCGACGCGCACGTTCCGGTGTGCTCGGCATTCGTGGTATCCTGTGATGACTCTGCATCGAGTACATACCTTTTTGCACTATGAGCGGTCGTGCCCTGTTCAGTGTGGTCCATGGGCGTTTGACTGTTTCGAACAGGTGAAAGAGGATGTACCGCCGCAAGAGATAGCGCACGAAGCTTGGATCCTTCAGATAGTGAGTGTGACAAGGGCGATGAAGCTGGCTTGAAGGGCGTATGCTCGAAAGCCTGATGCTGAGAAGCATCCCCAGGAAAGGCACTCCTTCTCGGTGAGTACGGCAGTGGGCTTCGTCGATTCGGCGTGCGTGGAGCACCAGGAAAACTTCGGCTGGCTGTCATCGTCAAAGACGGGCCAGACTTGCTGAAATGCGCTGGCAGTAGTGTCATTTCGGACTCTCTTCTTGCCCACGGGCTGCTGTCGTGATTGCGGTGCTCTTTCTGGGCTTCCCAGGCCCTCGACAGCGAAGCATCTGCTCTGGGAAAGGTTTGCGCGAAGGCAGAAGAAGTGGTGAGACGATATCGTACCAATGCTGCGATAGGAAAACCGGTCTTTCGATATAGATAAGGCAAAGGCAGAGGTGCCCCATCTTTTGCCCTGCCTCTTAAAAGGTATGCTTCGAACATGACGGGCCAGCTTTGTGGCGTGAGCCTGGCCAAAGTTTTGGCAGGGAGTGAAGATATGGAGCTGAGATCTAGAAGCAGTTCGACATCTCTGCCCTTGATTACTCTCCGTTCATGATGCAAGTCCTGAACCAACTGGACTTTCAGTTGCTCGACTTGATCTTCGAACGAAGATAGCAGAGGTAGAAGGATGGAGTTGCGGGTAGATTCTGGCAAGATTCTCTCCCCGAAGGACTGAGGTTGCTCCCACGGAACGAACAAGAGAGTCCACGATGATGGTAGTGACGGATATTTGGGTAAAGGTGATGCATGAAGACGACGCGTCTCGACTCGATCGGGCCTCGTCTCGATGTTCGTGCGTGTTTGTTTCAGCGATGGAGTAGGGAATTCTTGCATAAGTTCTTCGATAGAGGAGCCTGAAGAGTTCGAATCGGCTCTTGGACTTGAGGAGACAGGATTCGAATCTTGAAGGTTTGTTTGAAATGCACCCGTTGCGAACGGGGTCCCGAAACCAACCTGAGGAACAAATTGCTGTGTGGGCTCGACGTTGTGTTCAGCCAGGGATGCGATGAAAGTTGCGTGAGAAGAAGAAAGGAAAGGTTTACGATAGCTCAATCCGCGACTGGTTCTAGGGCGAGCGGGAAGTGGTGGCTCTTGAGGCTGTGTTGCTTGATGGCCCACCAAGCCTGTAGCAGCCGGTGCTGTGGCTGATTGCGGCGGCTTGAGGGGAGGGAACCGAAAGGCTTCGCTGTGGTCCAGATTGCCCGACTCTGTGACTGGTGGGGAAGATTCGATTGGTAAAGACGGTTCGTGTTCCGATGAGCCTTGATAGTGGCTTTGCAGCCAAGCGCGAGAACGGGCGGCGGAAGAGAGGGAAGACGCCGAAATGTCTTCTTGCTGATGAAGACGCTGTAGCGACGCGTCCAGGCTGAGCTCGGGAAGAGCGGGAGAGGAGACATCGGAGCTTGGTGCCGACATGCGTCTAGATGAGGCACCGAAAAGATTCAAGAAGATGAACCGTTAGATGCAATTTTGTCAAAGGTGAATGATCCAGCTGTATGTGGTTTGCGAAGAAGTCCGCTGATCCCAATGGTCCAGCCAAAGGATAATGGTGTAGCGGTCAGGCCGGCAATCGAAAATGGGGGAATTGGCTTGAATCGCTGTCGATTTCATGGCTCAAGTCGTTCCTTATTATACCTGCGCCAGGCTCAGTGTACCAGACAGTCTGGTAGGAAAGGCTGATGTCACTGCAGAGCGTGACAGTGGAGCTAAGCGCTACTCATCCGTCGATCCGTGTTTCAGTTGGAACAATCCACTGCACGACGATCTTGAGGCGCTACGCATCCGAGGAGAAAAAGCTACCAGCCTCGTGGGACGTGCGTGCGTCAGGCCTTAGCGAAGGCGTTGACGTGCTTCGATAGGCGCAGGCGATGGCGCGGACTCGGATCCAAGATGGGCGTATCGAAGCGACCTCGGATACGGATCAACGATGCGCAGGCTCCAAGGAAAGAGAAAGGCTGCAAAAGGACCGAAGAGTTGGATGATGAGGAGGAGAGGCAAGTAAGAGGGCAAAACGGTAAGGGGCAAGAGGAAAGGGGAGGAGAGAAAGAGGAGGAAATGATACATCACGAGCTACGGTCCACCTGTTATATATGGAGCAGCCCGAGATAGTTGCGAGACTCGGAGCTCAGCATAAAGCGCAAGAAGCTGTGAAGAGGTCCAAATGCAGCGCAAAGATGGTCGAGTGTGACCGAGCAGTGCAGTGCATCTCACACTACAGAAAGAACAATCTGTATGCTATCTGGTCGGCTGAACCGGCACCTGCTTTGTAAATCGAAGGCGGTCTTCGGTGTTTCCGCTAAAACAGTGACAACTCTAATGTATGCTATAGACACTCTACTAGCTTCTAGCTTCTACACTTTGTCGCTTGATAGCACTCTCAGCTCATTCGCTGTGCTCGCATTGGCTCTTCGGTGTCCCCGTCGGCCATGCCGGTACGTTTTCAACGCACTCTGTAGGCATCGATTGTCGCTGGCTCAAGCTCGGACTGGTTCCCACCCAAGCTCAGGCCCGCTTGCAGCAGGCGTAGTGACAGGAGCAGAGGCATAACTGGGACTGGGCAAACGGGCCAGGAACGATCCGAGGGAAAACGGCGTCCAATCGAAGCTGATGCGAAAAAGTGTTGGTCTCAGTGTTGTTCTCTTCTTCTGGCGTGGCGTCCGCTTTTCGACCTGTCACAATTTACTCACCAAGCAGCGGCAGCACAGCAGCCGAGCCATTCCAAGGGTTCCGTGATGTCGAGCTTTTTTTTACGCCGACTTGCATGACATGCATGCGCACTTTTCGCCAACATGCTGCACCTCGAGACCGTCCAAGCAGATGTGAAGGAGACGTCAGACAAAATGCCTGCAATTCAAAGGCCACTGTACATCCGTAAGCCAAGGCATCAACCCGACGGCGTTCAACTGCTACCTGCACTCCCCTCTTTTTTCTCTTGCCCACGCTCTCGGCAAGGGGTTCTCCTTGCGTGAAGTGCAATTCGGACGGTCCGTCACAAGCCCTCCGCCACGATCTTGACTCGCAGCAGCGCCGAGCTTTGTCGACTTTGATCGTTACCACTGTTCAAGACTGTGGATCGCCACCAACTGCATGCACGCCGTCGATCTCTCCCTCTCGCTTGTGTATCAAGTTACTGCCAAAAGCATGAATATGATATGACGCGGTGGTAGTGTCAAGACCTTTGCCATCATTCAGCCTTCTGTCTGCCACGAGGTTGCCCGTCCTACACCCAAAGTCGCCAATACTGGCTTCGGCTAGTGACACTCAAGACGTTGGTGTTGAGGAAGAAGAGGCAAAGAGGGAGCCTGAATGCAAGCACAAGATGGGGGTTGATTTTTTATTGTGTTAGACCGTGAAAAACTAAAGGATCTAACAACTTTCAAAATTCGCCGCGCAAGGACCACTTCTCTATTCAAACAGCTGAGCTCCACCTCAACCTTCCCGACTATCATCACGATAATCGCAACCACCTTGCTCGTCGACTGCCCCGACCATGGACACTGCCAACAATTGAAAAGCCGATCAAGCCACACGAGCCAGCTTCCGCTTCCTCACATCGCCCGCCATGGTCGCCCGACCGCGCCGACCACTAGTCTCCCTCGAAGCGCAACTCCAACAGCTCACGCTCTTCTCCGACCTCGACGCCGACCAGGAAAACCTCGAACAGCTCGGACCCATCATCAAATCGCTCGACGAGGCGCGGCAGCAAGATGCCTTCCTTCGCCACCTCAAGAACTTTGTCCGCGAAAAGGATCGTGAGATCGAAGCTGTCTGCGATGCCAATCACAGCGAGTTCGTCGCTGCAGTGGACAAGCTGCTGAAAGTGAGGTCAGGCACTGTGACGCTCAAACACCGCATTGGCGAGCTCAACGAGGATGTCCAAGCGGGAGGAAGCTCATTGCGGAATAAGAAGAAGCAGCTGCTCGAGACGCAGAGGACGGCGAGCAATGTTAATGATGCGATAGGATCGCTCCAGACTTGCCTCCGGGTGTTGGATATGGCGAATAGAGTCGACGAGCTGATACAGGATAAAAAGTACTTTGCAGCGTTGCGAAGCATGCAAGAGCTGGAATCGGTGCATTTGCGTGGGCTGTTGCATCACGAGTTTGCCAAACACATGATGGAAGGCATTCCGCAGATGCGTGGCCAGGTGAAAGCTGCTGTGACGAGGGAGATGAAGGAATGGCTCTTTGAAGTACGCGAGAAATCTCGAACTGTCGGTCAACTGGCACTGGAAGCTATGGAGAACCGTCAGAAGCGATGGCGGGTGAAAGCCCAACGCGACCCCCTGCTACGCTTGGCCAAGGTCAATTCGGCAATCGAGCTGGTAGTCAACGAACGCGCCGAGCACAACTTTGTCGACAACGACAAAGTATCCATCAACTTCCGACCGCTCTACCAGTGCATACACATCTACGACGCGCTAGACTTGCGAGAAGAACTGCAAACCTCCTATCACGAAGACCGACGTGCACAGGCTAACCTCCTACTCAACCAAGGTCTAACGTTCGACGCTTCCACCCCAACATTCCCTGCTTTACTGGAAGAGATGGTCGGCTTCTTCCTCGTCGAACACCACGTAATTCAGACAACCCCCGCGGGGTTTCGCGAGGAAACCGAAGTAGACGATCTGTGGGACACCATGTGTACCCGTGTAGTCGACATCGTTTCACTTGCCCTGCGCGATTGCAAAGACACAAAAATCTATGTCTCAGCCAAAGCATCCATCCAAACCTTCATCCAAACCCTCGAAGGCTACTCTTTCCCCGTAGCCAAACTCAACGCTCTACTCCTGACCCTATTCGAACGTTACGCACACCTTCTGCGCGATCGGTTCAGCAAAGACTTCCAACAAGCCATGCGCGAAACGCAACACCAGCCTATGGTCGTTACCAACGCAGAAGAGCTGTCTAAAGTCTTGTCCGTGTGCTGGTTGAAACCGGGCGACGACGAAATGTTATGTCAGGCAGGGTTCCCACTCTCACTGCCCTTTTCACAGACGTATCCACTGTGCTGCATGGACATCCGAAATTTGGTGGATCAGTACTACGTGTTTAGCGATGGGTTTAGTTTCAGTCAAAACCATCGAGAGATCGATGAGATTCTGCAGAAATCGCTCGACGAGCTGCTGATTCAGCAAGTCAGTACGGGGATACGTAGGTCGTTGGACAACACCGCGGCGATCAACCTCTCGCAGATAGCGCAGATCGTCGTCAACGCCGAGCACTTCAACCTCGCCTGCTTGGAGCTAGAAAACCTGCTGGCTGCGTTGAGAGCACCGCATGGACGGGGTGGGAAACTTCACCTGGATGCAAGCAAGCATTTCGTAGCGACGTTGCGAATTGCGGAGGATAAGATCAATTTGGCGTTTGCGGCGAAATTGGATCAGTTTTTGGGATTGGCAGAGTACGAGTTATCTGCAACGACGGCGGTGGGGGAAAAGCATTCGGGCTGGTTGCAGGATACGGTGGATTGGTTGCGAACGATGATGGAGTCGGTATTGGTGCTTTTGCCTCCAGCTGTGAAGGCGAAGGTGTACAGTGCGGCGTATGGACATCTTTCGAACAGTCTGCTAGATCGACAGGTGCTCGGCCCCGACAGCTCCCCTCACGCCACAGTACCCGGTCTACAGACGATTCTGGTAGATATCCAATACCTTACACGCAAAGCAACAGAAGACAACGTACCGGTAAACGTGTTCGACCCCACACGTCAAACCCTAGACATCATATGCCAAGATAAAGTCGCCGAGTACACCACCATGGTTCAAAGCGGTAAAATCCCCGGCGGAGGTGCAGGCGAATGGAAGTGGAGCGCGGTTGAGCCCAAAAAGTTGCTCCAAGTGCTGGACAAGTTGGCCAAGGCGCAGAGAGTCAGTGCAGTGACAGAAGAGATGTTGAAGAGGCAGAGGGAACGCGAGCAGCTGGTGCGGGTTTTGGGCACGGGAAATGGGGCTTTTCGAAGATCGTAATCTACAGCAGTGTACGCAGCGAAGAGTCGATTGTCCCCAACTCAATGCGATTGCGTGAGGTGGTCTCGTTAGAGAGTGTACGACTGCGTTAAAAGCATGTTGTTTCGACGCCGATGCCGGAGAGAAGGTTGAGCGATGAGGATTGCATAGTCTGCTCACACACGTTCCACACGTCAAAGACGACGGCAAGGTGCAGCGTCGCCGAAAGTGAGCACACACTTCGAAGAGCGAAACCAACTTTTCTTTTTCGTAAGAAGACATATGAAGCGAAGAAGCGAAACATTTCATCCATGATCAACATGGGGTAAGTTTTTTCATCATGCTGACCAGCAGAGAAGTTAGCGGATCGATGGTCCGCCCGAACACAAGAAACACGAGAACACCAAAACCCTTTACAACCAAGCCTCGATCTACCCCACCTAAATCACCACGGCCCCCTAAACAAACCTCCAAGTAATCCCATCCAACACACCCTTATCCTTATTGTCCAACCTCTCAAAGACACTCGGGCTGCAATCCAAGCTGTGCTTCTCGCAATTAGGGCATTCATCCGTAGCAAAAGCCTGCGTCGTCTTACCCTTCCAGCTGATTTCCACTTTTTTACCGCAGAGCGAGTTGTGGTTTGGGTTTCCTGTGGAAGGGTTGTACTGTTCGAAGAGGTCGCGTGAGATGGCGACGATGGGCTCGTTGTCGCTGTTGACGATACCGCAGGCGCCGAGGCCGGTGTTGTAGAAGGTGGCGTGGCCGGTGAAGGGGGTGGAGGAGTAGAGGGAGGCGGTGGAGGAGAGGTTGGGTGGGTGGTGAAGGATGGAGGTGTGTAGCCGTGGATCGAGTTGCCGGTGGAGGAAGGGGGTGGTTGAGGCGAGGAGGGCTGGTCGGGCTGAGGCTGCGGCTGCGGCTGCGGCTGGGACTGGGACTGAGAAGGGTTGGAAGGTTGGGTCCAGTCGTCCGAGGAGGGCTTCTTGGGAACCTTCTTCATCTTTTTCGGTTGCTGCTGCGGGGGCGGTCGTTGGGGCTGCTGCTGCTGCTGCTGCTGCTGCTGATACTGCTGCTGATACTGCTGACCTTGCTCCTCCTCCGAGCTGTTCTGCTGCTTGGTCGGAGCCTTCTTCCAAGCCTCATCATCCTGAGCAGGGACCTGTACACCATCACCATCGGCACCGTTACCAGCAGCACCATTACCAGCACCATTAAAACCCTTGAGATAGGTCTGAAGACTCTTCGCATCGCCGTACTCCTCGTAATGCTTCAACGCAGCCTCCAGGGCACGCAGTTGGGATTCGTAGTTGTCGTGCAGCGAGACGTCGCCATGGTCGTCACTTGTGGTTCGGCGGACAACGCGTACACGAGGCTGATGTTTCGAGATGCTTGAGGCGTAACCGAATTGACGACGGACGAGATGATCGTAGTTGATGAGGTTGCGAGTGTGACGGGGGGAAAGATGGCCTCGACGATGGTGCAGACCGTGAAGAGGATGCGCGTGAGCAGAGGTGCTGGTGAAAGTCGCCATGACCAGCATGGCAGCGAGGAGGGCGGCAAAGCGGAAGGAAACCATTCTTGCGAAAGTGGCTACAGAGGGACGGAGGAAAAAGGTGTATGTGCGCAGCACAGCAAGACGTGTTGAGGAAGAACCGTCAAGCCTTTCTACGGAAGATGGAGCTGCAGGCAAGGGATGTGGTGAGAGGGATGCGGTAAAGATGTTAGTGTCGTATCTTGCGGAGATGGATGAGGAAAGGGCGACGGTTGCTGATCACGCCTGCTCCTTATATGCTTGTTGACCCTCTCGATGGCACACAGCAAATGCGGGTGAGCTGTGTCTCGCAACGGAGCTTCAAGTGCGGAGGCGTACCACGCCCATCGGCGCAAGAAGGCGTCAATTCTGGGATGCATGCGTTGCGCTATCCTCTCTTTCCACTGTGTCGTAGTCTTATCGCTTTGTCCACGTTGTTCACTCACCTTGTCGATTATGCGGACCGATGAATTTTTCGAAAGCGGCGTATACAAAGGGAAAGGAGCTGTTGTGCAAAGAGATGGCGCAAGAGAGACGGGAAGACGAGCACCCCGAAAAACGAGGGTGAGGCCGTCGCCGAGGATGGTCGGAAGCACGGGCGCAGAGAAGAGAGATGGACAATGCACGTCAGTCACATGAGCTCCAAACCTTGCTAGCCTTGCTACAGTCATGCGACGGCAATCGCTATCTCTCGTCATCAGTCCAACTTCGAATGTTGACGCACAAGTTGAAGCGCAAGTCTTGGCATACACTTACCAGGGAAGAAGAGGAGGAGGAACGCGGAACAGAGTCTACAGAAGAGGAGCAGAGAACACGTTATGGAGACAAGAAGGAAGAAGAGAGAGGAGGTCGAGAGAAGAGAAGTGGAAAAAGGAAAGAGCAAAGAGGGAAGAGGGAAGAGGGAAGAGGAAAGAGAAAAGGACGCCAAGGAGTTGAGCTTGTTGACTAAGGTTCGAGGGGGTAGACCCCCAAACTCAATTCTCTGTGTTTATATACTCGAGCACTGATTGGCAAAGTGACACGTTTTGCTCAGCAATCGAGTCTCGGTGTTGGCAGCCAAAGCAAGCAAGCAAGCAAGCACATTCGGAGAACCCGCCGAGCCTCTCAAAGAGTGATGATACAAAGGGAAAACATCAGCACGAAATGAGGTCGGAGCCGGTCTTCCGTCGACCGTCGTCAAGCGTCCATCTTTGCTTTTAGAAAACAAGTGCAATTCAACCCACCAAGGGCACCCTGTTTAATCACGGAGTGACTGAACTTCAAGTCACGATAATAAGGCGTTGCGCAGGCCAACAATGTTTGTGAGTGGGTGAGTGGGTGAATGGGTGAGTGTGTCAACGGGACCAATCCCACTGTGAGAGAAAGCTTTTGCGCGTGTTCAGCGTGGGAAAAGTTTTGCTTGGATCACCCCGGAACGTTTCGCAGACGTTGCGCATTGTGAACTGCGTCGTGCTCTTGCTACATCCACCAAAGACCTGCGCTAGAGATGTGCAGTCCTTAGCGACTGCTCGGCCTTTGAATAATCCAGGACTCTGACCGTGTTCTGCCAACCTCGCTGCTTCTTTTCATCTTGCCGCCTTTCACTCAAACCACTTCTGAGGTCGCTCGCCTCTACGCTGAACGGCATGTCAGCCCCGATTGTCGTCCTAGATGTATACCGCTCGATGTCCACAAGATTGTCGAAGCGTGCCTATCGCTCGACTCGCAGGTCTGGGAGAATATCATTTCGAATTACGAAGGACTACGCGAATCTAAGAAACGAAAAGCTTCAAACACTTAAGCAAACACCCACCCTCTCTGACCATCAGCCCACGTAGCAAGCTCCTTGCTAACACTGGCCTCCTTAAACCTCAGCTTCGCCTCGGCCTCCTCCTCGCTACTCTGCAGCAGCTTGACGCCAAACCCATCCCCGCCAACCCTCGTCTCGTAACACTTGAAACCAGCACCTTCCAACTCGTTCACCAAAGCATCCGCCTTCTCCTGCTCAAACCCGTCTGGCAACAGCGTCACCGCACACCCACCTCCTCCTGCTCCCGTCAACTTGGTAGCAAGCTGCTCATCAAACGACTCTGTCTTGTTCTTGATCAACTCCAATGCAGGGTGCGATACCTCCAACCCCACCAACTCAGCGTGGTTCTGCTTGATCAGCTCGCGCAACTGAGCAACAACGTCTGTGCGCTTCAGTCCCGAGTTGCCACTGAGCAGCGTCTGTGCCGAATCGGCAATGGTCTGGATTCGTTCCAGCGCTGCATCAACACGTGCAGGCTCGGCCTCCTTCTGAGCAGCAACGTGAGCAATGAGCTTCTTACCCTCGCGGCCCACACAGCTGTCGACGAGCAGGAAGCGGAACGAAGAGAAGCCCTTGAGCTTGTCCATCTTGTTGGCGGTGAGCGTGTTGCTCGGGTGGCGCGGGTAAAGGCGATCGCTCCACCGTGCACTGCGACCGAGTTGTCGACGCCAGAAGGTGTGCCGTGGATCACTTTTTCTGACAGGAAAGCCCACTGGTTGACATAGGCAGAATGCTCAGCCGACACGTCGTTGGCGGGAGCGGGAATGCGTCCGTACAGAATGTTGAGCGCTGCAGCGAGACACGAGCTGAGAGCCGCACTCGATCCAAGACCTGCACCGATAGGCAGAGCGGACCGCAGCACAAACGCCTGAGCTCGCGCATCGGCCTGGCCAGCGATGCACATGTAAAGCACCAGGAAGGCGATGGAAGCAGCATGGCTTCTTTCGGTCTCGTTGACGGTATCGCCGACGACCTTTTCGATGGCACTGACAAGGCCCTTGTCTAGCGAGTCGGGCACAGCACCACCACCCTGAATCGATTGGGGTACGGCCGACCATGGCAACTCACTGACGCTCCAGGTGTGAACGACACCAAGATCAGGCAGGTCAAGCGAGATCTTGCCGTCCTCGCGAGGCGTCACGCTAGCGTAGCATCGCAGAGCCACGGAGCCGGCGACAGCAGTGACACCGTGCACCACTGCGTGCTCACCGAAAAGAATCACCTTGCCAGGCGCGCTAACAACCACCGAGGACGGCGGCGGGCGATGCTGAGCCAGGCGAGGTTCTCCCTCACCGCCGCGGGTCTCGAGCTTTGCGCGGTTCATGTCCTCGACGAGCCCGCCAACCTTGTCCTGCTGCGCGTGCTCGTTGGTATCCAAGGGAGTGCGTTCGTAGGCGATGAGATCTGGCGATGCTGCGCGGGAGCTTTCAGTAGTCAAGGCGACATCGATGGAACGAGTCGAGGGTTTGCGACGGATGGCGCCGGCTTGGAGCAAAGCGTTTTCGAGGTCTTCGAGCAAGTCGCGCTCGTCTTCGATACCGACGCAGAGACGAATGAGGTCTTCGGGCATGCCACGAGCAGCACGCACCTTGGGGTCGATGGAGGCGTGCGACATGAGACAGGGCATCGAGATGAGACTGTTGACACAGCCGAACGAGACGGAGATACCCCAGAGTCGAGTAGCTCCAACGATGCGTTCCGAGAGCGCCTTGTCGCCGGTCACAAAGCTTAGTACGGAACCGGGACCAGCAGCCTGCTTGTCGTGAACAGCCTTGGAGGGGTGAGAGGCGAGACCAGGGTAGTTGACCTTGAACCCGAGCGAGTCGAGATAGTGGGCCACGGTGATGGCGGAAGCCTGCTGTCGGTCCATGCGAACGGCGAGCGTCTTGATACCGCGAAGCAAGAGGAACGAGTCCATGGGGGTGAGGGCATTTCCGATCGAGTTGATGGTGAATGCAATCTGCTTACCGAGATCGTCGCGGTCGCAAGCAATGACACCGGCCATGAGATCGTGATGGCCGGAGAGGTACTTTGTGCCCGAGTCGTAGACAACGTCGACACCGAGCTCGAGGGGACGCATGAGGTAAGGCGACATCATGGTGTTGTCTACGACGACGACGGCATCGGGCGCCCACTTTTTGGCGGCAGCAGCGCAGCGCTGGAGGTCGCAGATCTTCAGACAAGGGTTGGTGGGCGTCTCGAGGAGCACCATGCTGACCTTGCCGCAGAGGCCGGCAGCAGCGTCGCGGCTTCGCTGTTGGAGCATCTCCTCGACCTTGGAAGCGTCGGTGGTGTCGACGTGGTCGGTGTGGATGTTTTGATGCGAAGCGAGGTAGCCGAGGAGACGGTTGGTACCACCGTAGAGGTCATCGCCGGCAATGATGCGCTCGCCAGCCTTGACGATTCGGGTGATGACATCGAGACAGGCCATACCGCTCGAGACGGCAAAGCTGTACTTGCAGTTCTGGAGCTGGCAGAGGTGGTGCTGCAGCATGGAACGGGTGGGATTACCGGAGCGAGAGTAGTCGAACTCGGCACCGGGTAGACCCTTGAAGGTGGCGGACATGTAGATGGGAGCCGAGGAAGAGCCGTACTGATCCTTGTGGTTCGGATCGTCTACGGTAGCGCACTGGGTAGCGAAGCGGTAGCCGTTGGCGCCACGGCGGTCCTTGTGCAAAACAAAGGGAAGCCTGATGGGAGCATCGTCGCCAATGTCGGAAGGTTCAGGCGAGGTAGGGATGGGCGAGTCGAGCGATGCGACGGACGAAGCGACGTCGGTGTTCAAGGGAGTGACAGTGGACGCCTGCGAGGACGCCACGCTGGAGGTGCCACCAGAAGCCGACATGTTGTTTTCCTGTGAGGCTAAGTTGGCCTTTTCGTTGAGGATGTGTGTGATCACAGCCGATTGCGATAGGTTCTAGTTGTATGTAAAGTGGCGAGAAGGCGAGAATGGAGCAGCCGAAAGAGGGCGCGAGTGCGCGAGGACGTATCGCGGTATCGCGGCTCTTCAGGAGATTGGGTATCGATGAGTGAGCTCCGTGTGTTGATAGAGCAAGATAGAAGAGCGTGAGAAGGATGTGTCAAGAGGATAGAAGAGATTGTCGGATTCAACACCGAATAGCTGATGATGCTTGAGCGGCAAATCCGTCTGTGCTGTTGCAAAGTCACGCAGAGTGACCGTGTGTGTGTTGGGTTGCTGCGTGGTGCGGTGCGGTACGGAGCGGGCGAATCAAGGCGGCGACTCGAGCAAATCTAGGCTTTGCAGCGAGTCACAATCTGCCTTCTTCGCAAGCCACTTGGCTCAATTTTAAAAAATTCACTCCAACACCCCACCCCCTCGCAACAGGCCATGGCGTGCTTTTTCTGCCAAAACAAATCGGGAGGCATACTCAGTCCCTTACCCCCGATTCTTTTCGATCAACTTCGGAAGTCGGGCTCACAGGCTGTCCAAAGCTGCGTTGCTTCTCACTTTTTTCTCCACCAACAACCTGTGCTCCGCCTACCCTCACCACCATCTTTCCACGTCAAACCCGCAAAGATGGCCACCGCACCCTCACAACCGGCACCAACAGACAAGCGACCCGATTCGCGTCGCTTGGCTGACTTTGCTGCCAAAGCAGCAGAAACTTTCGTCTCTGCTTACTACGCCGCATCCGATTCCCCACAACGTACAAACCTGGTTCCTACCCTGTACCTACCCACTTCATCGATCGTGTGGAATGGTACACCCGTAAGCGGTCAACAGGAGCTCACGGCTATGCTCAACAGTATGCCCGGAAGCAAGCATGAAGTGCAGGCATTTGACTGCCATGCGCTTGGCGGCGCTGTGGATGGAGGTAAGTTGCGATTCCGACTTCACGGTTCTTTTCGCTTTAATTAGCCTCGATATGCGCATCAATGTAGCGAGAAAGCTCTGCCGTCGCAAGGTCTGGACCGGAGATGGCAGCATATATGACTTTCTTGCAGTCGATGCTGGCAAGAGGCGAGAACAAACCCATAGTCCCGTTGCAAGTCGATCATCTCCCTCTTCGAGCGGTTTGGATCACGGAGAGCTCGATGTGCGCGAAAGGCTTGATCAATTGCAGAGCGGGACGCTTTTCATAAGGGTTCGATACCTATACTATCCAAGGTCCACTGCTGTATCGAGTAGTATATGAAGCATACATTCCTCCGTCCTTTCCCTCTCTTCCCTCTTATTCCTAACACCTTCTTTCTCTGCTCACGTTTGTACTGACATTTTCAATCTTCCACTTCCACGTTCTTTCATGGGTACGCAACAGCCTCCTTCCAACCCCCTTCAATAATGCTCACCGTCTCGGGAACCGTCTCGCATCACACACCCGAATCCTCCTCGGCCCTCAACCCATCCACATCCACAGCACCCAAATCCGCAACATCATCCACGCACGGTGCCAACCGTAATCGTGGGAATTTCGACCCAGATGCACCAATCACTTCGCATCCAAGAGCCTTTTCGCAGAACTTTGTGCTGGTAGTTAACAGTGGTGGTGGAGAGGGAGGCGTTGCGTGCTCGAGTGCAACGGGTAAAGATGCGAGTGTGGTGTTGAGTGCAAAGTATGTTGTTCAGGCGGATAGTTTCCGGTTTGTTGGGTGAAAGGAGGATGGGAGGAGGAGGGAAGGAGGGAAGCATTCAAACAAAGATACCATCATGTTTTTCATCAATCAATTTACACCACTTGTTCTGCATGACAAGTCACATGCGTCACTTGGACGTTCCTTCTCATGGCATTGTTCGGCTTGGACATGCTTTGCCTTTTGCTTGTGTGCGTGTGTTATGCACTGCTTAAAGCAAAGAGGAGGACAAAGGATAGGTTTGCTTTTCCTGCTGGAGGGTTTTGTGAACTTCCTGGTTATCGTCATCTCGTATCTACAAAAAAAAAAAAAAAAAAAAAAAAGCAGCGAGAGCGAAAGGGTATATGGTGAAGCTATGTAGATAATTCAAGGAAGGAGCGTCTAGAAATCAGTCCGATTGAAATGACTGGAAAAGTCATATCCCTCCCCAGCTTCCGCGCCAGCTTCCGCACGTTCCACCTTCCTCATCACGTCATCTGCCATGTCTGTATCCATCTCTACCACGTCACTTTGGATGGGAGGAGGGTTGAAGAGCGAGTGTGAAGAGCTATGTCTAGCGAACCTTCTTGAGAATGTTTGGAGGTGGGTGGGGAAGGTGGGAAAGCACGCATCTTGCGAGGAGGTGGATGAGATGGAGGATGAAAAGGACAACTTGGGCAGCCCTGCTAAGCGTCGTTGCCCTCCCTGTCCTGGCAGTGTATCTTGCGGTTCTTCCTGACCTGATTCTGAAAGCCTTCTACTCCGTTTTACTCCCGCATCAATCGCTGGTTGGCTGTTTCCGATCATCTCGTTATCATCTGCAACGCTGCCAAGAGTCCCTGTGCGCAACTCGTCAAAAGTAGATGCAATAGTCGGCGCAGTAGCAACCCGACTCCAACCCCTTCTCGTATTAGTTACATTGCGCAGGATATCTCTCTCCGAAACGAATCCTTCCCCTCCAAACGGATCCACACATGTACTCGTGCGTGTGTAACCCTGGTTGACCCTCGACCTAATCCTCCAGCCTAAGTTTGCTAGTTGGTTGTGCGTCTCCGTGTCCACTCCTGCCCTCCCCTCCGTAGCGCTGCTGGATGAAGAGGCGGCGAAAGAGTTGTGGGTGGGATAGGAGGAGGAGGAGGAGAGAGCAAAGGCGACAGGTCGGTCACCAAAGTGCTTCTTGAACTTTTGGGTGTATTCCGCAGATATGCCGCCCGCTGTAATTGGTGCTGATGCCATGATGGTGCGCTTTCCTCGTGTCCTGATCAAAATTGATATGGTGAAGGGAAACCAGTCTTCCAGGAGCTGCGATTGTCGTCCGCTGGTGTGTTTTTGAAGATGAACTCCTTCTTTGGCGCTGTGTTGTGCTGTGAGATTGCGAGCTTTTGAGGTTGAGAAGTGGGAAAAGGAGTTCAAGACGATCGCCAAGTTCATGGGGTGATGTTGTTGGTGGGACAAAGGAGTGTGATTATACAAAGTGGTGCAGCATGAAATTCTACAGTACTGTACATCACAGGCGGCGTTGGCGTCTCAAACAAAAAGTCGCGTCTGTCTTAGCTTTACGCGTCGTCGACAGAGACGCGCTTGCAATTTACGCGCTTGTACCATTAGTCCACAGCGCCACACCATCAAACTCATCGTGTGCGTCATTGCACCTTGGCTCATGAGCTTGCTGACATGCTACAGTGTAATCCTTCGCAAACATGACACTCATCGAATCAGGCGGTGTAGGGCATGCTTTTCCGGTATAGAATGGCATTCGCAAAACATATGAAAAACGGGGGACAGGATAAGGTATGAGGGCACAAAAAGAGAGTAGAGGGTGTATGGGGGACATGGTCGCGGTGAGCTGAAGTGCTCTTTGTTGGGACCGATTGCGAAGTGAATGCGGCATTGACGCTTTTCTCGCTTATAGACGCAAAGGTACGACAACCTCCTCGCAATCTACTGTAGAAAGAACTTCACCCCAATCTATCTCCGCATCAAGCCGACCTGGCAAAATACTCTACAACCACCTGTGGGCAATAGTCGTCCGAAGGCAGCGCGTCGATCTTGGGGTAATACTTCTCGCCCTTCTGCACAAAGAAGCGCGGTGCCCAGGTAGACCCGCTCTCCTCCCTTTCCTTTGCGAGCGCACGCTGCTTCTCCTCGATTGCCGACTTGTTCTCGGTGGCCTTGTCAAGGTTCTTCTCCTTGATTCCCTCGGTGACCTTGCTCCACAATCTGCGCGATTCGTTTTCCTCCTGCTGGTCTTCTGGGATCACCTCCTTCTGCACCATGGTGGCTGTACGCGCGTTGAAGAGCTCCTCATGCTTGCCCGAGCTCGAATCCTTGTAATCCATGGCGTCGCTCCACTTGCCCGAGATCTCGCCCACCGTTTTGCCGGACTTGGTCACCTTGCCACCGATCGCATTGTAGGTTCCCGTAAAGTAACCTTTCGTCTTGAACTCGACGTCACAGCTCAAGTCGTTGTGCTCGTTGCGGATCTTGCTCGTGTCACCGAGCTCGAGCACCATGCGTCCAAACAGGATGCCTCGCGCGTACATGTTGGGCATCGAGATCTGATACTCGCCGTCGTCTTGGCGGTCAAGCAGCACGACGCGGTTCTCACCACCCATGATGGTAGCCGCCGAGTTACCCAAGAACTTGGATTTGGGCTTGAGCTCGCCGTAGATCAGCAAGTTGTTTTCTGGCGAAACGTAGTAGTAGGCGCTGATAGGTGGATGGTGCGATACCTGCTCAGCAATGTAGTAGCCCTTGGTGCTGTCGTTGTACTTGTACGTGCAGCGGAAGAATTCGCCCAAAATGGGGTTGTACGGCTTCTTGACACCCTTGGGCTTGATGTGCCAGCCCGAAAGGTAGTATCGTGTCACCTGGAGGAAACGCTGCTCGGGCGAGTCGATCTTGCCCGCACCAAAGATGAGGTCGGGATGTGACATGAAGTCGGTGATGCGTTCGAGCATGGAGCGAGGTTCGAGCACAAACGTGGGGAGCGTCACCTTGGAGAGGTCCATGCCTATGCGGAGCTGACCGATGAGCGACATGAGAATGTTTCCCGATTCCTCGTCGAGCTCCTCGGTGTCGTCGGCAGAAGCCCCCTCGGGAGGACGGTCCTCCTTGGAAGGTTTGACGTGCGACTTGGCGCCCGAGACGGCGCCACTGACATGATCAAGCAGACCCATGATGATGGCTTATGGTTGACAGGTAGAGGAGAGAGAGAGGAGATATGCGCTGTCAGGATGAGCGCTGAATGGTAGGCAAGAAGCTGATACGATCGAATGCGATGACTGCAAAGCTTTGTTCTGTCGAGCAGGTTCTTGCTGAGCTACTTGAACGATGGATCCTTGCACTGGCCTCGCTCGCTACAAACCACAAGCAGCAAGTCGACCTACGGAACGACTTGCAAATGAGAGCAAGTTAGCTACTGCGTCAAGTGTAGGATGCAAGCGAACCGCAAATTGAGGCGGCGGCGGGCGTCAATATGAAAGCCAGCGGATCGAGCTTGGATTGTGTTTGGCGCCAGCACGTCGACGCTCGTTCGAGATGATGTGGGCTGATGAACAGCGTAAGACGATCGTTTACAGTACCGAAGGTTGATCCAGCAATAGACTTCGCCTAAATCGCACCGATAGGATCGTCGTTGATCGAAAGGCGGAGGGATGATTGCAGACACCGCAAAAGGATGAGATGGTGATGGTGTGGATGTGAGTAATGACGACGGTGAGAGCGGAGCACAGACGAAAAAGCGGCGAGAGAGAAAGGCACTGGCAGACCCGCAGACACGCAGTCAGAAAGCGACGGGCGCAGAGGCGTGTGACAGGGGAGGAAAGCGCGGGACAAGAGCCCTTACAAACATGATGATCAGTTTTGAGTCTCAATCCACGACCAGCTGCCACTCAGAAAGCAGCAGCAGCAGCCGCCGCCGCCGCCGCCGCCGCTAAGCATGAGGATCTTGATTTTTTTTTTTTTGGCATTTTTTTGAAATGCAAAAAGCAGTGCAGTTACGCACACGAGAGACAGCTCGAGAGCCTTTGCACAGCGTGCTCCCAAAATTTACCCCCTTTTTTCCAATCTATTTTTTCTAGCTTCCAGGCGGCAGAGCCAGAAAAATGAAAGGCTCTTTTCAGTGGTTAAGGCGCAGCAAAGGGCGATGACGAAACAGCGCGACAGGTGGAGCTTCGAGCTTGGAAATCTGCGTCTCTGCAGCACGGAAGACGCTTCCCGTCAGAGCCAGCCCACCGCTCCGATCCATCCATCCGTCCATCTTTTGCTCGCTTGCAGCTCCTCTTTCAGGCGAGCAAGTTTTTTTTTTTTTTTTTTTTTCTCCTTGGCCCGTTCTCATCGTCACTTTGTCAGTGGGATCCAAGTGGCACATCCCCGATCCACCTTTTGCCGAACAAGCCAGCACACATCTCCTTCCCCCGCATCTTTGACTCTAACATTGCTCCATCCGAAAATCCATGCACGGACCCACGCTCCCTGACACGCACACACCGAGCGACCCCGCTTCGCACAAACCACCTCCTTCTCGACACCTCATCACAGCAGCAGTCGCATCGCAAAAAGAATGAGAGAACGAAAGAAAGAGCCGACCATCGAGGCAACTATGAGCAAATTTTGATTGAGAGGAGCAGGATAGTAATTGTAGATGGAAATCGAACCAATGCAATGAGATCAATGAGCTGTGAAATGGGAAAGCGGGACCAGAAGCTATGATGAGAGAGAGACTGAGAGCACGACGAGCCAGAAATGTGTGTTGAGCAAAGTGCATCGAGAAGACCATGGAAAAAGGATTGGTTGTATCAAAGAGAATTGCAAGCAGAAGAGAAAGCATGGGAGAAAATTCTGCATAGCACCTCGCTCCAAGCAAAAGTGTGTATCGGCAAGGCCCGCATGCACCTAGCCGGACGGATAGGCGGACCTATTCAAAGGGGGAAGGTTGACGCGATGCGAACCAGGTTGAGACGAGAGCAGAATCCTTGGCAAAGATCTTGAAAGGATAAAAGTAGTCGCAAAGTGGTGGTGACCAGCGACAATGCTGCAGCTTCTAGACGAAAAAGTGTGTATAGATACGGCTCGAAGGCGCCACCGCCATCTCCTCCATCTTGTACGTGTTGAGTTCCTCCTTGATCCGCTGTGCCAACAGCGGCGTCAGTCGGTTGCACGTCGCCTGCTCGCCGCGTCGGTCGTACACGGTAGCAGGCCACGTTGAATGGAAAATAAGATCGTCGGCGAAGGACAGCTTCTTCTTGCCCTGCGTAGGCGCAGTCACCGAGCGTTGCGGCAAAAAGTCGGCCGAAGGGTCCATCATCAACGACAGCGTAGGCATCGACGAGTTCGAGTGGTGGCCCAACACGCCGCCCGCATGCTGGATCGAGCCGGGCGAAGCCGAACGTGGCGGCACCTCGCTCGAGCGCGAACCAGGCCGAGAAGAGACAGGCGAGTCGGCCTTGGCGCCTACACCGTCCAGACGCTCTACTCCGGCGGTGCTGCTCGAAATGTGCGTCATGGGGCTCGCGCCGTGCAACGACGACGACGTAGCAGAAGCCTGAGGCGCATCGTACGAGTTGGCACGGATACGACCGGCAAATGGCTTCTCAAATCCGCCGCTCAACGACAGGTCGGGCGTCGAAGCCGTCTTTTTGAGGATGCCCTTGTAGTTCTTGCACTGGGCTGCACTAGCACGCGATCGCTCGATGCCCTCTCCCCAGTGTCGCAGGCTGTCGGTCTCGTACTCGTCGCCAGAATCTTCACCGCCCAGGCCGCCAGCGGCGGGCATGTGAGGTGGCTCGAGCAGCTCGCTGTCGAACGAGGCATCAAACCCGCCTTCTTCGCCGTACGGCATCGAGAGCTGCGGTGGAACAGCAAAAACAAGCGGCTCGGCATTCTGGTGGTGACCGGCGTCAACGGCATCAGCGTACCCCTCTGGCTCGGCATACGTGGTTTCGAGTCTTGTGGGAGCATCCGAGGTGATGGAGCTGATGCTGCCACCGCTGCTGCCAAACTTTTTGCGCCAGCCTCGCTTGGACTTGAGCCTCTCCTTCTCCTTCTCGATCATCTTTTGGCGGTTCTCGCCCGCCTCGCGTGCTTTGGCCTCGGACTCTTGGCGTTCACGTGCGGCACGCGCCTCCGCCTCGGCTTGCGCCTGCATCTGGAGCTGATGCTGACGGACGTACGAAGCAGCCGGGGTCATGCCAGCATCGGAGACGCGGGCGCTCTCGAGTTCGACGGTGGCGTGCGTGATCGAGGCAGTGGCGGGGATCCCCTTCTTGCTCTTGGAAGCTTTCTTGGATTTAGTGTTGATGGCCGAGTCGTCCGAAGCGGTGGGGAGAGTGCCGAACGAGTCGGCGTGAATGCCGTCGCGACCTTCACGTTCCTTGTCCTTGTTAAACATGTTGGTGAGGCCCATGAGCGAGTGACGTCGCGCAAGCTTACCCAGGTTGCCGACCTTGCGCAGCATGACCGAAGCGCTCGAGACGGTCGACGAGATGGAAATGTTGTCGGTCGATGAGTTGAACTTGCGGTTGAAAATGCTGCGTTTGCCCTCGTTGTTGTTTGAAAGCGGGGGTCGCGTGCCACGTCGCGAAGTGATCGAGGCGGCCGACGATCCAGGAAGAGCAGCTCCGTTATCGGGCGTGCGTGGAGGCGAAGTGGAGCGAGTCGAACCCGTCGAGGCGTTGGTGTCTCCGGACGAATTGGGCAAGCCACCGAGGTCGCGGCCAAACACGCCGTGCTGCGGCCGCCGAGCAGCTGCGGCAGCGGATGAGGAGCCTCCGTAGGCCGCATTGTCTTGGACATCGTTCATGTTGGAAAAGGACAAGGCTTTGCGAAGCTTGCTCGACAGGCCCGTCTTCTTGGACGCTTTGGGCGCATAGCCGGGCATAGGAGTGGAGCGTCCACCATCCACACGGTCGTCATCGCTGCCGCCGTAGACCGCCTCTTCGTCGTCTTCCTTGGCTGCTTGTCGAGACAGAGGCGATGGCTTCTTGGAAGAAGCGACGCTCGGAGGCTGGACACGCTGAGAAGTGTTGATGGACTGAATCGAGGTGGACGAGTCTGATCGATGGTGGGCGGGGCAGACCCAACGGCACCCGCAGTGGCGGTACGTGACGAGGCATCCGACCCGATGGAAGACTGGCTGTTGGTTCGTGGTGGAGCGCCGCGCAAATACGAAAGTCCGGCCTGCGACAAAGTGGCGGAAGGAGCGGTCTTGGCAGCATGACCATTGGCAAAGCCAGGTGCAGAAGCCGAAGGAGGAATGGCGCCGCCGCGTTTGCGCTCGGCAGCAAGCATGGGGGATGAAGCCTCTCGCGCGGAAGCATTTGAAGCTGTGCTGCCGGTGCGGATGCGTGGCGCGGCTACAGGTGGCGAGATAGTGGCAGCTGCGCCGCTCGAGGGAAACGTTTGTGAGTTGGTGGTACCGACATCCGAGGCTCCGCGTTGTGTCCGGCGGTAAGGATGGAAGCCACCAGCCGATGAAACTGACGACGAGGACGAATGGCCAGACGGAGCGACTTGACCAAATTGTCCTACGGCCATAGGCTGACCGTTAAAGCTGCGCATGGAGTTGAGCGGGGGGACACTGCCAGCATATGAGCCGGCAGGGAAGGGAGCAGCAACGGAGCCGACTTGCTGCTGCTGCTGATCACGGCGGAAAGTGTCGTTGTAGGTGACATGCTGAGGCCGTTGGGGTGTGGACGAGGTGCGTCGGCGACTGTCGAAGCCTGGACCAACTTCGCTAGCAGGTGATGATGCCTGTGCCTGTGCCTGCTGCTGCTGCTGCTGGCCGTAAAATTGCTGTGCCTGCAGCATTTGCTGGTACTGCATCCAGGCAAACTGGTTGTGCTGGTGTTGTTGTTGCTGCTGCTGTTGTGCCGTCATGTGCGGATAGTAACCGGGCGTCGATTGGCCAAACGGTTGTGTCTGGAATTGACTGCCAAACATGAGTAGCGCGGTTTGATGCTGTGGATGACGTGACGAGAAAATAGGCTCAAGTACACTGGAAGCGTCGACGAGAAGGTCGAGGGTAAGGGAGGTTGAGTCAAAGAACGCGGGAAGTGAATGCCAGGCAGGATGCTAGGAGGGCGTTGAGCGAAATCGAGGTGAGGTTTGAGCTCGGAAACGAGTCGATCAGCTCGGGCGCTAAGGTTGGCGCGCGAACAGGCTGTATTCGCGCGTGATGCGACTGAAGTGCCAGTGCTCAGACGAGGATCGAATGCATTCGAGGCGTGAACTGCAATCGTGCCAAGAACCAAAAGGTGTCTATAGGCGCTGTATGTGGTGCTGCCTAGAAGGGGAGAGTTTCGAGTGGCACGGCGTGAATGCAACGTGGTCCGTAAGGAAGTGGTTGGTCGTGACGATTGCGGAAGCCAGGTAGAATGCTGGGCCAGCAGATGTCGAGCAGCTATATGCAAAGACAAAAAGGGCAGGCTTTGACTGGATCGGAATGGCCGGCTCTAACGAGTATCGCAGCGTCAAAAGTGTTCCGTGAAGAATGACGACTGAGCAAGGGGAAAAGTGCGCGCGCGTACAAAAGGAGCGGAACAGGGGGCAAAGGGGAAGCGGAGAAAGAGGAGGAAAAGGTTGAGACAATGCAGAGCTGAAGGTGTGAAGGCGGCGAGGATTGTCTTGAACAGAGAATGAGGAGAATGAGGAGGAAGATGACAGGGAGGTGATGGAGAGGAACAAGTGGATCGTGAGCGAGAACAAACGGCCAAGAGAGAGAGAGAGAGCTTCGAATGTGCGAGACGACCACACGAGGACGAAAGGCGAAACGAAACCAAGGTCAAAGGCAGCGAGCGGGAGAGAGGAGAGACACACACACACACACACACACACACACAGAGGGCGTGTGTGTCTGTGTTGAGCTGTGTTGCATGCGTGTGCCTTGTGTGTCTTTCGCTCTCAAAAGAGGCGCGAGGCGTGGACTGAGCAAATTTCGAGCCAATTCGAGTGATTTGGAGTGGGGCTCACGCAGAGAGGCAGAGAGGCAGAGAGAGGGGGGCTGTGGGTTGGAGCCTGGCTAGGAAGAAACTCAAAAGCAAATGTTCGGTTTCGATTTTGACAGGCAAGGCCAGCACCGAGGAGGGGAGATGCTCAGAGAGGGAGAGAGAGAGCTAGAGACACAGCGTATGCGGGCGGGCGGGCGGGCGTGTGAGGGAGCCTTACAGGGCGCAGGAGAGAGGGGCCAGCCAACCAGAGACAGAACGAAAAGGGAGGGCGCGTCGGCCGGACTGTGCAAAATGGCTGGCTTGGCTTGGCTTCTGGCGGTGGAACAAGGAGGCCGTAAGTTGGTAGAGATCGAAGGTTGTGGATGCCGCCAGTCGTGAGTGTGCGTTTTCGTAAGGGTGCGGCAGCCGCCAAAAGAAAGCCGACGCTGTGATGCTGTGCTGTGCTGTGCTGGGCCCTTTCTTATTCGCACTTGCCGAAAATGCAAAATGCACGATTTGAAACACACACTCACAAGAGCAGACGCACTTACATTTCTTGCACATGGTTTTGGACCCAATGCTGTGCTGTCTGCTTTGCATATATTTTTTTATTTCATTTGTCTCGATGATGCACGAGGCGTCGAGGGCGTAATGAGGTGCGAGCGTCGACAGCAGGCAGCAGGCCCATCTTGAAAGCTCGGGCCCTTTTGTAGCGAGACGGAGAGCGAAAGATGAAAGATGAAAGATCAGAACAGGAGGCGGAGTCGAGCCTGCCTGTTCAAATGACCGAAAGTAGAGGAGCCGAGGATCAGTAAGAGCAGCCACCAGCCAAGCATCGATGTCAAACGCCAGATCAGGCAGGTCAAGCTGGAATGGACGCAGGAGATCACGCACCTCTCTTTACGGCGCATGTCCTTGAGCAACTCGGATTGTGTTGGTCTTTTTGTCGAGCCACCAAGCGAGCCAACTTGGCAGGCGACCCTTTGGTAAAAATTCGATCTCAACAGACAGCCGAAGCCAAAGATCAGGAAGAATATTTAGAAGGGTTTTGGCGCTGCGAATTATGAAAAGTCAAATTCAACAGTACGAGAGCCAGCCTAGCACTTTCTTCTAATTATTTTGACTTCTTCGGCTCCTCCCTCCGGTTCAATGCACTCTCGGCACGCTGCCGATCATGTCTATGGCCTTGGCGGTCAGCACCTTCTCCAACAAAAGCCTTTCAGGGAAGGCGCGCGGGCTTGTGGCGAGTCGGAGCAGGAGGAGAGATTGGTTTAGACGCAGACGGTCGCACCACTCGTCGGCGTGTCAAATCGCTAATCACGACAAAAACAGGTGGCTGACTGTCCTCAGCTCGCATGAATTTAACCCTAAGAATTTGCAACCTTTTGCCGCCTCGGCTCTGTTCTGTGTTTGAACATGAAAGGGTCGCAACAAAGCTGGCATGATCTGCTGCCTGATCGATCGAGATCAGCATAGCAAGAGAGTCACAAAATGGCGACAGTGATTCGTATATAAGGCGTAGTGTAACTTACTGCTCAAACTCAGATATTGCAAATCGCGCGTCGTCTCAGAATGGCCGCCGAGAAAAGATATCAAGCTCAAGGTTTACATGACAACCTCGTGCGCACCGTGCGTGCACTCGCACAGACTTTAAACAGCGACGATGACGATGGCGACGACGACGACGGATCACAAGTCAACAGAGCGAGCACTCCAAACAATGAGAGAAGTCCGAAGAAACAATGAAAAACAGACGCGCATCTTTCGTTCTCCGACGACGCTTGTGCTGCGTTCCCACAGCGTACCATTGGGGAAAATCACCGAGATGAAAGTGCCAACCAAGCGGATCCGGTCCTCGCATCCTTTCGGTCACCGTGACGGCTTCGTTATTCTCTCATAGGTGAGCTGGTCGTGGTGGATCAGCATGTTTGGCCGATCACACGTGGAGCATGTGGCCTACACAGCCGCTGGTCGAAATTGCACCGGATGTTGGATGCCGTGGCCTGGCCGTGTGCAAAGTTGGGGGTGTCCCGTGCATTGTGTGGGATGCGGAGTCGACTTTCTGCAGCCAAAATCCCCTTTTGTCCGCTTCAATAGCCGGTTGCAGCCAGGCATGCAGCTGCTTCTCAAGCTCACAAAGGGGTTCCGTCGTCACTCGGTGGTGCAAGAAAGCACACTAGTTGGCCATGCCCGACATCATCGGTACTCAGACGCTTACGTTCCGAGGCTCACTTTGCTGGCACTCGAGAAGGGAACAGTAATCAGCTTCCGACAAGCCGACTCTAAGGATTGTCACGGATACAGCGGCTCCCCCCGATCTCTTCTGCTAAGCGACCGTTGAAACGCTTCGCTTTTGACAGCCGACGGGTCTCCCGAACAGGTTAGGCGACGGTGGCCCGCCGCTGCCGACCGTGGCTTCCAACAAACCCTCAAATTTTGAAGCTTTCACACACACACAGCACTTCGATCTCTTGCGCCTAACTTATACAAGCGCTTACTCGTTTCAGTGTTTGTCTCGCAACCGTCGAAAAGGACCCCGTTCCCCTCATCGTGCTGCTCTTCAAAGCAGAGGCAGACTGTCAGCGACACCGTCCACTACCAACTGCCTTCCATGTGTCGGTGGGACCAGTCGGACAGCACGCATCATGACGACGACTTAAGGCTTCTTCGCGCCTTGAGCCATCCAAAACAGTCTTGCCCTCGCTCGTGACTACTTGCCCCTTCAATTGGTGCGAACACACCTCCCATCCCTGAGTCTTTCGTCATGATTGATACCGAATGAGCCTCATGCTGCCATTGTCTCTTGTAAACTGATTTTCGCAGCCTAATTTTGCGCTACATTTTTCGGTGAAAATCATTTTAATTCGTAGCAGCTATTCGAACGAGAGGCCAACTCTACCGTCCAGCGTGCAATGTCCTCGCTGCTACCGTTCGTTGACGATCGATTTGAACGACCTCACAGCCTAGCCAACGCCCTAGCTCAGACTGGGCAACGCTCTCAGAGCAAGACGTAGAAGAAACATTTTGGATTTGTAATGTAGCAATGGAAATAGCTTTTTCTTGACCAAAGTCAACGACTTCTCACTTCGCCCCACCTTCCCCAGCTTTAGCAGGAGCATCGCTCGGATCCTCATGAATCTGACCTTCCTCCTCCTCCCGACTGTCGTCGTCATCCGCAGCTTTGTTGTTCTCCGTGTCATCGGCCTTGGCGGCGGTGCTGTTCTCCACGGCGTTTTGGCCTCCTGTCGAAACAGCAGCGGGTGCAGGCGTCGACTTGGCCTCGGAAGCATTCGAGGGTGCTGCCTCCGCGGCAGGTGGCGAGTCCTTGACAGAGCCATCAGCGGGGGAAGCAGCTGCTTCAGAGGGTCCCTTGGACGGCTCGCGACCATCGATGTCCATCGGCTGCGTCGAAGTGTCCGCCGCATTGCTGTTGGCCTTGGGCGAAACCGCCTCAGCCTGAACAGGAGGTGGAGTTGCGGCTGCATTCTCCTTTTCAGCTTCCACACTGGCTCGTTCTGCGGTGGCTTCCGGCTTGGCAGGGCCAGAGACCTCGCTCGATCCAGCACCGGTCACTTCTGCTTCCACGGCAGCAGCGCTTCCGCTCTTGGCTCGCTTGTAGGAATCCTCTGGCTCGTCAGCTCCCTTTTCCTCCTCAGCAAAAGGTCGCTTGCCCAGAGAGCTCTCGGCGCGCTTTTCAGGGCTAGTTGCGCGATCCGACGCAGCGCTAGCAGGAACTGCAGGTACAAGTACAGGCGCAGGAGCAGGGGCAGGTGTGGCCACAGACGCCGACGCAGAAGCTGCACCAGCCAGACCCATCAGCGCATCCGCAGCTCCTTCGTCATAGTCCTCGTCCACCATGCGAGACGACGGGGCGCGCGCAGCGAGTGGCTCGTTGCTGCCATCCGAGCTGGCCGGCGAAGCATCGCGTTGCGCTCGAGCACCTCCAAGCGGCGAACCGGGCCTCGAATCCATGTGGTCTTCTCTCGAACGCAGCGAAGTTGAGGCCGCTCGTTTGAACCCTGGTCCAGTAGCAGTTGTACCTCCGCCACCGGCCAAGGGGGCCGCCTTGCCGTTCTTGCCTGTAGCGCCTCCTCGAGCTGACCAGGGCGAGCTGGCGCGCGAACTGGTCGCCTTGCCCTTTTTGCCAGCGGCCGACGGAGCGGGCGAAGGAGGCGCAGGGGCAGACTCGAGCTCATCCTTGGACTTGGGTCCTCGGCGCGACCTGCTGGCAGATGCTCCTGCGTTGCGCCCTTCCGCACCATCGTGAAGCGAAGGAGGACCGTGTTCGGCAGCGCGTGCACGCTCCCAGTCAGGAGCGGGTCCACGAAGCCCAGACGGTGGCCCTCGTGCAGATGCACCACCCATGGGACCGTCATGAACCTCACTGTAAGGATGGTCATAACGACCCTCGGCTGCGTGGTGAGGCGGAAGGGGGCCGCCGCGTTCGTGTTCAAAATGAGCTGGGGGAGGAGGTCCTCGTTCGTCGTGACGCATTCCAGGCGGAGGGGGAGGAGGTCCTCCTCGCTCGTAGCCGCCTCGTGGGCCACCAGGTCCAGAGCTGGGATGTCCGTTGTTGTAGTATTCACGTCCTTCGTCACGTCCATAGACAGGAGGGCGCCCAAAGGCGGGCGAAGGCGCATTGCTGCCACCGTGCTGGGAACGTGGGTATCCAGGTTCGTTCTTGGGAGTGATGCGACCGCTGGTAGGGTAGCCACGAGACGCCTGCTGCATTTCCCTCTCGCGTTCTCTTTCACGCTCCCATTCCAACTCGCGCTCGCGTTCGCTCATAGGCCCACCCACGGGACGGCCATAGGGGTCCAAGGGCGGCGGCGGTCCGCCTGGGCCACTGGTTGCGAGGGGAGGTGGACCACGGAAGTCGCCACCGTGAGCGTGGCCGTGCGGCGGGGGGCCGTGTCCATCGTGCATGTCGGAGCGCAGGGGCGGTGGCGGCGAACGACGCGGCGGCGAACCCAATCTTCTGCCGTACGGATCCATGCGCGGTGGGCCTGGCGAAGAGCCTCGCGAGTGCGGGAAGCCACCACGCCCAAGAGGCTCAGGACCACCGGGCCCCCCAACCATGGGAGCCAGCGCACCTGGAGGAGGACCACGCGATCCTCGTTCATCTGCACCAGGCGGGCCAGCGCTGCGGAAGGGCGGAGGCGAATGCGATGGACCAAGATGACCGGGACCAGGAAGATCGCGCTCGGACGGATCTCCGCGTGCTCCGCCCGTGCCGGCAAGCTGAGGACCGCCGAGAGGGGGAGGATACGAAGGACCAGGGCCACCACCAATCTGAGTAGGAGGGCCAGGAGCCATACCGTTGTTGTTGGCATAGGCGGTCGGATGCACGTCCTGAGGTACAGGTGCTTCGGGCAGCTCGCCGCCCTTGGCCTCGGCATTGCGGAGGAGCTGCAACCGCTGTTGGATCTGCGGGTTTTCCGGGTCAAGGTCGGCTGCCCGTTCGTAGGCGTGGATGGCGTCGCTGATCTGGTTGTTGCACGCCTCGTACAGACTGCCGAGGTCGAACCACACTTCCGAGATGTATGGGTTGAGGCGGATGGCGCGCGAGTAGGCGTCAAGTGCATCGCGATACTGGTTGATCTGATAGTAGAGCACACCGATCGAGCACCAGAATGTGGGGTTCTTGCCATCGCGGTAGACGGCCTGCTGGTAAGCCTCGTAGGCCTTGTTGTAGTTCTGGCCGGCCATGTAGGCACGGCCGAGCAAGTACCAGCTTTGCGCATCGTTAGGGTCAGACTCGAGACTCTTGGTGAGGAACTGGATGGCTCGCTCCTGGTTGTTAAAGCCGGCGTTGGAGAGGTGGTAGAGCCATCCGAGCTGCTGCAGAACCTTGGCATGGTTGGGATTTTCGGCAAGGACACGCTCATACGCCTCCTTTGCGGCGTTGAACTCCTTCTGCTGCTCGTAGACGTGGCCGATCTGAAACCAAATGTCGATCTCGGTGAGCGGACGCGGCGGGTTGTCGAGAATGTAGCGGAAGCACTCGAGACTGGCGGGGAACTTGCTCTGCTGCTTGTAGATGATGCCAAGACGGAAGTAGATCTCGTTTGCCTTTTCGTAGTTGGGGTCCATGCGGACGACGCTGGCAAAGGCTTCCTCTGCATGTTCAAGGCTGCCGTATCGGTCATAGAGGATGCCGATGCCGTACCAGAGCTTGGGCTCTTTGGGGTTGGGAAGGTGGTAAAGCGCTTGCTGGTAAGCGGTGTAGGCGCGCTGCAGATCGTCCATCATCAAGTAGCAGTGGCCCATGGAGCCCCAGGTATCGCCATTCTCAGGCACAATGTTGAGCACACGCTGAAAGTAGTCGACGGCCTTTTCAAAGTTGTCCAAGGTGCGATGAACGCCAGCGATGGCGCTGAGAGCTGGAACCGAGTACGGGTTGTGTCGAAGAGCAGCCTCGTAGGCTGAGAGAGCACGGTCGTAGTCCTCCATGGTCTCTGCAGCTGAACCGATCGAGACCCATGCGGCCTCGTTGGCGAGCGAAAGCTTCTGCACCACTGGTGACGACGAAGCCGGAACAGTAGCAGGACCGCCTGCGGCTTCCATGATGCGACTCTGAGCAGATGAGGATCTAGGAATGTGCGGGGCGCGGGCGGCGGAACGCCAGCGCCGCCTGGTCCATCTGCCATGACCATACGAGGAGGAGGTCCACCGTGAGCCGAAGGAGGTCCATTGACGCCGTTCATGGCGTGTGGGTGCAAACCAGGCGGCGGTGGCATCGACTGAGCGTAGGAGGAATGAGGGTGATGCATGGGACCATTGCCGGGACCAGGGCCCATGCCGGGACCGCCTTGTTGTTGAGGCGGCGGAGGGCCGCCAGCAGAGTGGTGAAGATCCCTTGCACCGGCATGAGGATGGTGCGAAGGGTGAGTGCTGTGTCGAGATGAGGGAGGCATGTTGAGTAAAAGGCTAGGATGGCGAGCTGATCACGGCAGTAGAGCAGTGAAATAGTAGCAGCAATTGGGCTAGAGAGGATGCGCTCCTAGACGATTCGGATCGACCGCAATGCACTCGTAGGGCTGAGCAAGGAGGTGGGGTCGATGCTGACGAAGCCCCCTGTTCTGCTGCAATTTTGATGAAGCGGCAGTTGCGCCCAAGGAGCGGAAGAGCCGACTGCTATGTTGCTGCGGATGAGCTGCTGAGTCGTAAGCGTGTGTGTTTTGCCGGTGACCGTGAGACCAAAGTGGACCGTTTCGATGGCGGCAGAAGAAGGAAGCAATAACTCGCAAGCCCAATCGAAAAAACAAAACCGCGAGCGCTGGATCCAGTGACGCACCCAAACTTTTGCAACTCTCACACCAGAGTAGAAGTTGCTGCGGTACGGAGACGCAGACAGAAACGAGGGATGTGGTCCAGTCTGCGATCGATGGAATAATCGACGAGGTGTAGGGAGGACCTCAACCGTACGCGAAGTACAGAGAAGAGGACGATTGTAGTGGCGATGGTGGTGTTGGTGGATGGATGGTGTGAAGAGCGAATGACTGGTGAAGAAAAGTAAGAGAAGTGAGACGGCGGCGGACGCGACCATGCGTAGCTGCCAAGCGAAGCGATAGATTGGCCCTAGCTTTCTTTGGCTCTACTTTTGTAATTGTGCTTGGATGCAGTTCGAGCGAGCGAGCGGAACGAAGATTCTGGATTTTTGACGGGAAATTAAGCGAGGACGCGGCGGTCGACAGCAGGCAATGCTAGTCTACAAGGCGCCGGGGCGCTGTTTTCTGGGAAACCGGTTTTCGAAATGCGGCAAGTCCCTCGTATGCTATGGAACAGACAGAAAATAAAAATAAAACATAAAAATTAAAATTAAAAGAAGACGAAAAAGACAAGACATGCGAAGTGTTCAGTAAAGCTCGGAAAACCGTGATCTGTTTGCTGAGTTGGAGTCTGTGATCAGAAATTGGCCGTCGGATGGAGTAAAAATGAAAATACTGCATAAAAAAGCGTGATTCCCGCAGTTGTAGAGTCTTTTTGCTGGGTGACCTCGCGAAAGAAGGCGTGCTCCAAAGCGCGACTGCGGACAGTCTCTGACCCGTGTTCCTGCTTCAGGCAGCTGACACTTTTTTTTTTTGGGAATGCTTTATTCGCAGACCTCCTCCTTGTCACACAATCCACGCTACGACAGATTCAAGAGGGGAACAGCCCGTTTTTGGGACAGAAGCGGACTGTCAAATCGGACGGCGAAAATCAAAAGCACAATAGACTCACTCGAAGTCGCGAACGCCGCGGGCAGGTTCATTTGCTGTGCAGCACAACACAGGTCGACGGAAAAGAGCTGCCGTTGCTCTTCGCCTCGCAAAGCTCGAGGTACAGTAGGTTACGGGTGAAGTCAATCCGATGTTTGACTCATCTACATCGGTGAAATTTGCATCCGTTCAATGCAGCATAGAACGACCAGCCGTCTACTTGTATCGAACGCACATCGCTGCTGGCTAGAAACGACGAGGTCTGACTGCTTTGACGAGCCCACGCGGCTCTGGAGGCGAGCGATGGATGCTGCGTGGGCGAGGACCCGTGACGCGTGCGCTTCCAACGCTGAATCATCAGCCGAAGCTCAGAGTGGCTCTCCTGAATGCAGCTTGAGCATTTTTCGATGCGGCTCAAGTCGAGCTTCAGATGTGCTTGCATGCTTGGCGGCATCTGCCGGTGTGTTCTTCCTAATTGACATAATGATCGGGATCGGGCTTCCAACGATCACGGTCATTGCCCCTTTCCAACCAAGCTTTCCATCGTGCCCTTTGCAGCCCTCTACTTGCGAAGCGAACCAAAGCACGAAGTGGACACACACGAGAACAATTCGCAACAGCAGGTTCTGCAATGTCGAGGTGAATTGTATTGTCGTCGTTCTACCTAAAAGTACATTCATGAAAGGGGTCTTTGGCTTCTTTTGGTGCTGTTCTGCAGTGCCCACGGAGAAACATAGTCTGGTCTAAGGGTCGAGAAGGTCCTCGACGTTCGACCAGTAGGTGGAGTCCATGAGCTTCTCGATCTCCTCCTTTGTGAGCCACTGAAATTCCTCGACGTCGTTGCCCTTGTTCAGCTCGGCGTTACCTGCCAGCACGTGCCCTCGCAGAAAGTAGGTCTTGTCAACAGCTGCGTCCGCTGGCTTGTACAGACCGACGGGAAGATTCGAGACCATCCAAATATCCATCTTGTTGCCCAGAATGTCGGTGACGGACGAAGGTGCGACCTGGAAGAAGACAAGAATCAAAGGGAGTCGGAGGACAATGTCAGTACTATGTTCTCCTTCCATAGACATACGGCTAGTGCGAATCGGTCGTGAGACTCACGTCATGAAGGTTTTCGCGCTTGGTGTTAGTAAGCGCCTTGGCTGGGAATCGCCATGCAGCTGCACCCTTGGTCGACTTTTGCTTGACAACGAGGTAAAGCGTGCGGTCGAGCTTCCTTTCAAGACTGCGCACGTCGTTGCTGGCGTCTGCTTGTGTTGTTCTGGGCAGTGGTCGGTTCTCTGCATCGTCCTCAGCCGATGAGGTGGAGGATGGAGGGGCAGAAGATGCTGCTGCCTCCTTGGTCTTTGCAGCTTTGCCCTTGAATGCAGACGCCGAGGCGGCAGCAGCGATGGCAGAGAATCCCTGCGGCGAGCTGGCCTGGTCCTCGTCGAAGCGCTTCTCGGCTGCAGAGCCCTTTTTGAAGTAAAAGTCTTTGGGAAAAGGCTGCTGCAAAGCCTCGGAGAGCTGACGGTTGTATTCGTGATAAGCCTTTTCGAAGCTGCTAGGTTCACGGAGGATGACGGGTGGTCTTGACAGAATCAAGGAGCTGATGATCTTTGTAGATGATGACGAAGCGCTTGCTGGTTCAGATACTGCAGCCGAAGAAGAGGCCGAAGCGGCACTAGGAGTGGCATAGCTTGGAGAAGAGTGCAACAGACGCTTTGCAGACGATTGCGATTGGAGGAGCCGCAAACGCGGTGCAGCAGACCTTGTCGCCGACATGTTGTTTATTTTTTTGCGTGGATGAGTGCAGTCTTCGAGAAGTTGCAGTGTCAGGCAGGTGATAGCTGTATGAAGGTGGAGATTGCGATGCGATACAAATGGTGGTGATCCCGGATGATGGTGAGGAACTTCTCGGAATCGAAAAAATTGAGAAGCCTGACTTTCTTCCTTTTCTTCCTGCTCGGCCGACCCTCCCTCACCAAAAAAAATAATAATAATAATGTTGTACGAAATGTAACGTTGCAACTCTAACAGCTCAAGACCCCGAGAAATCCAGTTTTAAAGCGAGTTCAAATTTTGAAATCAGGAAGTGTGCGAGCTGTAGTCGATCACAAGCAGTGTGCAGCAGGCTGATTTGAATTCGAATTTGGAAGCAGCAGAAAGGCAGCAGCCGAGCTCAATCGGTGGAGGCTCCAAGCCAAGGCAGCGTACGGGCCACTTTTTTGTCACTCTGACTTGCGAGCCAAAATCGTGATTTCTCGAGAGAGGCACATCTCAACAGGGGCTTTAAACACACACACACACCGCAACTGCCAAGCACTTATCAGCATTCGCCCTTCACTTGCTCCTTCGTCGTCGCCATCAACTCTGCATCCCATTCATCCCTTTGGACATTCGGACACGACTTGCTGCACTGTAGCGCGTACTAGCAGGTCGACGCTAGAGAGAACACAGCTGTCACGACCGTAGAGCAGCTATCGTCGCACACCATGTCGACGTCTTCGAGCTCCAAGCAGAATGCGGATGCCCAGGTCAAGAACAAGGATGCCGTTGAGGCTCCGCCACTCGTCTACCTCACCAATAAGTGGATCCAGGACCTGATACAGCGCATCCGTGCCCGACCGATCCCGTGGGAAGGTTATCACCGCGCCGATCTGCTCAGCGCCGAAGAGCTCAAGATGATCAAGAGCGTTGATGCTATCGTCATTGGTCAGAACCGCTCCAAGCTCGACCCTTTGCTGGACGAACACGGTCCCGACTACGTCTCTCTATACCTCCGTCTGCTGTCTAAACTCAGCCGCACCGATACCCTCCAACAGATCCTTGTGCTCATCGACGACATGCTTTCCGACCGCGATGACCGCCTCGAGCTCTTCCTCTCGCTCGACGGGCAGGAGGAGCAAGATGGCATCGGTTTCCCCTGGAGGCCGTTCGTCAAGCTTCTCGATGTGCCCGATGACTTTGTCCAAATGAAGTCGGCCCAGTTCCTCACATTACTCCTCGTCTTCTCCGTCACACACTCGGAACAGCCCAGCCCACCTTCGTCCGTCTTGCCTCGCCTCTTGACCTTCCTCTCCTCGCTTTTGCGCGGTGCCAGCTCCAAATCTGGCGCCAATGCCTCCGGTCGAGGTCAGGCTGCGGGCAGCAACAATGCATCTCCAGCTTCTCGTCGGATGTCGCCCGACTTTGCTGAAGGAAACGGTCCCGAAATCGCACTTGTGCTGCTCGAAGCTCTTCTTCGAACTCAGAAGTACCGTGAGCAAGCCTGGGAGTACGATGTTGCCAAGATGGGTCAGGCGCCATCATCCACGTCAGGCAAAGCCAAGGCTGTGAGCGAGGAAGATGGTGACAGCGAGCAGCAGCAGCAAGACGATGTTGACCGCGGATTCCTCTCAGAGTTGGCCCACATCTTGCGGCTCAGCAATGTACCCGCCGGTAGCTCCTCGTTCAATTCGAGCGCCACCTCGCCAGCCGGCTCTGGATCCGCAACACCTTCGCGTCAGACCGCCACTAGTGCGGCTAGCACGCTCGTCGCCGGCGCCAACAACGGCACTAACACCACCCGAGCTGGCACCCAACTCATCTACCAAGTTGTACTTTGCTTCTGGCTGCTTAGCTTCAACAAGGACATTGCCGCCGAGCTCAACGTCAAGCTGGGGCTCGTTCCTCTCCTTGCCGACGTCGCACGCAATGCGGTCAAGGAGAAAGTCACTCGTGTCACCGTAGCCACCTTCCGCAACCTGCTCGCCAAAGCAGCGGACGTCAACGCGCCCATCATGCTCGGAAGCAAGTGTCTCACTCTCTCGGAGAACCTCCTCTCGCGCAAGTGGTCCGACGAAGAGATCGAAGACGACCTCGAGTACATCAAGACTGAGCTCGCCGAACGACTCAAGACCATGACCACGTGGGACGAGTACCTCTCCGAACTTCAATCGGGTCAGTTGACATTTGAGAGTCCCGTGCACGAGTTGGACGATTTCTGGAAGGAGAACGCACCCAAAGTCGTCGAAGAGGATGGCAAAGTGTTGAAGCAGCTGGTGGCAATTTTGAACGAGAGCGAGGATGCGACCACGTTGGCCGTGGCGTGTTCCGATGTGGGCAAGTTTGTCCACTTCTTCGAACAGGGCAAGAAACGCGTCAGTGATCTAGGCGCCAAGGCGAGGATCATGCAGTTGATGGCTCATCCGGATGCGAATGTGAAATACTTTGCGCTGCATACCGTGGCTAAGCTCGTTTCAGCCAGCTGGCGATAAGCTGGCGTCGTCGTCGACTTGAACACTTCTCTCACGCATATACATACATTCTTCATCTGGTTCGCTGTTTGTCTTTCTGATCTGCAATCTACATGACCTTTTTATTCTCGAGAGTCAGACGAGCAAAGGCGAATCGATGACTGAAAATCCAACCGCTACACCGCCCTCGTCGCTCTCCCTACCTTTAGTCCTCAACAGGTATCCACCCGACTGATGGTGGTACACCTTTACCTGCGGACCGTTTTCAAACAGCACTGCTCCATAAACTCCCAACTCCGAGACTGTGTCTTTGGCCAGTACTGCTCCGGCTTTGGTTCCCAAGGTGGCGGCTTTCACGAGAAAGTTGCCCAAGCCAGCGGGAGGTTTGATGAGGCTCATGAGGATGTACGCTTGTCGCTTTGCGATGGCCCCGCTTGCGGTTGAGGAAGAGGATTCGAGCTCGGCGAGGAAGTTCGGGATGTCGTCGCGGTAGACATTGTTTCCTCCGCCTTCGCGTTGCGGTTTGAGCACGTAATTCTGCGGCGAGTGGAGGGCAAGTTGATAGCCCTTTTGACCGAGTGAGGAGTCGTCGAGTGGGTAGAGATCCGTGAAGGTTTCTCTAAGCTGTTGTGCCGTCGAAGGGGTGATAGCCGCTTGCGAGTCGAGAGCAGCAAGAAGAGGCTCGAGCTGGCCTGGCTCGGCAAGAACCTGTTGTACTTTTTTGGCGCCTGCGAGCTGAACGGCGATCGAGGGGCATTTGATTGCACCGCTGAGCTCGAGCTTTTTTCTAGTTTCCCATTCCGTCTGGCCTGTATAGTCGGAAGGTCCGTAGCCAGCACGGAAGTAGACGACGCTGATCTCGATCCGACCCAGCACAGGGTGGTCCAAGAGCAGCGTGCGCTTGCCATCGTCCGGTTGAGAAACCATCCTGGAAGCAATCTCGTTGAAGCTCTGTCGAACGACTCGAATTCCGCGGCGTTGCAGCGCGTGTTCGAGTGGACGCTGGTCAAATGCGTTTCGCTCGCCTTCTTGAACCACGAACAGCACGTATGTGTTCTTGTTGTCGGATGACTTGGAGTGTTGGGAGAGGTAGGCGGCGTGTGCAGCAGCCAGACCGCCAGTCAACACATCCTGAGCCTGATTCACCGGCAGATTGTCAAGGTTCGAAAGCCCCTCGTGGACGTTGAGATAATCCGTAGTCTGCGAGACGTGTCGATGCAGACCGTTGACCTTCGTACAAAGCGCACCAAAGGACGCACTGATAGTGTTGAATTCGACCTGCTTGAGCTCAAGCTGACCCGACCTGCCGCCCATCTCCGCTATCGCCGAGTTTTCATTCTGCGCATCGTGCAGCAGATAATCACTCCTAAACAGACCCAAACTCAGCGACTGCACGAGATCGTCTTTGACTGCCACGTAGATATCCCAGAGCTGCTTTTGAAACTCGTCGACCTGAACGACCGACTCGCCGATAACGCGTTGTAGGAAGGTGTGGTCGGACGATACTTGAGCATACAGCAAATCGTAGGCTGGTTGGATTGTCTGTGCCTTTTCGAAGAGGGCGCGTGGGAAGGGAGAGGGGAACAGCGAGAACGGTGCGTGGATCGCGCTGTCGGTGGCTGGGTGGCGGGAGGGTGCGACGGGGACAGGTCGGTAGACGATGCCGTTAGCTAGGGCGTAGTCGGTGGCTTGGGTCGAGAGGTAGTCTCGGGATTCGTCCGGTAGGGATGGTGGCCAGGCTGGCAGTGTTGGAGTCGACATTGTTGAGATTCTGAACAGCTTGTTCAGGAGAGGTGATGATAGGAAGAGGGTGGACAGGAACAAGACGATAAGGGAGAGCAGCATCGAGCTTGATGAAAAGAGGAGTCGGTGTGTCCGTGCAGCAAACGTTGAATCGTTGTCAGCCTTGAATCGCGCCATCCGACATCTCAAATCTTCTCGTCGGCTTAATTCCGAAAGGAATAGGACCCTGAAAATATGATGCTCACGGATCATCCGCAACAAGCTTTTCCACTTTCATCTGTCACCATCTCTATCGATCTTCAGCAACACACCGAAGCAGATCTGACGCTATTGTCACACTCAGAGCACCTCCCTAGGTCACTCTCTCAAGCACGAGCGGATCAAAAATCGAGATCAGCCTCGTCATCGCTCGCATTCCGGTTCCCGTCTTGTGGCCCCTCTGACAATGACCATGAACGCATCAACACCAGCTACTTCTGCCCCACAGGACGAGCAACGACGACAAGCCAACCAAGCGGCCTTTTCGCGCGATCTCGAATTCCTCTCTTCCCTCGCCAACTCATACTACCTCAACCATCTCGCCCTCTCAGGAGTACTCTCTTCGGCCGCCTTCAAACGATACCTCAAGTACCTGGACTACTTTCGACACCCGAGATACGTCAAGTACCTGCAATATCCACAGGCGTTGCACTTCTTGGATTTGTTGCAAAACGAGGAGGAGTTCCGATTGGCGTGCAGAGATCCCGCGTTTGTAGGCGAAGTAATGGCGAAGCAGGTTGGGCATTGGGCGACGTGGCGGGATCCGGAGAATGGAGCGAATGAGCAGGAGGCGGTGGAGGCTGGGGATGGGGATGGGGCGGAGCAGACAGCGTAACGAAGTGAAGGAAGAGCAGCATTCATGAGGCGAGAAAGCCTCACCATACCCTTGTTAACATTGTCTTACAATCTATATTATTTGCATCAACCGCGAGCCATGAGCCCAGTTACACACGCACCTCAACTCACTTGCCTTCTCAAGAAACACTCTGACAACCACACTTCGTGAACATGATAGAACCATTGCGATTGACACTCAAACCTATCGAAACCTTGCATGATGATGCTCCTCTACCAGCCCCTGACCCGTGATCCTCTCACCCGACGTGCCCCACCCATCCAAATCCGCCTCCTCCTCAATCTTTCTCATCCTCTCCCTCTCCCTCTCCCGCTCTTCCTCCGTCATAGGTTTCGCATAGGGTTTTGAAACAATCTCCTGACTGACTCTCTGCGTATCCAGTTCCAGCGCATCCGACTCGCCCGTATTCTTGCGTCGAGCCTTACCGCGTTCCTGCTGCTCGTCAAACAGTAGACTATTCTCGTCGTCCGCCGCACCGCCGAGATGCTCGTACCCACGCCCTGCTCCACCTGCACTGTTCGACCCAGCACCATGGAAAATCGAGCTGGCACGACTGCGTATGCTCTCCCCCAATTCGTTGAGTCCTGAAATCTCCTGTCCGACTGAATCGGCACCGCGCGTGATCAGCCTATACTTGAGCCAATTGTACAGCGCAATACCCAACAACGTAATGCACAGACCCGTCACGTTGATCGGTGTCAGTTCATCGCCAAACACGCTGCTGGCAAGCGCTATTGTAAGTACCTCCTTGAAAATCCCCGCTACGCTGAGCGTCACCACACTCGTGCGCTTGATGAGCGCAAATTCGGCCAGGTTCATCCCAAACGCCAAGAAGCCTGGTGCGACAATGAGACCCATCGTCCGCAGACCGTGTGCCAGCGTGTCAAAGTAGCCCGATTTGGCGGCAGAGATCGTGTGCCACGATTCGAAGATGGCAGAAAGCGAGATAAGCGAGACACCCATCACGGGGGCAAGCCAAAAGATGGTGGCGATGGGATTGTTCATTCCCATCTCGTCCCTATCCAGCAACATCTGCGTTAACGCCCACCTCAACCCACCCAACGCCGACGCCGACAACACCTGTACAGCCCCCACCAGCACAAACTTGGTTTCGGCCGCCACCATCATCACCACGCCCACAGTGATCAGCGAGATGATCCCGATCAAACTCCACCGGATCACCTCGAGCCCAAACAGAAAGGCGAAGAACAGCACAAAGGCGAGATTCGAGCTCTTGCACATGGTGTAAAACGTCAACGTGATCGTCTTGAGACTTGTGTTGGAGAGTCCGATGTCGAACGCAGTCGCCAGGGCACAGGGGACGACTTTGGACGCCCAGTCGATTCCGGATGGACGCGGGGTGGTGCCGTTGGGTCGGCGGGGCACGAGCTGAGGGAAAAGCTTCATGGCGCTGCTGCTGAGAAGGAACTGCATGAGCATGTGGAAGCTCGTGACGAAGAGTGGGTAGGAGAAATTCTTCTTGTCGGTGGAGAACATCCACTTGTTGTAGACTGAGATGAGCGTGGAGAAGGTGTACCAGCTGAGGATGAGCAGCACGTTGACGATGGCTGCCTTCCAGTATGCATCCCGACGCTCGCTCAACGTGCCGCCCTGCTGTCGCTCCAAGTACCGTGTGGAAGGGATCGAGGATGCCTGCTCCGCCAGCCTCCAGTAAGCACCGGGGTCGAGAGTATGCCCGAAAGTGCTCGATGGCGTGCGATGTCCCATAGAGGGTGAAACATCGTCGCGATACGGACTCGACCTTCCGCTTCTCTCGTTGCTGCCCGTGAGCGGTTGCGACTCGGCATCTACTGCATCGTCTTCATCGGGAGGTTGATTGCGCAGCTGTGTCGGTGACAAGGATGTCAGTGTTGGCTTGGAGGAAGCACGTATTGTTTCGGAGGAGAGTTTGCCTGCGGCCACATCGGTAGAGTTGCGAGCTGATGAGCTGGTGGGGAAGAAAAGGATATCGGACTCGGACGACTCTATCGTATGGTCGGTGCCGATGGACCGGGCGTCGACAGATTGGAGACTCATGTTGGAGACGAGTCTGCGTTGCGATGATATGCTTTCGGGCCTGGTAGGATGACTGTTGCGCTGAGGGCCAGCTGTGTCGCAAGCAGACTAGACAAAAGCACTGGAGCCTCTACGGATGCGAGCAATGCATCGGCGAGGAAGGTTTAAATCGAGGACAATGACAATACCACTACCCGGGCATGGCGCTGTTGTGAGGTAACAGGCTTTTGCGATCCTAATGGGTGGCAGTGGTCGCGGGTGTGATGGCGGTTTGGACGTTGATGGTGGGGAGCGTGGAACGTGCACAATTGCTGTTCAACGCACAAGCTGCAGCTCTCCCGGCGTGTTCCAGACAGATTTCGGTGCCGTTTGCGAACCAAAGACGCGCTTTAAATCATTCCACACAGCCCGGAGCTGTACTGTAAGTCCTTCGCCACCAAGCAAAGACCCTGAAATCTACTGTACTATCGCTCCCTGCATGCAGATCACTCGTGGCAGTTCGGCACTTCAGACACATAGAAGACAAAGCAACCTTTGGCATTCGAGAGACTAAATCGACATGATCACAAGCTAGCAGTCAGCGAGCACTGCCTACTTCAAGAACCGAACCAGCTGCCGTGGGAGAGGTGCAGGACCTGACCGGTCATAATGTTGGAAGAGCCTGCATCAGCAAGGTAGACGTACGTAGCTCCCATCTCTGCAGGCTGGCCGGGACGGCCGTGGAGAGGCACACCGCCAATTCCCCAACCCTCCATGTTGTCCTCGCTGCGACTGGCTGGCTGCAACGGCGTGTAAACGGGACCAGGGGCGACCGCGTTAACGCGGATTCCTCTGGGAGCGAGATGCAACGCCATACTTCGTGTGAAAGAGACCAGAGCGCCCTTTGTAGAGCTGTAGTCGATCATGGCGGCCGAACCTTTGTAGGCTGTTACCGAGGATGACTGGATGATGGTCGAGCCACGTTTCATGTGAGGGAGGGCATATTTGGTGAGGGCAAACGCGCCGAGCACGTTGCTTCGGAAAGTGCTCTCACTGACTCCGAGATCGATATCCTCGAACTTCTTGCACGGCACTTGCTTGGAAGCGTTGTTGACGAGGATGTCGATGGTGCCCCACTTGTCGAGGTGCTTTTGCACAACGAGCTTGCAGTCTGCTTCATTCTCGAGGTTGCTAGAAACGCGAAGGATCTCCTTGGTGCCCATGGGAGCTTCCTTGACAAGCTTCTCGATCGCATCGGCGTCCTTCTCCTCCTCGGGAAGGTAGGCGATCGTCACATTGGCGCCCTCACGAGCGAAGAAGAGCGCCACGCTGCGACCGATACCGCTGTCGCCGCCCGTGATGATGGCCGACTTGCCCTGAAGCTTGCCGCTGCCCTTGTACTCTTCGAGGTAAGGCTTGCCGTTGCTATCCCACTTTTCGACCTTGATGTGTTCGGCGAGCGGCTCCATCGACTGGTCCTCGCCGGGAAGCTCCTGCTTCTGACCCTTGGGGTAGTAGTTGGGGTAGGCGGTGACCACCTGATCGTCGTTCTGCTGCGAAGACATGGTGAAGCTGGAGTAGCGAATGGTAGGTAAAGCGCGAGGAAGAGAAGCTGAACAGCGAAGGATGCTCAGATGGTGCGTTATGGGTCTTAGAGATGACCTGACAGAGTTCATACAAGTTTCGTCAAGGGATGCTTAGAGGGGGAATGATCTCGACAAGGGGAAGGCTGTCATGGGCCCAAAGCTGGTTCATATATACGTTCCATCGCTTGCTCCGATACCTCTTGGCGCGCTTGTCATCAGGCTCTTGGAAGGAAGCAGGCTGAGCAAGCAAGCTGACAGCCATCACAGGGTATGTCATGCTCGTTACTGTGAAGCGAACAAGTGGAAAGAGTCGCCTGCTGAGTGAGAAAGAGTGGGCAGTGGCCCGAGCATCGTGGCCGAGTCCACATGGCTTGGCCGTCGTTTGAAGTCAGGGCCTCTCAACGGTCTCTTGACGAAGTGTTGCATGCGAAGGGCGACATCTCCATCTTGGAGCATTGGCGCTGCTGAATCATCGAGAGCGTCATCCGGTGGAATTTCGGACCCTGATTTTTTTTTTTTAATGACAGATTTTGCAGAGTCTTCCAGAGAAATGGCTCGACCGTCATCGCTGAACGGTGCTTGCTGAGAACAAGTCTTGCGGTTGTCGATTCGAGGGCCTCTCGTCGTTGTTCCAAAGAAAACCAAAAAAAACTCGGAGAGACGTTGGCATTGTCGAGAACACGGATTGCGCGATATCGTCCTTGCTGTGTCTCGTGGCCTAGAAACTTGCTTTGAATGATAGCCTCTAAGATCGACTTTGTTGCAGTGGTTCAAGTGTGCATCAAGCTCGTATCCCATAGTCAAGGGTCGACTGCTCCTCAACGTTCCCGGCCAATTGTGGAGAGGGAGATGACTCGCTGGGCACCCTCTTTCATAAGCGCTTCTAGCTTGACGCCAGCTCTGTCCCAAAGTCACAGTCAAGGCAGCTTGGCCGCGGAAACATTGAGTCAGATGTCAAGCAACGAGATAAATCAGAGTCACACGCACAATGCAACCCATTTGCTGCCAGTCGTGGTATTTACAGCGAGACCGTTGGCGGCGTGTGACTCGTGTCAATGGCATTCCCACGGTCTCTGGCAACCCCGCTTGCTGTTGCTGTCAATTCGTAGCATGGTCCGATTCGAACGTCGACACTGTGACTGCGCTGCTGCTGCTGCTGCTGCTGCTGCAAGCTTAAGGTGAGCGATTCCATGCCGCTGGATTTTGAAATGCAGGGTCCGCTGCACGGCAACGCGCTGAGTTGCAGCTCCAGCTCCACACTCCGGCAAAGAAAAAGGCTGCTGCATTACCACGCCCGCGACGCTGAGAGAAAAAGAGAGCGTTCGGTGGCGCGAGCGGGTTCAAGCTTGAGTCTCTTTCTGCAGAGCAAATACTGCCGGCAGCGCAGCTGAATTCGCCGGCTTGGCATCGTCGGTTCATCCGAGAGCATATAGACCCTTCTCGTCTTGCCACATCCTCCTATTATCACGCTTGGCTCAGCTCCTTTTGACCTCAGGCACTGCTGCTCTCAGCTTTTCAAATCAGCCTGCTGAACCGACAGAGTCGCAGACGAGCGCGCAGTCTCATCCCCAATCCATCGAAGCATCGCCACACTACCGACTATCGATTTAACACTTCATCTGGTTACCTCCAAGCTTTGGCCTTCCGAGGAGTCACATCAACCGTTTCAGATTTGCAAGGCTTCATCCGACATCCTTTGCACGTCCGTGAAGCAAGCGTGCCGATCCATTTTGATCTTGATTTAAAGCGGACATCAACCTTCAGTCTCGATAACCTTGCATCGACAAGACATTCGTGATCCCGACGGCGCCGATTCATCACGGCACTGTCACCATGTCGGCCCCTTCCGCTGCTCCACAGAAGAAGGCGCCTACAATAGACGCCCTCACTGCCGATCTTCACTCCACCAGCCTCGCCTCGACCGGATTCGATCCGCGCGCTCTTTCATCCGCCGACTTCAAAAGACTTTTACTCGAGCCAGTCGACGACAGCACCGTGTCATTACCAGCTTCAATAGCATCTCAGTCGACCGACAAGACCGATTCCTCGTTGAACACCGATGCCGCTGCCCACGACGGTGACGCCGCCGCCGTCGCTCCCGTGCCTCAAGCCAAGGGTCTGGTCAAGTACATTGCTGATCGTGTCGCATATGAAGGTGGCGAATTTGTCCTGCGCATCGGCGCGCCTAGACCCGGTGACGACGCCGCCAGTATCAGCCTTTTCACCGAAGATGAGCTGTCAATAGCCATCGCAAACGTCGTCAAGGCAGCCAGCTTATCTGACGCCGACGCTACTCTTCTTCATCAGCAGACTGCAGAGGACAGCCGCAGCAAGTCGGCACATGTCCTCATCCGCAGGATCCCCGCCGGCGCCGAAGAGCTGGTCGAGCTTCGCATCGCCGTCATCGGCAATGTCGATGCTGGCAAATCCACCATGCTCGGCGTCCTCACCAAGGGCGGCCTCGATGATGGCAGAGGTAAAGCGCGTGTCAATCTCTTCCGTCACAAGCACGAGGTCGAGTCCGGTCGAACTTCATCCGTAGGAATGGAGATCATGGGTTTTGATTCCAAGGGTCGAGCTGCCCACAACGTTGCCGGTCCTGGTCAGGAGCCTGGACGCAAGATGTCATGGGAAGAGGTGTGCGCCAAGTCCAGCAAAGTAATATCTTTCATCGATCTCGCCGGCCACGAGCGCTATCTGAAGACAACAGTCTTCGGCATGACGGGCTGCCTTCCCGACTTTGTCATGCTGATGGTCGGCGCCAACGCTGGCCTCATTGGCATGTCCAAGGAGCATCTCGGTATTGCTCTCGCCCTCTCCGTGCCCGTGGTCGTGTGCATCACCAAGATCGACATGACGCCAGCCCACGTCTTGGAGACGACGCTCAAGCAGCTCACCAAGATCCTCAAGTCGCCCGGCTGCCGCAAGACGCCTGTCTTTATCAACAACATGGGTCAAGTGGTCGAATCAGCGCTCCGACTCGAGACCGAGCGCATTTGTCCCATCTTCCAGATCTCCAATGTTACTGGACTCAACCTCGACCTGCTGCGCAGCTTCCTCAACATTCTACCGCAGGCGAGCGCTGCCAAGTTCCAGGTCGACCAGCCATTCGAGTTTCAGATCAGCGATATATTCTCGGTGCCGTTCGTGGGCACGGTTGTTTCGGGTGTTGTGCTGGCTGGCAGCTGCAAAGTCGGAGACACGGCGTTGCTCGGGCCGGACAGCTTGGGTCAATTTGTGACCACCTTGATCCGCAGCATCCAGCGCAAGCGTGTCAATGTCGACGGCGCCACGGCGGGTCAGAGTGTGTCGTTTGCGCTCAAGAAGATCCGCCGCAACCAGGTGCGCAAGGGGATGGTCATGGTGGCACGCACCGATGTCGCGCCCAAGAGCTACATGGAATTTGATGCCGAGATCCTGTGTTTGTACCACTCAACCACGTTATCTGTTGGCAGCTGCATGGTGCTGCACGCTGCGTCTATTCGACAGACTGTCCGCATCGTGGGTATTGCCAAGCTCGACGGCAAACCCACTATCGGCCCTGGGGCTGGGGTGGACGCGCACGGTGGCAAACCTGTTGTTCGCACAGGTGACCGTGCCAAGCTGCGGCTGCAGTTCATCAGGTATCCCGAGTACGTCAAGCCGGGCATGAAGCTGATCACTCGAGAGGGCAAGACCAAGCTCATTGGTGTTGTGCGTGCTGTGGGTCAGACTGGACCCTTGAATGGTAGCGCCGCAACTTTGCCTAGTGCTGGAGGACCGTCGGCGAATGTTCCGCCTGCTGCGCACACTGCTAATGCGTATCCTGCACCTGCTCTTGGGGTCAAGTGAGCACTGGTTGGCATCAGAAACAATTCAAATTGTTATCACAAAGTACTAATTCTCGGAGGTTGTTTCGTTTGTGTGGTCACGGCAAATTGTGCTGAGAAGAGAAAGCTCTTTGTGTGGCGAATTTGAGGGTAGATTGTATTATGTAAGCATGTCAAATCTCGGTTTGAAAGGGTCTTAAATTTTCCAAGAAAGTGGAAATTTGTTTTTTTTGGTGCAGCAGCGTTCTTCTTGGATTATGTATCTTCGCTATCCTTCTCATCTGCCCTCTCCAACACCACTTGATCAACCACCTTCACTATCTATCCAAACATAATGGCGGCCGCCTCATCATCATCAAAAGCTCCGACATCGAAGCGCAAAGCTACGACCTCCGCCGCTACCGCTACCAGCGCCGGTGGTAAGAGCAAAAAAGCCAAGCCCTCGTCGTCAAGTTCGGACGATGCGTCGATACCGTTGGGCAAAGCGTTGGCGTCTACGGAGAAGCGTATTCGAGATGGAGCTGTTCGATCGCTGAGAGCTTATTTGGCAGCTAATGGAGCGCATACGATTGGGGAGTTGGAGCTGCAAAAGTTGTGGAAGGGGCTGTTTTACTGCTTTTGGATGTCGGATAAGCCGTTGATTCAGCAGAGGTTGGCGAACGATTTGGCTCAACTTGTGCTTGTTCACCCTTCCACCTCAACGACCTCTTCGACCTCGGAGGGGGCGATGACAGAGCGTGCGATGGCAGGGTTGAAATTCTTGGAGACCTTCTGGGACACACTCGTAACCGAATGGTCCGGACTGGACAAGCACCGAATCGACAAATTCTACCTCCTCGTCCGACGCTTTGTCGCCTCCGGCTTCCAACTGCTCGCAGAGGAAAAATGGAACGCAGAGGCGGTGATACAATTCCAACGCATCCTTGGCAAATTCGATGCGGGTGTGTTGAGCACCAACAACCCCAAAGTGCCCGACAGCTTGTCCTACCACTTGTCGGATATCTACTTGGACGAGTTGGAGAAGGTCATCGAAGCGCTGCATGACGCCGAACTTCAAGGAGAGGGGAATGGAGAGGAGGATGGGGAGGGGGAGTTGCCACTGGTGCCGACCTTGGAGTTGTTGATGCCGTTTGTGGACGCGCTGGCCACGGCGAAGAGCAAGACTATGTACGACAGGATTTGGAGCAACGTTTTCGAGCCTTTGTTGGATGATACGCTTGTTGCGTCTGCTCGAGACGATGAAGTTGCTTTCTCCGACGACGACGACGACGACGAGGATGCAGAGGACGTCGAAGAGGACGATGCAGGAAAGTCAGAAGAAGACGAGGAGGAAGAGGGAGACGAAACAAACACGGGCACGGAATTCCACTCTTTCGCCGACGAATCCACCTTCGCCCACGACGACGACGATGACGAATCAGAACCCTCCCTCGCCCCCTCCGACTCTGACCCCGAAGACGACGACGCAAGAGACGTCCGATACCCACTCCTCCTCGCGCTTTCCTCGGTCCCCACCCCTACTCCCAACAAGGACGTTGAGGACGACGAGGATCTCGACGAGACCGATGTGGACGTCGCTTTGGTTCTGCGTAAGGCTATCTTCCAAGCTCTGTTCACCGCCGCCTCGCGTAAGGACGCGACTGAGGCTAGACGTAGACTACTCTACCAGCTGTGGAGGGACGAACAGGATCGTCTCAACGACCTACAGGATGAGGACGAGGAGGGTGAGAGTGAGGACGAAGAGGAAGAGGATGAAGAGTAAAGGGTCTAATCAGTCAGAGTATGTTGATGCGATCTTGTATTCTCAATGCACAAACTTCGTTCGCATCTGCTCTGCGTGCCTTTCCGTTGAGGTCTATGACACAAAACGTTCGTGCTGAACAAACACGCATCCTCTCCACACATCACGGCACTCCATAGGTTACACACCATCAGTCAACCATTCACTGCTTCAAATCTCGCTGAGCATTTGCAACACATCTTTCCCCCTTCACTTCCAATTCGCACTCAGCGCATGCTCCTTAAACCACTCCTTCCCCTTCTCCTCATACTCCTGCTTCGTGATCGCCGTCGACCTAAACGTCTCCGCCTCCCTAACGCTCCACCTCGCCGCACCCTTCCACGCATCGAACCTCCTATCCTTCGCACCCCTCACCTTGACCAGCACATTACTCGGTTGAATAGCGCGGATGCTCGAGTACAGCCTCTGCTCGAAACCCTTATATCCGGTGTGTCGACCGGTGACAAAGATGTTCTGTAGCATGCGTGCGCGTACGTCGGCGTCGAAAGAGTGCACGACGTGGGAGCAGATTTCGTCCAACCCGGCTTGGTCGAGTCCGGCGATGGAGGGTTGGAAGAGCACTTCGGGGACGCGGATGCGTTCGACGTTGAGATGCAGTTGGTGTTGTCGCTTGATGGACTCTGGGTCGGTGTCTGGTTTGGACGGGTCGGAAGCGTCATCTTTGGGAGCGAGGTCGGTGGGGGCGATGGAGGCTTCTTCTCCTCCACCGGGACCGTTGAAGAACGTAAGCGTCAGACGGTTCTTTCGAGCCAGACGTGCAGCGTACGTATCATCCGGTCCAAAAGTAGGGTCGAGCGTAAGTAACCGCGTCTCAATAGCGGAAAGATTATTATACGCATCCTCCTCCTCTTCCGAATCATCAGCGTTCTGAATCTCGCGATAAATAGCCCAATCATCATCATTTGCTCCAAACGTATCCTCATCTCCACCTTTCTTGCGCTTCCTCCCACCCGTAGGCGTAGCACTCCCACTCCCCGGCGCATCCGACGCCAACGCAGTGATATTCTTCATCCTCTGCTGCGCCGCCAACGATTTACGATCCGACAGCATCTCCTTCATCCGCTTACGCTCCTTGATACGGTTAATGGCATCGTCGTACTCCTTTCGCATCTTGGCCGACCACACCCTCGGGTTGTTGATGCGTTCGTCTTCGTCGCGTTTGAGCGCTTCCTGTTCCAACCTTTTTTCCTCGGCTTTTTCGGCTTTGGCACGCAAACGAGCGTCATAGCCGGCTTTCATGAGACGTTGTTTGCGTTTTTCTTTGATCCCTTCCTCGTCCAGATCAGCATCGGGTACGTCGATTAGTGGGAACGTAGGCTCTTCCGTCTTTTCGTCCTCGATATACTCTTCGCCCAACTCCTTGGCTCGGAACCGCTTGAGCGCACCTTCGATCTTGTTGATCATCTTATCGAGCGCACCCTCATTATCGAACCCGTCATTCTCGAGCCGCTTGAGGTACTCAGCTTTACGTTCTTTACCCTTAAACTCGCGCAGCTGCTGGTAGTACTTGAGATCGTTTTCCTTCTGCATCATCTTTTCCAGCCGCATCTTGCGCGTCTGCTCGCGCAGTCGATCGCCAGCCGCTTTGCGACGCTCGGCCTGTGCGCGCAGCTCTTCTTCCGACTTCTGTTCCGGAAGCGCATCCTGGTAGGGGAATTGGACAATGACGTCGGCGCGCTCCATGGGTGTCCACGTGGAAGGTGCGTAGTTCTTGTGAGAGGCGGGCATCATAGCCATGCCCTTGATGTCGGATGCGTAGTCGGACGAGACGTAGCACAGCTCTTCGAGCATGTTCTGTGCTTGCCAGGGTGTGACGCGTGTAGGGAAGCCGGGGTACTTGAGCTGTATCAAGCGCAAGAGGAGGTCGGAGGCTTGCGTGCCACCCCAAGCGAGACGTTTCGAGTTTGTGAGGATGCCCTTGCCAGCGACGGTGGGGATGACGACGGTGCTGGAACGACCTGAAGATACAACGAGTGCGTCTTCTCCGACATCGTTCTGGTATGCTGAGAAGAGGCAGTCGACGCCGTAGTTGACCGAGGGAACCTGGTAGGCTTCGAACATGAGCTCGTTCATGATCCCTCTGCTGTAGGCCGGGTTGCAGAGCGTCTCGGTCATGCAGATAGGATGCTGTACTCTATCCGTGTCGATACCAAGGTTGGAGAATGTGTAGTCGAGGACGATCTCCATGGCATCCCAGCCGGTGACGACGTTGGTATCAAAGGGGCTGCGGATGGAACTACGAGAGAGACCGTCGGCGTATACGTCGTTGCCCACCAAGAGCATGGTGAAACTCTTCTTGCGATCGCGTACTTTGGAAATCAGGTTGTCGCAAGCGACGAATGGCTGCTGGGAGAAAGAGGACGGATCATTGGCATCTGAAAGGGCAAAGCCTGCGCGAAGCTCGCTGGAGCCATTGTCGATGACGATGGGGCAATCCGAATTGCAATAGGTGGAAGAACGATAGGCGAGCTTTGGCACGGGTTTAGGCTTGGGGAAATCGACGGCAATGTGGACGGGAACATGGTCGAGAGGGTGATACGGTTTTGAGGATGAGGAGGATGCAGCGCCATTTGATGGCTGCGGCATGCGACTATCGTGTACAGCGACGGGCGCCATGTTGGCGGTGGAGGGGATCGCGAGGGGCTCGGAGTGAGCCAGTCAGCGGGGTAGTTCGACTTAGTAGAAGCTCGTTGCGGTCCTTGATCTCGCCGTTGCGACGTGCGTGAGAGGGTGCCGAGGTGATGGTGGTGAGGTTGAGAGGATCGAAGCACGGATCAGATCCCGACATCGACTGATTGCTGAAATATCAAAAGCTCGACGAGGAAGGTCGGAATTTCCGAAATCCGTGTGCACCGCATTTCGGCTTGACCGAAGCGCGTTTCGCAGAGCGACACAAAGGCGCAACAGCAAAGACTCATCGTCGATATGCTTTGAGCTCAAGGCGAGTCGATCATTACTCACAGCATGCACTCTCGGATGGTGAATGTGGGTATCATTAACGAAAGTGCGACTCATGATGCGCTCACGATTTGGTCGCCGACGAAGCCGAAGCTGCAGCCGTACTTCCAGCAGTCGGTTGAGTCGAGCTCTCTCTCCTCTTTCGAACCTCCTCTAGCCAAATTGTGCCCTCGTTCATCTTTTCCGCCTCTTCGTTCATCCGATCGAGCCAGCGCTGTAAGAGGCTAGCATTGTCCTTCTTCAAATCCTGGTTCCTCGCTTCAATCTGGCTCAGCTCCAGACTGAGCGTCGCCAATTCGTCTTGCAGGATCTGGATGCCCCTGTCTTTTTCTCCTACTGCATGTGCCAAGTCGTCTGCTTGCCTTTTGAGCTTTTCGTGGTCCAGTTGAAGCTTGGCCAGCGCTTCCGACTGACGACGCGCCTCTTCTTCCTTTTCGCGATGCGACTCGCTCATGAGCAAGAGACGCTGTGCATTCTGGCCTTGCGTCTTGTAGAGGGTGGCCACCTCGTCGCGTAGACCGGAGAGCTGCTGTTCGAGGGAGGTGATGTAGGCGAGCTGAACCGGATTAGCCGCCGCGTTTGACGAGGATGAGGGCGAAGGTGAGCCTGCAACTGAGCTGGATGCGCCGGCAGCCGAGGTAGATGCAGATGGCGCAGCAGCAGCCGCATTCAGAAGCGCTCGATTGCGCAGCTTGAGTAGACGGGTTTGCTCTGCAAGCTTGCGATCTGTTCATTCGAGGGCAAGAGCTTCGACAGTCAGCTTGATGATGGTCTAGATGGGTGTGGAGAGAGGGACCAAACTCACAACGTTGAAACACGGCATCGTGTTGCTTCTCGAGAGCATCGCGTTCCTGTAGCCGTAAGAAGATGGCTTGATTCCAGTGTGTTGCTGTTGTTGCCTGCATGATCGTTTGTGTCTGAGATATGGAAGTTGTTGTGCTGTTCGATGGATCGAGTTGAGTGGGTCGACCTTTGAAACGAGAGTCTGAGCGCAGTTTCAGGGTCCAAGCTGGACACTGCGCCCGAACGGATTTTTGCCCAACGATCTGAGTGTTAGAGCGCGTGGCTCCAAGAGGCATGACGAAAGCGGAGGGCGGCGTGTGATGCGCTTGAACACGCCTTTGCTCGATACACTCCACTTTATGATTAGACAGGCTGTGCAGTGGCCATTTTTGTTGGTTTAGGAGGCTAATCTTTTATCGCCGCACACACACACACTGACCATCACTGTCAGCACTACCACCATCATCATCTTCCGCCATCGTTGACCGCTCCTCCCTTCAGTCTCGGTCGACAACTGTTCAATCTCTGGAGAACTACACGATCGACGCTGACTGACTGGCTCTCGACCCGAACTACACCCCTGTTGATCAACCCCATCCCACACTTTGGACAGTCATGGCTTCGCGTAAGAAGGTGCTCCTCAAGGTCATCATCTTGGGAGACTCTGGTGTCGGCAAGACGTCATTGATGAACCAATGTAAGCACGCTGCTATGATCCCCGACGTGAGATTTCAATCCAAGCTTGTTGAGACTGACTCTTGACTCTGCACCACCTCCTACCAACAGATGTCAACAAGCGCTTCTCCTCCGCGTACAAGGCCACCATCGGTGCCGACTTTCTCACACGCGAAGTCATGGTAGACGACCGACTCGTCACCATGCAGCTCTGGGATACCGCCGGCCAAGAACGCTTCCAGTCGCTCGGCGTCGCCTTCTACCGAGGTGCCGACTGCTGCTGTCTCTGTTACGACGTCAACAACGCCAAATCCTTCGAGACGCTCGATTCGTGGCGCGACGAGTTCCTCATCCAGGCTGCACCGCACGATCCCGAAAACTTCCCCTTTGTCGTTCTCGGCAACAAGATCGACGTCGAAGAGAGCAAACGCATGGTCTCGCAGAAACGCGCCATGACCTGGTGCCAGTCCAAGGGAAACATCCCTTACTTTGAGACCAGCGCAAAGGAGGCCATCAACGTCGAACAGGCTTTCCAAACTATTGCCCGTGCTGCGCTCCAGCAGGAGGCTGAGGCTGAGTTGTACGCTGATTACCCGGACCCGATCCGCATTGATCAGGACAACCAACAGAGCGGATGCAACTGCTAGAATGTCTCTTCAAGACTACTCCACACACACACACACTCTTGTTTGACTCATTGATACCTTTCTCACACAGCCCATGTAGGTTTGAAGCTTGCTTTGTTGCTCACTTTTGTCCTCTTTCGTTAATTTCGGACCGCCTTTGTTGCTGCTTTTGAAAGTGTGCTGATTAGAGATTGTGATAATGGTACAGATGGATTAGCGGGGGTTACAGGTCGAGACGGGAGCGTTTGCGGTCGGACTCGTGGTTGCGATTGGTCTTGCTTCGGTCGCTGCTGCGGTGATAATGATGATGATGATGGTCGCGGTCTCGTCGTTTGTGTTTTTCGCGGCTGTCGTCTGAACGGTGTGGATCGGATCGTGAGTGGTTGTGGTTTTCTGAATGGTGGTGAGGACGGTCATGATCGGAGTCGCGGTGATGACGATGGTTGCGATCTTTGTCGCGATGCGATGAAGAAGAGTGTTTTGGACGGTCTCGGTCGTCTTGAGAACTGCGGGAGTCGTGGTGAGGACGTCGATCGTCGTCGTATCGATGTGAGCTGCGAGAATGGGTGGATGATTCGTCGCAATCGTATCTGCTCGGATCACGTCTAGGACTTTTACTTCTCCGCCGTGTGTGCGAAGACTCTCCCTTATCCTCGTCTGCATCCATGCCCCACGTACGGCTGCGCTCTCCTTTCCCCAAAAGCTCAGCCCTGTTCGCACCACTCGCCCCCTCCCGCCCGCCACCCCGGGACAATCCCTCCTCAAATGCGCACCTCCACACCTAGAACACCCCTTGTCGCCACTCGCACCACCCACATCCACCTTCATCGCCGCCTTGCTCGTATCCTCATTCGCCAGATGCGTCCATTTACTCCTGCCCTTCACACCATAGTTGCGCACCTGCATCATCTTGGGCAGCTTGCTTACATCTACATCTTTCGTCGTCTTCTCGGTATAGTCCCGCTTGAGAATATCCATATCTTGGAAGAACGATCCCTTGTGGTAGTACTTTTGCAGGAATGCTGGGTTGCCACGCTGTTCCAGTTTCTCGGCTCGAAGTTGTGCGGCTCTCTCGCGACCCAGGCGTTCCTTTTCGGCTTCGGGGAGAGAGCGGAAGGTTTCGAGTTCTTGTTGCTCTGCACGTTTGGACAGGATGGCTTCGCGATCGCGTTGCAAGCGGGCGAGTTCGCGTTGACGCCAGGCTTCGAATTCGGCTGAAGGGTCGAGACCGTCCGTATCGTCGACGTCGGTTTTGAGGGATTCGGTGTGCCCTTTTTCCGCGAGTGACCGTTTGATGGTTGCAGCGGCGAGATCGTGCGCCTCTTTGCGACGTTGAGCTGCTTCGGCTTCGGCTTTGGCTTTGGAGTCCGCTTCAGTGGGCTGTTGAGCGTCAGCAGCGGAAGTTGGTATTGTTGTGCGCGCTCGCTTGGGTACGAACAGAGGTTTGAGCATCGGTTGCGGGGCGGGTTCGTCGTCGCTCTCTTCTTCCGAATCCGTCTCGTACTCTGATGAATCGCTCGCTGCTGCTGGCGGCTGTGTGGCTGATGCTGATGTGCCTGGCTTGCGAAATACAGGTTTGGAAGGTTCCTCGTCTGTATCGGTCCCATATTCGGAAGAGTCGTCATCTTGCTCTCCAGATGCTGGTTGGGATGTATGGTTCAATCGCAAGTCGAGCTTCTTGGTGCCTGACCCAAGGTCGTTGAGAATAATCCCTGCTGTTCTTCTTTGTTGGTGAGCAGCTCCGTTTATAAGAGCAGCGGTGCCGGATGATGGGTCAGTGACACCAACAGGACCAGCGTCTTTGTCATGCTCCTCATGACCATCAGATGCGTCCGAGTCGGAGTAGTCATCGAGCGATGCTCCGGCACCGAGGGGAGCTTTGCCCGGGCGATATCTCGCCGCAGGCCTTGCCACCCTAGACGCCTGCTTTTGCGGGGCTGGCAGCGCCATGTTCAAGCGCTCGGGCTGCCGTTGTTGTCACTGGTCGTGCTGCTTGCTGCGGATTGCGTGTGGTTGAGGCGCAAGGCAGGATGTGTTTGGCTTTCTCGATGAGCAGCACGGAAGTCGCAAGACAGACTCCACTTCTCAAGATTTTTGCAAATATTTGTTGATGGCGAAAGTGTAACAGCTGCAAAAAAGGTTTTCACTGTTAGGTCGAGAGCGACATCCTTCGCATGGATCGTCTTCTCTCTTCGCTTGAGCGGCGCTATGGGTCAACAAGAACTGGTGGAGTCTTTCAGCGCTCTTCTCATCCAGCCAGGCGTTGGTGCTAAAGCAGCCAACGGATCTCGCTAGCCGCGCTACCCCTGTTCCTGAAGTCTCAGCTGTTGTTCGACGTTTAGGCGCTACCCGTTTGCGGGCCAAAAGGACATGGAGCAAAAGTCCGATGCGGTCGTCAATCGTGTGGAGACACTTATCAACTGAGGTTGATACAGCAGATCGTGCAAAGGCTCTCGCAGCGGTTGCTTGGTGGTACAGCATCCGCTGATTGAAGTGGCCTGTGCAGTAGAACAGGCTTTCGTAAGGGCTCACAGACAGAGAAGGAGGCGTTGAGGTTTCACTTTGGTCGCCTCTCGTGTTGAGGCCCGTCAACGACTGCTTGGCTTGCGCATCTGTCCATTGTCGAGACTTGTCGAGACTTGAAATGTGCCTGTCTCTCGCTTTGTCAAGGAAAGGTAAACGTCGGAGGCTGTAACTTTTGTCTCACGTCAAACGCCGCCCACGCCAACATGAGAAATTCAAGCAAGATACTGTACCCAAACCGGTCATTGGCGGGCCACGATGCCTTACTCGACACCTCTCTCTCTCTCTCTCTCTCTCTCTGCTACTGTATAGCATGACTAGCCCAGTGTCAGAACAACTTTCCACATCGGGTGTTGTGGTTTGAGCTGTGCAGACTGGTGTAGTTAAAGTGCTCGACGGCATGTACGCTTGACGGTCAGTGTTATTGAGCGGTAGAGGAAGGGCGAGCCGGTGGTGAGTTGCATGATATGCAACGATTCTCATAGTTCCAGACCCCGACAGACGAGGCGGTAAGACCGCTAGCGAGACAAGACACAACGCCTCGTTCTTAGCCGCCCCGCCTCCTCCCTTCTCCGCTCCTGACATTCACCTCTTCCTGTCCTCCCGTTGTGTACTGAGAAGCAAAGCGCCTCGTGGGACCTGCCTCGTACTGTACACACACGCCAGACGATGTTTCAGCCATCACTTGCATTCGCCTGCCCTGCCTTGTCAGCATGTTTGCTCTCTGGTAGGGCACGGCTGTTGATAACGGAGCCCGAAACCTTTTTTTTTTGGCTGTGCGTTTGCCGTTGATGATTGTACCCGACATTTTCGATGCTTGCTTGGCGAAGAGTGTTTATAAGTGTGTGAAGCTTGAAATCGTTTCTTTTGAACGTTCGCAGCATCACCCGTACTTCCTCTCTTGCGACCTTTTCCTTGCGGTGCTTTTGATCGAGCCAACCATACCTGGCTCGTCGAGTTCATTACCCCTCTTCTGGGCCATCTTCGATCTGTATCAGGACAGACGATCAAGTTTGCCCGAGCATCAAGGTCACGAATCGAGGATCAGCTAAGTTATCTCGACATAAATTACTTCATCATGGCGAACCTCGTCTCGCACATGACGCCCAAGATGGACGACGCACCGGTCTTTGTCACTCACCCTAACCAACCCTCCTCCTCCGACGAAGAACGACTGCCGGAAGTCTCGGGCCTGTCAACCAAGATCTACCACCACCTCGGCGTCGACACCCCCTTTGATCCACAACACCGACTTGTCACATCCTACCTCCTTCCCGTCCCCCTGCTCGCCACATTCCGCATCCTCGTCGCGATCTACATGCTGGTCACCGCACTCTCCACCGCCGTAGTCGAAGGGATCGGCACCATCACCTACTTTACCAGTTTGAGTTGTTGGGGCGACAGCGTGTACTTTCTCATATCTGCCATTCACACGTGTAGCTTTTGGTGGGCTTTGCGTCGGTGGAAGCGGGCGAGTCAGGAGGGGCGAGTCGGATCGAGATGCTGGAAAAGGCGTATCCGTTGAACGGGGTGGGGAGGATCGAGATTGCGCGTCACAAGGCGGGGATCGATGCGTTTGGTACGCAGCTGCATGATGCGATCGAGGGCGAGCTGAGTTACAACAGGGGATGCGAGTTTGAGGTCGGGTCGAGGTATCCTCGTTCGTGGCTTAGTCGGTCGTTCTCCCGACCACTGCAGGTGTGTCATACGCTGCTGGTGTCGACAGTGTCGAGCTTCCCCCTGGTAGTGTTGGTCATCTTCTGGTCTGTTCTCCGAGGCCCTTCGCCGCTGGACGATCCATACAGCGCTTTCAGCAACATCGGCAAACACACACTCAACTACGTCCTCACCATGCTCGACCTCATCGTTCTCTCCCGAACACCCTTAAGACCCTGGTGGCACCTCGTACCCATCATCGCCTTTTTGGGTCTATACATCGGTATCGTCGATATAACCTACCATCGCTACCACGTTTACGTCTACGGGTTCTTCAACGTTCAACGGTTCGGTACACCTCTTGTTGTCGTCTTCTGCCTCCTTCTAGGCGTGTTTGCCGTGGTATCGTTCTTGGTCACGCAGGGGTTGATGCTACTGCGCGAGTACGTAGCGGTGGGTGGGGTAGTGGTAAAGCGGTGGGTGTGCCGGATGACGCGTGCATCCCGACGCTGCGTGGGCCGGGACCGTTGGGGGGGGGGGGGGGGAGGTGGGAAACGCAGTAAGCCGGGTCACGATGTGGTTCATCTGCGTGGAAGGTTCCCTTCGAACGCGTTGACGGGGAGGTCGAGTGGGATCGTTGTGGATAACGTGCATATCCAGGCGCTGTCCATGTTGGGATCTGAGGTGAATGTGGATGATGTCAAGCCGACTCGTGGGCCCTCGATTCGGTTCGCTGATTACGAGGGCGACGAGTATGGACGTTCGCTCAGTAGGAACGGGAGCAGGTTGGACGTCCCTAACCCCGACGCATCTAGTAGCCAGGCTCAGCTGTTTCGTCCTGTACAGTGGTGATAGATGACGCATGTGTAGATCCTTGTTGTAAACGTTTCGTTCCATTTCCGTGTAAAGAAGGCTGTCCGTGACAATATGATGATACCACCACCCGTTGAAATTGTGTGAAATCGCTACTCGTATGTCTGCCTTTCGCGATCCCTCTCCAGCCCTACCCGCCCTGCTGCCCCAGCTACAGCGATCTCAAATACCCATCCAACACATCAAAGAACAGTCGTTGCCCATACCCTCCTTCTTCTCCATCCAGCAACCGATCCCTGTACACCTTCAAAGCGACATCCGCACCCAACGCTCCCAAATGCGCATCCAACCTATCCTCCCTATCCAGCTCCGCTCCACTCACCACCTCCCCCTCCTCATTCTTGACCCTTGGTTGCTCCCTCAGCGTCACCTTTTTCCGCTCAAACGCAGCCAGCAGCACCTCCTCCACCAGCTGGCGCATGTGTTTGCGCCACGGCGGGATGCTGCCCAACCGATGCGGTGCAGCTTCGGCCGCATGAGTCCAGATGAGCAGCAGCGATGTCTTTGCGAGCTTGCGTGTGTCTTTCCATTCCGACGTCGAGTTGGTGTTGTTCGATCCGGCAGTGTAAAGAAGGTGGAGCGCGAGGATGAGCGTTGCGTCTACTTTTATGGATGTGACAACGGGTTGGAAGATGGAGAGGTCGACGTCGGCTTTGGCGATGATCTTTTGGACTTGTAGGAGCGCCTCGCTGCACGAAGTGATGAGTGTGGTGCGCGAAGCTGCCAGTGAGGAAGATTGCTGTAGTTGCGCCAAGTAAGGTCGAAGTAGCCGGATGCGCGTCCAGTGGTGGATGACAAGCGCAAAGTGGTGCAGCATCGCTCGTCCTTCACCGGCTTGTTCGCGTAGGCGTGCGAGGTAGTTGTCGGCGATGCTGTTCCACTCGGTAATGGTGCTGAGTAGTTCAGTCGATGGCACTTCTTGATCGTGCTGATGCGGCTGATGATGCAGTAAAAAGCTTGTCGAAGCGGCGAGGAACTGGAAAAAGTGGGTCGAGATCGAGCTCAAATTCGAACCTGTCGGAAGTGCCGCTCTCTCACCGTCCGAGAGATGCGCCTCGTCGATGGCGCTCAATCTCGAAGTCCAGCTGGAATCGTCGATGCGCTCGCCCAGTGGCCATGGCGGCGTGACGAGTTTGAGATGCCACGTGATCGATACCCACAGCATACGCGCTGCTTCGCGGACCAAATGCGTGCGATCTGGGATATTGGTCTGCAGAAGCTCACGCCGACAAAGGGTGGAAAGAGTGCGTATGGAATCGAGAAGGTGTTGCTCTTCAGCGATAGCAAACACTTCACCACCTTCGAATTGGGCCTTGCGCATCGCCGTGACCGCGCCAATTCGGATTGTGAGGTCGTCGGTCTCGGCACTGGCCTGCCATCGTATCGCATCGTCTTCTGCTGAGTCCAGTTGATGCATACAGATTGCTTTGGCGCTTTGAAACGACTGTATAGAGCAAGAATCAAATTGGAGTCAGCGAGGAATTCAGAGGTAGAAACGAATTGCCAGCATGGCGAGACTGCCGAAATTTTGGTCGAACTTACACTCTGAAGATGATCCTGGGCAACTCTCGACCGCCCTCGTCGGAGCTCGTAGAGATAAAAGAGAAACTCGGTGCAGACGGTGTTGAGGTTGGGCTCATGGCTAAAGTTGCTCATGGCAAGAAGCGCTTGGCAAGTGGCATGCCATCGGTCGGTCATATCTGGCACCTGCTCTGCGGTCAGCGCGATACCTTCGCTGATGATCTCTTCGATGGGCTTGCAGTCGATAGCCGAGACCATGAGCTCAAAGAGGAGTGCCAAAAAGGTGAGATCAACATCGGGCTCGTCCACCTGGCCCGTCCTCCAGTCCGAGATATCGCCACGGAGATTGATGAGCTGCACGCGGATGAGACGCCAGCTGATGCCGAGGGGCGACTTGGACTCAAAGGTGCGCAGACTATCGAGGAGCACGTTGACGACGTGGTCGTTGGGCAGCAGGCCCAGGATGAGTTTGGTGCGCTCGTGCGTGGGTTCACAGGCAAAGGGGAACAAGTTGCCTGCCAAGAGCGAGCCTACTGCGTCTGCCGAGCCTTTACCTGAAGCATCGCCATTGACACCAGTCGCACCGCTCGCGAGCAAGCTGCCGGCTAAGCTAGGGTCGCCGGCGGCTACAGCTGCTGCGGCTGCGGCTGCTGCGTCCGAGGGACCATTGGCATTGAGCTGAGGTGCGCCCAGCAAGCCTGCTGCCCGTATGCTGCGGCAAGCTCACCGTTGGTTGTTGGGCCTTGACGCATCTGCTGGGCGATGCGATCCAGCACGGCACGAGCGTGTGGCGTCTGCAGGCCCAACAAGCCTGCTGCTGACGTGCTTGGCTGCGCTGCCATGTCATTGACGTCAAAGCCCTGCTGTGCGACATAATCGGGCCCCAAGTAATGCTGGAGCGTCTCTGGATCGGCTTCGTCGGCAAACACGCAGCGGTCGGCAGGGATACGTCGACGCTGACAGGGCCCACAGAGCGGTCGGACCTTGTCGCATTTCACTTTGCGAGCTTTACACTGCAGACACGTGTTGACCTTGCGACGCTTGTTGGCTGGCCCATCGTCGTCGATGGGACGAGGATGGTGGAGGGAGGACATGGCGGAGGCGGTTCAAGGTCGTTATTGCGTTGAGTATATCGACAGTCAGCGAGGATCCGATCCAGCTTGCCCGACAATGTACACGCGCTTCTCAGACAGCCGCCACGATCCGTCTAGTCGCGACCAGAGATGTTGACTTGCTTGGTTCTGTTGCGTGGTCGTTCTGAAAAGCAACTTGCCTTTGGTTATTGCAGGATAGATCGTCGGGCAGCAAGCTAGCTAGGCTGACGGTGCAGCCTAGCGAGTGCGATGTCACGCTCGCGCCTCGCGGCGAGGCGGGCAGCGATGAGGTGGGTCGGATGGATGGATGGATGGATGGATGGATGGATCGCGCCGTGCTCGAGTCTTGTCTAGCCTCGGCCCTGGAAGCCGGCGTGGCTGTTTGAATTGCTCGCCTTGGGACGAAATTCGGTTGAGCTCTCGTTGCGCTGCTTGGAACTGTGATGGATGAAGATATAAGATCGGCCGACGCTCTTCGGCCGGAGTCTTTGGACCCTTTGGTCGACGAGGAGAGAAGGTCTTCTCGTATAAAAAGGGTCAAGAAGCCTGCAAGGTCCTCAAATTTCCTCTTGTGGAGAAAACTCAAACGCGACGCGAGCCAATGTGTTCAAATCTAACAATAAAAAAGCTTGTTTCGTACGAGTACTTGGACCGCGGTCTAACAAAAAGAAGGAGTGACCAAAATGATCTGCGTCGTTCTATCTTGTTTGACACCCCTTGCCATCGCTTTGATCGAAGGTGACAGCCTGGCAGTGGCATGGATGTCTCAAATGCAGAATCTTGCATCGAATGCAAACAAAGCAGGTCTCGCATAGGTAAGCGGGACTGCCTCTTCCGATGACATGAAAACCTTGAGAACCACCAAAAAAACCTCCTTACGTTGCTTGTTGACTAAAAAGAACTGGTGAGCGGCGATTTGATGATTTTTTTTTTTTTTTTTTTTTTTTTTTTTTCTCTTTTTTCTTGTTTTTCTTTTTCTTTTTGCATTATTGACGACCCCGGACAGAAGACGCCATAGACACGAGAAAGGAAGCAGCAGCTAAAGTACTGTACCGATGCCGGGCTTTCGGTAAATCGCTTAAGCGAGGTGTGGCTGACCGGGCCCTGCTTGGATGGACAGGTGTTACTGTAACTTTAATCGCTCACAAAAAAAATCATCGCAAACGCTCGTCAGACGCTCGTCGAACAAAGCAACGTGCCCGCCAACGTGCTCCATTCGCCGCCTTGCTCGCTTGTATGCATCTTGACTATCCCCGTTGCCAAAGCCCGACGACGCTCTTCTTAAGTCCGCCTTAGAACCGGCATTTAGACTACCCGGTTCCCCTTTGATTAGCCTGCGAAGGCACACCCCCTGTTGATCGCCAGAAGATCATGATCGAGATGGCGAAAAAGCGTGTAATGAGAAGCCAAGCGAGATCTTACAACCAGATGTACACAAAGCCGAGAAGGTTCTAGACAACTTCAAGACGACCAAGGTCGAGCCCGGTTAGGCGTAAAGCCATAACCTGCGTTCGAACCTTGGAAGCCTCTTGGGAGGGCCGGAAGGTCGATTCATGATTTTCAATGGCTCTGAAGCTTCGCCAAAGTGGCCGACTTGCCCAAGAAACTTACTCAAGTCTACACTCAAGCGCAGATTGCAAAAGGCTCTTTCTATCTTATTGGGAAGGTTTCCAGCCAGTCCGCGCAATTTGACCGACCCGCAGAAAACATTTTATTTTATTTTCCCTTTTTCTGGGAGGCTTCATCATGCTTGCAGCTTCAGATTGCATGCCAGACAAAGTTAAAACGATGTCGAGATGTTCAAGATGAACTGGAAGATTCTGTCGCGATCAAGTCGGCCGTGCAGGAGCGCATGTGTTTCTGCTTTTCACGCATTGTGCTCCATACGGTGGTTGCACATCGGGACTCGGGTGGACGTGAAGGAACGTGAGCACTGTTTCAAGTCCGCTCTGCGGGCTTGGCTGGTGCGCAACCTTTGTCCCGACCCCTTTCGACCGAGTTCCCATGAATGTTTCTCGCTTGCGCATCGCATCACAAGCAGTGTCGGGCCAGAACCGGGAAGTGCACACCTTGGCAGGCTGCCAATGCAGTCAAGACCGACATCGCTTTGCAACTTTGCTGCGGAAATGTGGGAGATAACCAATGATCGGAGAAGAGCGAAGAAAAGGTAGCAAATCCCACCACGCGACGGCTTGCGCACAGTTACCTGCAGGCTCAGTTTTTTTTGCCAACCAACTGGATCAATTTTGAGACTCAAGGCTCGACGAATATGCAAGGCCAGCACGGCTGGATCAAGACGGTCATTGCACGTCGGACGGCGCCTACCATCGCCAAGACCCGACCAACGCCAATAGCTGACTGTAACGGTTTTGCCGTCGGCCTCGGTCCAACTTGAAACCGTCACGGTTATTTTGCAGAATCTTTCGAGTCGGCAAGTTGGCCGGTTGTTGCTCGGCGGATTTGGATCCCGCTGCAACGTGGAAGCACAGCCGACAGCTTGACACTCGGCTAGTTGGGCTAGGATGTGCGCATGCTGCAGCAAAGACGTAGGAAAATGCGGTCCAGGTGCTTGGGATGGCCAAGGTTGAAGCTCCGACGCCGTTTTATCACATGCAACTTTCGAGACCAAACCTTTGGCATAATGGCGTACTGTACGCAGGCTGTGCATGGACTCGGGCGCATTATTACAAACTTGGCCTTTGCTCATCCAAGCCACCTCTTTATCGGTACACTGGTTCTGTTTGTGGCACGTCACAATTCATGCACTCGACCGGTATTTTGCAGCTTAACCGAACATCGGATTCGATCCGCGCATCACTCCCGAAGGAGGAGGGCGAGATCTGGGCGCGTGCCGAGCCATTCTTGGATCAGGTGTTTGTTTAGAATGTCTACTGTACTGTACCTATCGATCAAAGCACGCAGGCATGCATGAAATTGGCAAGAATGCTCGTTCGAAGCCTGTTTGAGACGAGGTCGGGCAGCTTGGCTTCGGCTGAAGTGGGGCTAGATGGATGGATGTGTAAGAGACGAAGGACCGAGCCAAGGCCGTGACACGGGTTCAAAGGTGGTCAGTGCTGCAGGATATGATATCGATAGCGTCCGGAAATACTTTGCGGTATGGGTGTTATTCGGTGAGACCTGTGATATTTGCTTGCTCGACTTCGATGGAGTGCGTCGGCGCTACTATTGTCTCGGTCGTCGGCGGGGAGGCCATTGAAAATTTCCCATTGTTTTTTGTCAACATAGCAAAGCGGCTCGACCGTTCCGAAGTAGTAACTTGGATCGGCACATCCGACTGTCGGCAAAAATGAGGAAGCAAGATCGGAGTTCATCTCAGAGCTTGTGAAAAGGACAAAGAAGGGAAATGAGATTTGCCAAAGTGACTCAACCTCGAAACAATAGGATTCGCAACATCCGTGTCCTCTTTCATTTGAGCAAGGCCAGCCCGGGCAAGAGAAGTCTACAATGTGGGTCGGGCGGTTCCACTAAAAAAAACCTGCCTTCTTGGACACATTTTTGGTGGTGCTCCAAAGACGAAATTATGCATCATTCGCAGGCAGCATGGATAGCAGTGGGTCTTAGGCCAATGAGGACAGATGTGTTCAAGCTGGTGGTTATCAGGCCGGTCTGCGCACGAGGCCCGGAACTAAGTTTGCGAGAGAGGCATGAATCTGGTGTCCGTAAGCGCATTCGCTAACGAGCGAGACAAACCAAGCGACCAAGATTTCCGTCGTCTCGGTTAGGAGACAGGGAGACAGAGAGGAAGAGGTTGAGCTTTTATTTACAGTTTGATATATATGTTTTCTGCAGTGGTCCCACAGGATTAGATTGGATTGAAAGCAAGAGCCAACCAAGCAACAGGTTCCGTGCGACCCGATCAATACAGTCTTCTGCACTGCAAAAAAAAACGGTCACTAATCTCACCGACTGCAAAAAAGCATAAACTCGCTCTCTCTCTCTCTCGCAAGCAAGCAAACGCCTTCTCCGACGCTCCGACACTCCGCTGTTTCTCCCTCTCCCTCTCCCCTCCGATGGCCTTTTCGGGAACGAGCTCGGTTTCCTTTCCTTTCCTTTCCTTTCCTTTCCTTTCCTTTTTTTTTTTTTTTTTTTTTTCTTTTTTCTTTTTCTCTCTCGGAAAGGGCTCGTTTAGACAGTAATCTTGAGGAAATCCAACCTTTATTTATTTAAATACAGTTACCACTGAGCTGAGCCGTTTTGCCGCCGCCACAATGTACCTGCGTCGATACGATCGGAGCTCAGAGGGTATCACGCACGATTCCACGCACGCATGCACGCACACACTCATGACACGGTGGGTGTAGCGAAACAGACAGGCAGCCAGTCTAGTCTCATCTTGGAGATGCTCTTGCTTGGGGATCGTCGGCATTGTCTCCTGTAACTCTATGTGAGCGGCTGCAGTAGCCAAAGTCTATTTTCTTTTCTCTTCTTTTGTTTTCTCTATTTTGTAGGCGTTGGTGCGCTTTCAACTGGCATGTGCCCGCTAGACTGTCTGCACTTTTAGCCTCTTTTCTCCTCGTGTCGCCATTGTTTCCGTGTCAGACTCTGTCTCTCTCTCTGTGCGTGCCTTGTACCTTGTAGACTCGCTTGTCGTGTTTTGCAGACAGGCGCATTCCATTTCCACTTTGGTCATCTGCCTTTCCTTTGCTCTGTCTCGCTTTGGGCACCTCTTTTGCGCGAATCTGGTGTCGACCCTTTTTGTGCCTTTTTGTGCCTTTTTTCTGGACTGCCTAACTCATTTGTGTTGGTTTACCGATCGACTGGAAGACTGGATTGGCTCGATTCCTGTCACTCTTGTCTCCTCTCTTCCACCAAGCAAAGCTCAGCCAGCTCAGCCAGCTCAGCCAGCCAGCCAGCCGCTCGCTCCCTTCCTCGCTCCTTTCCTCGCTCGCTCCCTTGCTTGGTTGCTTGCTTGCCCTTGCTGTTTGCCGGTTGCTGGCTGCTAGCCGCCGCTCTTCTTCTCTTTGTTGCCTTTCACTTTCCCGTATCTGGGTGTTCTCGGGCCTCATTCGTTTGGTAGTGACATCCCCGTTACGACGCATCCACCGACCGACCGACATTGGCTTCCGCTTCCGATCAGTCAGCCAGTCAGCCTGTCACTTTGTCCATTCTGTCGATCAGTCTTTCCGTCTTCGTTTTTCACTTTCTGCTCCTCTCTTTACTTCCACCACCGCTTCCTGCACTCAACATCCTCCGACCTGCAGTTCACGCCATCCTCTGCATCCATCACGCTGATTCTACCACCGCCCGCCTTCTAGACCTCTGTCATCCATCCAGCTCGACAGTGACCTTGCCCTGTCTCTACATTCTAGTCCTCCTCTCTTTATTGTCTGCATACAACTCACCACTCCCTTTCATACAGCGTGGACGGATAACATTCAACGTTCTCGCCAATCCCAGCATCACGTCTGCGGTCTTTGCCTCCTTTTTTTTTTTTTTTTTTTTTTTTTTTTTTCCCCTCTTCGCTTGTCTATTTTCACAGTCTCGTTATTGCTTCAGCCTCGGCATCAGCGACTTGATCATCTAGCTCTTACATCTCTTTGGACGAACATACACGATTTCGGTCAAAGGGATACCCTTCTAAAACCAGATCATTCAACCATGTCAGCTTCAAATCCCCTAATTAACTCACCACATTCGGGAGCCATCGGTCGCCATCCGGACCATACCTTTATCACCCGTCCCAAACGATCCGACTCGGTCCAATTTGACCACCCGGTCCAACGCGGCCTCTTTGTTCCTACTAGTAGGATGCACGACATTCACGAGGAACCTACTTTTATCCCCACCTCGCTAGGCGAACATTTGCTCGAACGAACTTACCTCGATGATGTCGTGCGGCCCCTCGTTCGTGCTCTCGTCAAAGCGCGAATGACCTACGAGATTAACGGCGAAGGTGCCGCCGAAAGCTCGCAGGCCTATGTTGATCTAGAAAAGCTCCGTCGCGAGCTGGAACGGTCTACGCAGCGCGCTCGTCATGCTGAACAGGAGCGAGACGATCTTGCGCGTCGACTTGATCTTGCCAGTGTGCCCGACGCTGCCGCGCGAGACCGCGCCGAACGTCATGCAGAACACATGGGACCAACCGATCCTAGAAGTCAGCCGTTTCCACCTCCCCCGGCTATTGGAATTAAACGACCTCGTCCAGCTGATTACGATCGACGATCACCCGCCGCGTCGGCCAATGTGGCTCATGCCGATGGTTCTGGCGCCTCGATCGCGCTTACCAACGAACCTCCGCACAGCGCACCGGTGAATATGATCTCTCGACCACACCTCCCACCAGGTTCTGAGCAGATGTCTCCTCCTCCCATGTCGTATGCTCATCCAGCAGCTCCTCGACACCGACCTTACCTGGACATGCATCATGGAGACCCGCACGACAACGATCAACGTCATCTGGCCCGCATGCCTCTTGCCAATGCGGCGATGGAAGCGGACCATGCGTATGCAGACGAGAGAGCGGATAGGTATGGCATGCCTCCTGGGCAGCCTCCTCACCGTCCAACCGTTTCTCGGTTCGGCGGGATGAGTAGTGTTCGATCACCACCGCCCAGCGGCGGCGCTTATCTCACTTCGAGCAGCGAGAGGTCTTCGATGCCTGCATTGACGACTTTTCCTTCAGCTTCGTCGAGCAGCTCTTTCGGAGCGCCTTATCCTAACGTGCATCCTTATGAGCAGCACGAGGCGGACGAGTTGGAACGGTCGCGCAAGATGGCTCGAATGCGACCTGGTGAGCCGCCGATGGAGTACGTTTCGCATCCTATGGGTGCTGGGCGTCCGTTGTCCGGTAACTACTCGACGCCGGCGTCTGAAGCAGCGAATTATCCGGTGCGCAAGCTGGCGTCGACTAAGAATAGGACGTGTTCGAACTGCGCCGCTCCGCACGATGCCAAGTTTAGGCGGGGGCCTAATGGGCCTGGTACGCTGTGTGATCGATGTGGGTCGCGATGGAAGAAGTACAAGGAGCAGGAATCGGCGAGTAGGCGTGATTCGCAGCCGTCGCATGAGGCTGCTGCGACGGCGGCGGTAGGGGCGGCAGGGGCTGCGCAGGCTAGGCTCAGCTCGGCTAGTGCTAGCTCGCATTCGCCTATGGATCCGTCGTCGGCAGCAGGGCCCGTGGTAGGGGAGGAGGGTGGTGGCAATGGAAGACGCGAGGGTGGCTCGGTGGTGGTCTCGCCTCGTGATGCTGGTGTTGGTGGTGGTGCGGCAGAGCTACCTCAGAGGGAGAGGAGTGCGTCGGTCGATCAGCTGATTGATGAGTAATGTTGGGGCGCATTGGAAGAAAGGTGAGTCAAGGGGGCGTGGTAGGGATGAGGGACAGTGTGTATCATTGCAAAAAGTAGAATTTTAAACAGTGTTGAAAAATGATATGGTTTAAGGGTGTGGAGTGTGGTGAGTTGGGTTGGAGTGGGTGTGGGTGTGGGTGTGGGGGGTATCTAGGGTTGGGTTGAGGGTGGGGAGGTTGGTATGGTTTGGTGTGAGTGGCGGGGTGTGGTATATTAAGAGTACTCGACGAGTGCGCTGATGGATGTGTTGGTGGTGGTGGGGTCTGGATTAGCGACGGCTGGGTCGGGGGTTTCATGAGTAGCCGAAGGGTTAGTGGTGATGTTTGAATCAATGGTGTCGGCAGCAGCAGCGGCTGCATCATCGACGATATCGTTCTGTCCAAGTGCGGTAGTATCAGCGTTGATCTTTTTCCGAGCAGCAGAGGCAGCAGCAGCAGCAGCAGCAGCAGCCATCCCTGCGCGGTATCCAGCATACCAATACGCATGCAACTCTTGTTCCTGCCTTGCCCGTCTCGATGCTTCTTCCTCCTCCTTGCCCGAGATTCTGCCGTCGATCGCGGTGGTGGTGGTGGGAGTGGGTAGCCCAATCGAGTTAGGCGTAGACTGGACGGTTTTCACCGCCTTTTTCCAGGCGCTATTCCCTTCTACCCCCGCGTGGGGCACGATCGTTACTACAGGTTTACCCCTCTGCTGCCCATTCTTCCCACCACTGTTCAACCCTACACCTTGAGCTGCTGCAATGACAGAAGTGTGACCCTTTCGTTGAGCAAGGACCTGCTGCACGTCCAACCGCACCTGCTGCGCAAGGAGCGAATCGTGTGCGGGCGCGTCTGTCCACAACGCCACCGCCGACGTGTTGGTAAGCGAGCGAGGAGGAGGGGTGATGTTGTGCATAGAACAGTATTGGTGTAAGGCAGAGTTGTAGGTGTCGATGATGGTTGAGGGGCCCCAGATTTCGGAGTGGAGGAGGGTGCGGCCTCCGCCGCCTACTTCGCGGGGTGGGCGGTGAGTGCTAGTGCTAGAAGTGAGGGAGGTGGTGGTGGTGGGAAGGGGGAGGTCGAGGGAGCGATGGTATTCGGTGACGTCGGGTATTGCGAATGGTAGAGATGCTTCTTCGTCCTCGTTGTCTTCCAGATCTGAGGGTATGGTTGCGGAGTCGTAAGGTTCCTCTTCATCGTCGTAGTTGTAGTACTCGTCCTGACCCTCGCCGTCGAGATTCCCGTTAGATGTGTCGTAGGGCTCACCCCACTCGTCGTACTTCCAATCCGTATATGGCTCGTCGACACCCTCTCCCCCTTCATCTTGTACTTCGAAGTCCTCCTCATCCACTTCCTCTTCATCCACTTCCGCTCCCTCTCCTCCTACGTCCAGACTTCCATCATGATCCGCTGAAAAGCCGTTCGAGTTGTGCGCACGATACCCCACACCCTCCACCTCCCGCACCGCACTAGAATCGTACGACGGATCATCCCAGTGCATTACCACCCGCCGCCTCACTTTGCCCCCTCCCCCTCCCTGCATCCCTTTTTGTTTCCTCTTCATTCCCCCACCGTTCCCATTCGTATCCTTCCCACCCGATGTTGCGAGGTGATTAGAAGGTCCCGCTTCACCCTGTCCTACCGACACTGACATCGCGCTTGGCTCAGGGACATCCTCGCTAATATCGCTATACGATACGACTCGTCTTGACATCCTTAACCCTGTCTTTACCCCACGCTTGAGACAGCGAATAGGGGCGTTGTAAACGGAAGAAGTGTGTGGCGAGGAAACGGTGAGAAGGATGGTACAGAAGCGCAAAAAAGTTGAGTGCTGCAGCAGGTGCTTTTCCGACTTCCGCGTTTTCTCTCCCCCGTTGGACCCTGAGAAACGAACCTCAAACGACAACTCGCACCGCTCGCCTTGATTGACATTTTCTTTCCGCTTCTCATCAGACAACATCCTTCTTTGCCGACACTTTGGAGTCTCACAATCGACTGCTCGTTAAACATGCAATTGCTTCATGAATGGTATAATGACAGTGATGAACAGATGACTCCCTTCTGCCCAAGAGTGGTTGTGGACCACTACGACCACCACCCGCCTTCGTCCACCTCAACCTCCTTGCCGTGACTTGCCGTCGATGCAAAAGAGACAGATCGGACTGACCTACCCACCATCTCTGCAAATCCATGGCTCTGATCCTCCTCGACGCGGATTTGAGGAGCATGCATAGACGCCCAAACACCCGTCCTTGGCTGTACGACTGCTTCCCACTCCCCAAATGTTCGCGGTGAAGCAGACGACGCTGCGGACACTGCCGCCAGTTTATCCTGCAGCTGCTCGACCAGCTTGTGACTCTCTGCAAGCTGCTTCTCCACCTCTTTGTGTACACTCCTCTCCACAAAGTTGTCCTTTATCTCTACGAGATCCCGCTCCAGCTGTTGGAAGCGTTCCTCGTACCGCCGCACTTGCTCAGTAACGTGCGCTTCTCTCTCCTCGCTCTGCTGCAACTGGCGACGCGTATCGTCTAGCTCACTCGCCTTCACTTCGAGCACTCCCAAACGCACTGTCGCCTCTGCAAGCTGCTCCGCTTTAGCTTCGAGCTCCTTGACGCGTTTTTCTCCCTCGGCGAGCTTCTGGTGGCTTTGTGCTGCTTTCTGCTTCTGCGTAGCAGAAAGTTGTTGCAGATTGGTGATCTTGCTGTCCTGTTCGACAACGCGCTTCTCCAGAGCTGCGAGCTGACCTTCTGCCTTGGATGCACGCTGCAGCACCGATTTCGCTGACTCGTATGCCTCGCGTTCCGCAACCGTAGCCTGTTCTAACAAACGGCCCATTCGATCTTGCGTTTCAACACTTGCAGCTTCCGCTCGGTCAGCTCGAGCCACCGCTTCTGCCAGAGCCTTTGCTGATGATTCGCGCTCTTGAGCCCGTTCCGTTTTCGAAGCGACGAGCTCAGCCGTCATTTGGGCGAGTTGCTCCCGCAACATCTCTGCTTCTTTGTCCGAAGATATCAGCTTGGCAGCGACTTCGGCTTGAGAAGCCTCTGCGCGTGTGGCACGGCCTTCAGCCTCTCTTAGCTCTCGCGCCAGGTCGGCGCTCGCCTCGGCCTGCTTCTCCAACTTGGCCGTGAGCTCTCTGTGAGACTCCTCGCACGAAGTGTGCTGAGCTTCGAGACGAGACAAGGCCTGATACGAAGAGTCGAGCACCTGATAGACACTAGCCAGCTCGGCGAGTGTTTTTTCGGCAGTCTCCCGCGTCAGCACCCTGTCCTGCGCCAGATCCTCGAGCTTCTTGTGCAGCGCTTCTGTGTCGATGGACGCCGCATCCGAAGAGGTATGCGTATCGCGCCCGAGCTCCGCTTTGATCTCGGCGATTTTTTCGAGAATCAGACCTTGCTTCTCATTCGCGTCGCTCGCGCTCGAGAGGAAGATTTCGGTCTTGGCATTGATGGCGCCCGGAAGCTCCGAGAGCGTGCGTTCGGTGTCTTCTTGGCGCTGTAAGATTTTCTTGCTGAAAGCGCGGGCATCTTCGTGTTTGACGATGAGCGGCTCGAGAAGGGCAAGCACCGGGTTGAGATCCACCATGTGCTCGATCGATTGCTTGCCAATCACCTCTGCTAAGCGAGATACAAGCGCGTCCGAGTCGATCGGATCGCTTTTGAGGCTCTTGACCAGCGGCTCGATCAGCTCGACGGTCGTTTGTGCAACTTGAGACGAGGACGGCACCGCCTCGAGCAACAGATCTCGGCTCCTCTGATGCTCTTCCAACAGGCACCTTCGCTCCTCTGACAAGACAGGGCCAAGCGCCTGACCGAGCTTGTTAGTGAGCCTGTCAGCCAGAGTTGCGTCGCTCGCTGCTTTCTTTTCCAGCAACGAGGGCAAGGTCACCTCGAGCGCAGACTGTAGATGATCCTTGACAGCGTCTCCAACTTCGCCAATCGAGCGCTCCAATCCGTGCATCTCAGACTCGAGCATAAGCTGGATGCTGGAACGGTCTGCTGCTCCTTTCTCGGAAAGCAAAACCAAGTTCTCGTCCAACTTGGACTGCATGGCCTGCTGCAGCTTGGCGTCGGAAGCTGATTGAACCTCCCTGGCTGAGCTGGTATACAGATCGAACAGCGATTGAAGCTGCGCCACGAGTCGCGCCGTGACGCCTTCAGCAAAGTCGGATGGCAGACCAGAGCCGTTGATGCCATCACCATTTCCAACGTGCTTTATGCCAGAAGCGACAACACTGGATGTCTCGAGTTTGTCCATGATCTGAGCGATGCTCGATTCGATCTGCTTGCGAAAGTCGCCCAGCTTGTCGTCGAGGATCTCCTGCACGTAGTCAAAGTCCCATTCGCCCGGAGCATCGACGAGTCCTGAAGTAGTCATCTTGTCATCTGACGAAGGATTCCTCGGTTGGAACGGTCGAATCGTCGTCTGCGTCTCGTCAGATGCGCCGGTTGCTTTTCGCGCATGAAGCGAGAAGGAGGAGGCAAGGTGCAGGTCCAACGCTTCCTCCATGCGCCTCGACATCTCTTCTACGAGCTTGTCTTGATCCAACTCGGCGGCGGCGGTAACATTGCGCGGGTGTGGTCGCACTTGGCCCATGATGGTGACCTCATCCAAAATTTTGCCAGCCCATCCTTCCAGCGCCTTGTCCATCCGATCCACAATCTCCTCGACAAAGTCGCTAAGGCTCTCGTCCTCGTCCTCGTCTCGATCATCGTCGTTCCCGCTAGCGCCTCGCGAGTCGTAGTGGCCGCGTTGAGATTTCCGCACTCGTCTGTCGACAGATGACATGCCGATGCTGGAAGGCGCGCGACGGCCTCCCCAACGAATCGACGCACCAAAGCCCACATCAGAGGCTAGCGAAGCGGAAGAAGAACGAGAGCTGTGAGGTCCCACAGGGATATGCATAGGTTGCGATCGTTCTGCTGATCGAGGCGATACGGATCGCTGCCATGCAGCAGGGGGCTTGAGAGTCTCTGTCGAGGTCTGACCAGCGTTGTCTTGCAAAGTGTCGAGCGATACTGACTTCGACAAAGACGACAATGTCTGCTGAGCCGGGCAAGTTTGATCCGCACCCTGCGATCGATCACCTTCAGGAGGGGCTTTGATAGCGATGGCTTTGCTGCCCGTCTCTCTTGTGAAAAAAGCAGGGTCAAAGATGGAAGGCGGCGTTCCTTGTTCGGCATTGTTCGGCGCTTGCTTCGTTTGCTGGCCCCAGTCAGGCAGCAATGGTCGCTTGAAGCCCGTCGAACCGCCAAACTGCTGAGCGCCTTTCGCCCAGGTGGGCACAAAAGAGGGCGCGTCTGCAGTGAATCGAGATCCATGCGATACAGAACGCTGCTGCTGCGAGTAGCCTGGAGGGAGGAATGGCGGCGGACCCTGCCTGGCCAGTGTGCTGAAACTACGCAATGGCCCTTCGATGCTTGCTGCTGATGCTTGCGGTCGAGGAGGGCTCGTGCTATAAGTAGGATAGTGCACGTCGTCCTCGCTCTCATAGTCGATGGGCCCGTAGCGAGTTCTCTTCTCCCGTCCTTGCATCTCTCGATTCTCAGCGTCTCGGTCGTCGACGTCACCGTCGACGCCAGCCACAGTGACGCTTGGCGAGGCAGAACGCAACGTCTCTGGCACTTGAAGCCTCTGACTGGTCTTGAAAGTAAAGGCACCAGGCGTGAAAGGAGCGGCTCCCACGTTGAGATGGGAAGCCTCTGCAGCCACTTCTGCAAGTGACCCAAAGCTGGACGTCTTGATACTTGGAAGGCGGAAATGCTGGCCTTGCGCTGCTTCCGGTGCATTGTGCAGGCTGGGCACAGGCGCAGAAACAGCTCTAGAAGTGGTGCTCGCACCACTGAATTTAAACTCCTTGGCATCAGGATTGAGCAGCGAGATGCCCGAAGCTCGGCCAAGCGTGCCGGACATGGGCGGACGGCTGTCTGGAAGACGAGCTGGCGAGTTTGTAGCTCCGACAGGCGGTTTCGGAACGGGGAAGCGGAAATCCTGACTGAAGCGCTTGCCCTGGTCAGCAAGGTACGACTTTTCGTTATGACCAAAGGTCATGGAGTCATCCAGATCGGACTGCACTTCATCCGACGGATTGCTGATGATATCGTCATGCTGTGAGCCTCGCCTCGGCTCATTGCGACGGAAACTTGTTGAATCACGATCGAGGCCGTATGTACCATGCTCGTGTAGCTCAGCCTCGCCAATGCTGCTGCTAGGCAGAGTGTTGTTGGTGTTGGTACGCCCTCGCCGACGCTCGTTTCGCTCTTGACGAGCGGCGCGCTCAGCAGCGCGATGCTGTCGACGCAAGATGCGCTCCTCTCGCGCAGCTTCCTCGTCGGAAGGATTACTGAACTGCTCGTCGGATGGAGTCAGAGAGTCTCCGAGACTGTCGTTGTCGCTTTCATGTGACATGTCGCCGTAGCCATACCGACCATGAGCGTCGCCAAAAGCAGACAGATGGACACTGCCGTGACGCGCTCGCCAATGATCAGGCCCGTACTCTTGCGGCTCTTCTTCAAAGTCGGAAGCGTCGGCATCCTCACTAGGGTTTGTGCGGATCTCAACGTCGTCGTCATCAAGGAGAACCTCCTCGCTCTCTTCGCCGCCACGGTGGGATGTGCTAACCGAAATTCTTGACGCTTGCCTGGCATGCTTTCTGGAAGACCCATTTTGGACGGTCCGCGTCTCAGGCTCGTATCCGAAACCTCTTCCGAGATCCTGCCAGTTGCTACTGCTGGTGCCCTTTGTTGCATTGTGTCGCGCATCCTCAAGTTCAGCTTCTGGCTCGCACTCGGCATCTTCCTCGGCGATGTTGGACAGGTAAATCTCTGACCTGCCGAAGAGTGCTTCGGAGTCAGACAGCGGCTTTTCTGGCAGGTCTTGTGCTTCAGAAGGAGGCTTGGATGGGCCTTCGTCCGAATTGGCGCGAATCATATCGAGAGCGCTGAACACCTCGGGGCCAAATGGTCCACCTGAGCTGGGCAAGCCGAGCGACATGGTGTGGGTGTGCTTGAGTGGAGGGCGAAGGTGGAGATCCGCTTTGTCGCCGAGACGGCGCGCAAATGCCTCTCGAAGGCGATCGGGCAAGTCTGTCTGGAAGCGACCGAATGGCTCGCTCGCATTGTTCGACTTTGTCGGAATATCTCGTTCGATGGGCTGATTCGGGTCGTGCTGCAACTGCTGCTGCTGCGATTGCAAGAAGCGATTGAGCTTGAAGGTGACCATGCTCGGGTCCGCGGGAGTGGAAATGGACAGGCTTCGCCCCCTGTGGTCTGCATTGAAAGCGGCAGTGTTGGGAGGCAGTAGAGCTGTGGGATGGAACATGGCAGGATCGGCGTCGCTGTCGGCAACTTCGGCCACCATCTGCTGCTCTTCAAAGCGCATTTCGAGCAACTCGTCCCAAGCACTCATGCCTGGGAGGTAGATCTCGATCGTGTCTGGCAGACCGAGTGAATGTGGCCACGGTTCGGGGTGAATCTCGCATGTGACAGTCGCATCCTTGGGCATCTCGATGCACGGGACGAGATCATGCTGATTTGAGCTCCAAGGTTGACGCTGAACCCACTTGCTTCGTGTCGTGGCGGCAGCACGAGCACGATGGCGCCTGACTGCATCCGCCTTGCTCGTCTCGCCAGCCTGTTGAGCGTCATCAGCTTCTGTGTTGGCTTCACCTTGGACTAGCTCTGGCTCGGGCTGAGCGAGCAGTGCCTCGTCGTCTGGTAACGGTCGTTCGGCTGGTAAGGACACAACGATCTTCTTCTTTGCTTTGAGAGCAGCAAGGCTGGCCGCAAATGCGGCTGGATTCATCGAGATGGACGGAGTCGAGTTGTGACCGGTCGTCTTGAGTGGAGTGACGGGTGGCAGAGCCTTTCCTTTTCTGAACTTCATGTTACCGTTCATGGCAGCTGCGGGGTGAGGCAAGCCGAGGCTGACCTGCCCTGCTGGCATGAAGAAAGGGCTGGGAGGGCCGGAAGGGTTGGGCGAGATTGGAGATGGCGGACCCACATAGGCGCCAGGATGCGGCATGTGGTTGATGATGGGCGGAGTGGCGAGAAAGGCAGGAAGACCCGTGAGCTGGACGCTTGCATTGTTCATGCCGTGACCCAGCCTATGGGATGGTAGCGGCGATCGAGACGGGTTGAGGACGGGTGCTGGAGGAGGCTGATAAGGTGTGACAGGTGTGTGAGGTTTGAAGTTGCTAGGATTGGGTGCGCCACCAGGAACAAAGGGTCTAGAGTTGGCGTTCATGTGCATGGTCGCGCCAGGTGCGCCACCAAGGGGTGTCATTTGATTCTGGATTTGAGATAGCTGTGATGGGAGAAAGAAGAAGCGAGGGCGTCAGCAAGCCCGTGGAAGAGAAAGTTGGCCTGCTTTCTTCGGCTGCGGATTTCAGAGCAAAAGCGTCACAACTGCTAGCATGCTGTGGTGGAAGAGAGAAGATTCGACGTAGATGCACTCACCATGGTGGGACGCACTGCTTGACTTTGGGTTTGTGCGGGCGTGCTGACACCTGACTGCAGAGGCGAGGGTTGTCGTGGTGTGTCTGCATTGCTGCTGGCGAGCGCAGCAGGCTGAAACACCGGTGCGGCGACGTTGAGAGTACGACCCTCCATTTTGCTGCGGGCGATGTCGAAGCAAACGAAAGGCCTCGGACGACGCGATTGCTCTTGAAGCGAGATCGCGGCGCAGCAGATGAGGACGCCTTAGTCGAAGCTAGAGAAGCAGTCGTCTCGAGCTAGATTGAAAGCATTGGCATAAAGGTGGATGAAGCTGCTTTCTTTAATGACCGAAGGAGACGCAGTGAGGTTGTGCCTAAATTTCCCGCTTCAACTGTGAAGCTGATGAAGAAGTGGCGCTGTTCGAAGGGACACTGGTAGCCGTGACGATCAGATGCGCTACGACCTGACGACGACAGCGACGGTAATGATGATGATGATGATGAAGAAGGTGGCGATTAAAGTCTGGATCGTGCGATCAGGGAAGGGATTCGACGACGCAATGTGCTCGTTTGCTTAGCCTCACACACTGCGCACAATCACTTGGTGGCGGGTGGGCCAAGCTTGTGCTTGACATGCGTGCACACTTTTCGTCCGTGACTTCAGAGTAGGAAGGAAGGGTTCCGACAGACACGCAACGCACACACACACACACACACACACACGCGCAAACGCTCAAATGCACGCACGCACGCCCGAAAAAGGGCACGCAGCAAAGCATCCTCGGCTGCAGTCACACTCTACGCACGCCCGCCTTCTGGAAGATGTGCGGCCAAATGCAAGTTTGATTTTGGCATGTCAAAGCCGTTGATTAGGCGTGCGACAGGTGCTTGTAGCCGAAAACGCTCTCTCTCAACTCGGCACCTTTGCTAAAATCACATTTTTTATTTCTAAAAAATCTTTCTCTTTGAAAGCGACGGCGACCCCACATTCGGCAACTCTTCGCTTTGACCGGCACACAGTCGAGGCCAATGCAAAGTAGTCACCTTGCTACACTTTTATGAAGTGAAGGCGCGGGACTTTGCTCGACCAGAGGGAAGCAAGTCCATGGCAGCGTTCTGCGTCCGATTACGAACAAGACGAGCAGCAAGGGTTTTCCGAAAGAAAGGATCGGCAAAGTGCAGCATGCTTCAGAAACAAGACGCGTCTGGCGCCTAGAGAGAGAGAGAGAACAACACTTTTGTCCGCCACGCATCGAATTTTCCGGCCGATTAGACTTGCTGCCCGTTGAGTTGTGGAGCAAAAGCAGTTGCCCGAATTCCGCGGCTATTTGAGTTGCTCGTCCTTCTCGACACCAACCGCCTTCATCTAGGACAAGCATACGGTTGGAAATGACCAAGCTCATCCTGTCTACAGCCAACTCTCAGCTACTTCGGCAGCTCGTGCAGGGGAGCGGTTCGGACCACGATGCGGTGCGATCACTCAAAGCGGCGCTGGACGATCCGTCAGCGCAGCCCAAGATGACAGCAGACAGTCCGGCCGTTCCGACAGCAAGCACTGCAACTGACTCAGCTTCACCCATCGTACTGGATCATTCGGCTCTCATCCGTATCGCTTCGTGGGCACGGGTTGAGCAAGCGGCAGCAGGACCGAGCATCGATAAGGCCAAACTAAAGCTGTCTGCGCTCGTCGCTGGATCTCGCGTCTACATTCCACCCAAGCCTGTCTTTGAAAGGTCAAAGGAACTGGAAGAATCTTTAGCTGCTATTCGACGGGCCCAAGAGCAAGCTGAATACCAACGCATGTCCACCACTACTGCTGCATCTAGTGGCTACAAGATTCCCACCTCCTATGTCAACATTGCCGGTGTCGATCCCACCCTCTCGCTTCATCAACGCATCTCATCGCACGCTGCTACCCCTCAACTTTCCTCTCACACACTAGTGGGTCAGGGAGAGGAACAAGCGTGGAAAGACGCCCAACGACAACTCAGTGTCATCCTCAACATCTTTCTCTCAACACTAGCTACCGCGACCGCTGCATGGTGGGCTAGTGGCAACGCTAATGTCGCAAACAAGGTGTTGGCTAGCATGTTGGTCGCAGTCGTGACAGCGGTGGCTGAGATTGTGCTGTACAACAGGTACGGCGTTTACGTCAACGAGAGCAAGAAGATCAAGACCAGCCGAATGAAGGGGTCAGATGTCAAGTCGGAGATGGCGGATTTCAAGCCTCTGCAATTGGATAGTGCTTTGAAACGGAAAGCACAATCAGCACCACCGAGCAAAGAGCCTTCATGAACGATTCCTCACACCAAGTACACTCGCTTCAGTAGAAATGCTATCCATTTTGTTCCATTCTTCGTCTTCGTCAAAGCATCCTCACTTGTCCTTGGGACAATACTGCACTACGGCCCACTTGCCATCCACTCGCCATTTTTCATCCTGACCTTTCACCCATTCCTCCTGACCAGGCTTGAGTCCAACACACACATCCGCCTTGTTGGTTCTCAGAGCCAAGATCTCAATCGTACCAGCGAGCGGTCCAAGCGCTTCACGGAAGCTCGTGTCCGACTTCCACGTTGCATCCGAAGTAAGCTTGCGGTAGTTGAGATCACCTTTAAAGATAACAAGATCGCTCTTGGTGGCCAGCTCCGTGTGCAGCTCGGGGGAGTATGTGGCCATGTTGGCGTACGACACGGGTTGAGTCCAAAAGCCATTCGCGGAACCCGTGTCAGTGCCCAAGGCCGTGTCGAGAGGCACGGACAGCTTGAAGCGGCCCTCTTCCATGTGCTTCATCCACCTCCTCACCATGGCCTGCACAGGTGTCTGCGACGAAGGCGTCTCGTCCTTGACCATGGTCGAACGACCTCGGCCGTCTCGCTCATCCTCTTCGTCATGAATCGAAAGCGAAGAGAAACGAGAGCTGTCCATCACGTACGATCGCGATGGGGAGATGGTCTGCGAACGAGCGTTCTTAAAGTAAGCAGGGTCCATCTGGAAGTTGCGGCTGCCAGCAGGAGCACGGCCTCGTCCCGTAGAGTCGACGCTGCCGTCTCTGGCCTGCAGGTGCAGACTGCCGGGAGGGTGAGGAGAGCGACCACGCTCCTTGCTGTCGTCGGCCATCTGGAGCGAGCGCGAACCCGCCGGCTGAGCACCCTGACCACCCGAAGCGTTGTACGAGTACTTGCTGGGGTCAGCCTGGAGGTCTCGGCTGCGGCTGACGCTGCGGTGTCGGTCCCGACCGGCGTCTTCCTGTCGCGCAAAGAAGCTCGGCTCGAGGAGCGACTCAATCGTGTGTCGGAAGTCAGGCGGAGTGACATCCGAGACGAACCAGGGCATGTTCTTGGGGTGGAAGACCACTTGACCGACGTGAGGCGTGGTCAGCAGCCAGTCGGCAAAGATCATGTCCGTCACCAGCTCAAAGCCGGCATTGTCGAGCACGATGTCGACCCGTCCATTTTGGAGCGATCTGATCTTGTTCCAAGCCTGGTCGAGGTCATTGGCAAGGATAAATTTGCTGCGCGCTTCCTGCTGCTCACGACCCGTGGTCTGCAGGGCTTGCAAATCGGCGTAGGAGAGATTGGTGAGCAGGCTAAGATCGGTGGCATTGCCCCACAGCGACATCTGAGCCATCTCGTGGAAGAGAATCTCGCGGCCTTCGGGCGTCGACTCGGCACCCTTTTCAGACGAGAGCGACTTGGTCACGAGGTCTTGGATGGTGACGGCAAGCGCACTGATGGCGGTACCAGAGCTCTTGAACGTGTCGAGCTTGGTCTTGGAGAAGGGATCGTACTGCTTCCAGTGCTCGCTGCGGGCAAAGAAGCTTCTGAGCAGCCTGTACAGATAGCATTCGGCAAATAGCCAGGGGGCGTTGAACCAAGTCCACTTCTCCTTTTCGATGGTCGAGTCAAACAGCTCGGTCGAGGGACCCTGGTCCGTGTCTTGGCCCGGGACGACGTGGATGGGCTCGAGAGGGCGGTCTCGGCTCATGTCGTGCTTGAGTGCGGCCACCTTTTCGATGATCTGCTTGCCCTCTTGGATCTTGGCAGACTGGTTGGTTCGTGAGTACGAGAGTGCATGGTTGGCGCTGTAGATGCCGTCGATGACCTGGGTCAAGATGGCAGGCCAGCGGTGGACGGTCGACTCGTATGCAAAGCTCGACTTGTCCTGGGCGGACGTCAGGGGAACGGGAGGAGACCAGACCATCTTGAAGCAACTTATGACGAAGGTCTTGAAGGGGGCTCTACGAAGTGTGGTTGTTAGAGAGCGTGCTGGTGGTGATGGTGATGAAGGAGGATCGACGAGGTGAGGAGAAGCGGACAAAGCAATTGAGACCAGATGATTGGTTGCTTGAAGCAAAAGTCGAAGCAAGCAGCAGCGTCACGGGGTCTATGCAGCCTCGTCAACTTGCAGCAAAGAGTTGGTCGGTCTGCGAAGAAACGTTGCGTTGCGTGGCTTGCGCATGGCGCGTGCGGGGTCACATGTCGTTGAGGCACAATTTCGATTCCACTTCAAACCGTGTTTCTCGAGACCGAGACAACCACAGCCTGCGCCGACTCTCTTGCTTTACTGTAGATCTCTGTGCATTTGATTCCTTGCGCTTGAAACCAAACAGCTTGACTTGATGCAGGCACAGCCGAGCTTTATCGAGTGCGAATCGTTGCAGCAACTTCTTTCCAGTTCCGAGGCATGATTTCAACTTGATTTCTGCTGAGAATAAAGCAACCATCTTTTTTTGGGGATCTTTTCTCTTCCATTGCCTCGGCAGTTTGAACCGCGACGTGTGACGGTCATGCTCGCTGATCGCGCCCAGGCAAGAATATCGATGTTCATTGCACTTCTGCTAAGTTGTCCTTGCCGCACATCAACACACCGAAGGGCGATAAGAAGGGGGTATGGCCACGATATTCAAATACAGTATACCTAACTTGTCTCCAATGAAGACGCCTGGTTTGGGGCCGAAAATCTTTCTCGTAAACGCTCAGTGGGTGTCGAACCTATCAGAACGAAAGGCAAGCATTGACATCAGCCCATGCCGGCGCCGCTCGGGTGGCCCAGATGACACATCCAAATCCTCGTCTTGTACAATCGAAACAGCTCCTTGACCAGGTCGCGAAAATCGACGCGCATGCTCGCCGTATAGTAAAACGTGAGCTTGCGCCTGTCCCACTGCATCTCGGCCGCCACCACGCTCATCGGCAGTCTTCGCTGCATCACCTTCGAAATGCACAGCTGCAGAGCGCGCTCCTCGTCCTGCGCCTTCGAGTAGAGCGTGCTCGTGTCGACGGCCGTCGCCTTGGTAAAGAGGCGCTTGGGATTGATGGTGCGCATCGGTCGAACCGCCATTGCGCTGGTACCTGCGGATGCTTGCGGTCCACTCATCGTCGAAGTGGGCGAGCCGCTGAGACCCGATGCATTCGAAGACGTCTCATCGCCGATGTTAGAGCTATACAGTAAGCCTCCTTGGCCGTGCAGTCCGGCTGCGGCGGCTGCGGCTCCTCCAGCTGCCGCGCCAATCGTCAAATCCGATTGATGTGCCAGGAACGCTTGCACCTGTTCGACCGTGATGCTGTCGTTGACCACCGTGCCAAGGTCCTTTCCTCGGTCCGCCTCCACAATTACCAAGTCGCCACGTCGGATGTCCTCGCCATCCCGGCTCGAAGGCGACTGCGACGGCGACGTGGAGCGGAAAAACAGATCCGTGCGCCCTTGTTTGAACTCGACAATGTACAGAGGCGTATCTTTGGACAGGCTCGTGAGCGGCACCCCTTTGCCCAGATCCTGCAGCTCGCTCGCAGTGCCTGCACTCGACTGAGGTCCACCTCCTGCGCCTCCAAAGCCACTGGGAGGGCCCATCGACGAGGGCGGCATGGGTCCAAGAGCGGCCAGGCTGGAAAAGGTAAGGTCGTTCGACGAGGTTGACATGGACGGAGGCGCACCCAGACCAGGCATGCCTCCGGCGACCGATGCGCCAAAGCTAGCGCGCTGTTGCGGCGGAACGAAGGGAGGCACACCCGCCATCTGCGGCATGATGCGACCGCTCGGGGCTACAGCGTGCCCACCATAGCCATAGAAAGGCACGTCAATGGGGCCGACACCGGCGAAGCCACTCGCATCGAGGTGCTCTTGCGCCATCGATGCACGCGCCTGCGAGGTTGAAGTGAACGACTTGGCCTGAGCAGAAAGACCCCGACCCGTGTTCGCGCTCGCATCGGCAGAGACGCCACGAACTCCTGTGGGTGACATTCCCGGACTAGCACGCACCGTGCGAGTGCCTTCCGCCTGGCTGTCAAAAATGGAGGCGACACCAGGGAAGTGAGGACGGGCTTGCAAGTCGCTTTTGCCGATCGACATCTGACGCAGCTGCCTCGTCATCTCTGCGAGCGTGCGCTGACCTTCGCCAGGCGAGCGTGCTGCCATCTGTGAGGGAGTCATCGTGTCCCAGCTGGCCGAGAGACTATCTCTTCCTCCGCCGTCTCGGTTACCTCGAGCATGTGGTGTTTCATTCAAGCCAGCGGATTTCGCTTCGAAGCTGCCAAAGCCTCGATCGTCAAAGTCAGACGGCATCGACGCTGGATGCGTGTTGGCGTCGGTTGCGCTGCCGTCGTCACAAGAGCTGGGATCGAACTGATAGTCGCCGGCAAGGTCGTCGACGGAGAGGGCAAGGCTGCTACCTGCAAATGGATTGAAGCCCGGAATGACGCTACTGACGCTGCGGTCGCGTCCATGGTTGCCAGCGCGTGGCCACGATCCGTTGGCCTCACGCGCACCAGATTCGGCTACATCAAAGCCTATCGCGCGTCGATGGCCTCCAATGACGCCCGCAGGCTCGCGGTTGGGGCCGATGCCGGCGACCGAGTGACGTCGCGACTCAGTGCCAGCGACGGGACGCTGCGAGTCTTCGCCGCTGACGTCTGCGCCCGCCGTCTCGGGATAGCTGGATAGCTGCGGAAGTTCCGGCACCGCACCAAAGGGAGATGTGGTGGCGGCGTGTATGCTGGCGCGCGACGATCGCAGCGAAGGATCGAAGAAGTCGAATCCGAGGTCATGGAAGCCGGCAGGTGAGCTGAGGAACGGCAAAGGCGAGGCCGGCTCGGGCTTGCTGCTGCGGACGAATGAAGCCGAGAAGCCGCGCTGAAGCGGTGGGATGGGCCTCTGCGGCATGCCCGGGTTCGGGCTGGTAGTGCTGGCCATTGCGTCATTGTTTGGACCTTCCCAGATGGTGCGGGAAGCCATGCCTGAAGCTGAAGTGATGCGTCCGGCAGCGTTCTTGGCCCACCGATCAACAAAAGGAGCCGCGCTGCCATGTAGAGCCAGAGCTGCAGCGCTGGAGGCCGAACGGTGGCGCGAAGCACGCATCGTCTGCTCCATGTGCGAATAGGACGGATTGGGATCAAAGCCCAGCGTCGATCCACGTCGACTCTCGGAAAAGGCTGGACCCTCTTCTTCCTGCATCGTGGCAAGGATGCCGCCCGATCGAGCTGCTAGCGACGAGCGCGAATCCTGCGATGCATCAAGTGGGTGAGGAGAGCGCGCCACTCCAGCACGACTGAGGGAGGCCTGCTGCTCTTGGCGGCTTTGTGCACTGGTAGAGGACAGATCAAGTTTAAGACCGGTCGGTGGCATGGATGGGACGTCAACCGAGGTGGCAGGCGAGGTGCCATGTCGCGCGTCGTCACCGTTGAGCGAGGCGGGATGAGACGGGTTCGACGGCGTAGGAGAAGAGCCTGGAGAGCTGGCATTGCTGTGATGTTGCGCCGAAACAGACGGCTTTGCAGAGCCGGTGGAATCCGCAGCACGTATCTGCGCGGCGCGCGATGGAGTCGACTCCACGCGTCCGGACATGATGTAAAAGTCTCGATCGAGGATGAGAAAATTGCTGAAGGTGTGACTAGGGGGCCGCTCTTCCTCCTCGGTGATCGGAGCTGCTTCGGAGGTGGCTTGTAGATCGAGCTTGTACGTCTGCAATAGGCGTTCGACCAATGCGAAGGATTATAGACACAGTTGGTGATCCGTGTAGACGTGCGCCTTGCCCCTATCTTGCGAGCTCTCTCTAGGTCTAAAGCCAACAGTCGTCTACAGCGCCTTGAGACGATAAAGTCGTAATGCGAGCAAAGAAAGGCAACCCAAGCGTGCGGCGAGGCTGGTAGGTTTCCAGATTCTACGAGCCCGGACAATAGCTCGTTAATGTCGATGGCCAACAAGAAGCTCTTGGCCACACGTTACAAGCTGTGAGGTGGAAAAGGTGAACGTCGCACGGGCGTCTTGCTTGCTTTTTGGGCTGAGAACGATTCGAGGCGGCTGAGCTTCGAGATTATGCAATCGAGCTTGACCGAATGTCGCATTTACGAAAAGCAAGAACCTCTGCTGCTGATAAATTCGCTCAATAGTGCTTGACGTGGGACTGAACGGGTAGTGTCGATGCTAATGAGGACAACGATCAGGTCCCGCAGAGGGAGAGAGAGAGAGAGAGAGAGAGAGAGAGAGAGAGAGAGAGTTGAAAGGTGTCGGGGTCAGCAGACTGTTTCGGATGGGCGAAGGGACGATGGATACGAACGACAAGGACAGCGACGACGACGAATGGCGATGCTGAGGTGGTGACTGGAAGGATGCAATGGATACAGTGATAATAATGTAAGGAGCTGGAAAGGAGGCAGCTAGGGTTATATGGAAGGAGGGAAGCTACTGGCAGAATGGAAGAGGAGACGACGAGCAAAGCAATCGAGAGTCGAGCTCTCTTTAAGTAAGAGGGAGTGATGCTCGGAGTGAAGCCGCCCTTGCTCTCTATCTGCCGTCGATGGATGGCTCGGCTGATGCGCCTGCTCGCATTCAGTGAAAAGCGACCGGCATTCAGTATCTAGAGCCAACGACCAAAAACCGCCTTGATCAGCCTCGATCCAGCCCCGAGTTGACTGAGCCCAAACGCCAGTACCGGGAGGAATAGCACAGGGCTTCACCTTGAGCAATTCCTGCCTCGAGTGACGGTTGAAAGTACAGCAGGAAAAGGCTGACGCTGAGTCGCACGAGCAGAAAGCTGAGCCAAGCTTCGGCAGCTCGAGAGCAGACCAAGCCTGCCTTGTCTATTTCGCTTCAATCACGACGTTCAGCAGCCCTGTATGGCTTGCTATCACATGCTGCTGCGACTGGGAGGCCCGTGTGATTATATGGAGCTGGGATGAGTGATGTCGATGACAAGGCGAGGCGAAGAGGATGAGCAGGAACGTGGCTGTTGCACAAAGAGACGAACAATTCTTGATCGGAAAGCCCAGGACTTTACGACAATCCGCGCAAAGGGTCCATCTTCTTTGGCGACGAGCCTGGTGCCTTTTGCGCTTTCCACTTTGGCCATGTTGAGGCAATCAAAGTCATCGGCTAGAACTCGCTGCGAGTGTGACACGGCGGCGGTGGCGTTGCTGCGGAAGCGTGTGATCGCAACTCGAGCGGATCCAGGGTCTGGGCCGTGCAGTGTACTTCCACATGCAAGCTTTGCTGCAACGCCATTCTTCACGGCTAAATTGATCAGGTGCTTGACGACCTGGCCAAAAAGAGGACGGCAGGATCAACTGCGCGCGACACAAGATTCCGCCGTGTGGCCCTCCACAGAGAAGCAAGGAAGATGCAAGAGCAAGAGCATCCCCGCCGCTATCACTTTGAGCGATTCGGCTGCTGAAAGAGCCATGAATCCCAGAGAGCTGGGGTTCAGGGTTCAGGCAGCAACCGGCAACCCTGCTCGCTACCTGTGATCAGTCACAGGGCACGGCAGCACGAGTATTTCGTGGTCTGCCGATGACTTGGGCCGAGTGAGTCAGAATGACCATTTTGTGGCAACCGAGCGAAAAGTACGCAAGCAAGCGGATCTTCTACGCAGCTGTGCTCGTGATGCTTCGGAAGAGCAGCTTGCCATTCAAACCCAACGCCGTTCAAGCGGCAGGCAGCCAAGGCAAGTTTCCGAAGGACGTTACGCCAAGCAAAGTCGCAGCGTCAAGAATCGCGGCTCTTCCGATCCTCTTGATCAGCACTGAGGACCACCGCAACTTCGCACACGATATGGGCCAAAAAGGGAAAGGAACGCAGTAGCGCCGACAAGACGCTTCCACGGCGGCCAATCCAAAAGGCTTCTTTTCTTTCGGTCTACATCGTACCCATTGCAGCTCCTTCTATGGCCTCTTTGCTACCACCACTGCATCTGCACCTTGTTTCTTGCAAGCTAAAACTCACCTTGTCAAGTCCAATTTCTATGGTATGTCGTCCCAGTGCTTCTTGTCGCTGATTCAAGTCTCTATTTTGCTATCTTGCTCGTGTTCTTGGCGTTGGCTTGCCGTTCAAATGGCTGTGCGGTACCACTGTTTGTCTAACAGTTGGTGTTGTTCCTGCACAGGCTTGTGCGCCCGTCTTCCGATACCTTCTGTGGGTAAGTGTGCGCTTCGACTCGGCAAAAAGGGGTAGGTAGTGCTTTGTGCTGGACCAGATCCTTCTCGTCCACTAGCGAAGCTCGGACTTTTTTGAAGCTGTTCAGGTTCTTCTTGTGACCTTGACTATTACAGATCTGCGGACCTCCTGCGATGCGATTCTATCTATTCGGGGTATCTTGAGGCAGGGAAAGGAAAGTGACGTGACGACGACGACGACGAAAGTCAAGCTGTCGTGCGGCACCGCAGAGTGCTGGACGAAAGGAAGCAAGTCCTGCAGTGGCGGTGTGCAAGTGCAGCGTGCGCCGGCGCGAATCGCTTTCAGTGGTGGCAACCTTGCCAGCTCTTTGACCTATCGAGTGGATCAACGAGGAAGTATCGACAAAATTGCTCGCCGTTGGTGGTAGAAGCAACAGTCGAGATTCTGTTCGTCCAAGTCGTACAAGCAGGAGAAGCTGCTTCGGCAGCAGCTCCACCGTCTACGAAGCTGGACACTGCACTTGCAACGCAGCCGTCTGTCGAGGTTGGTAAAGCTCGGATTCCACAGAGCCGCAGTTGAATGCTGTTTTGCTGTTTTCGACGCTGGATGCTGGTGGTGCCGACGTTGCCGAAGCGGTAAGCAAGCGCAGCAATGAGCGGTGTTCTATGGTCAAGGCTAAGGTGGGACGAGGCGGATGAGGGTGCAACGACGACGAGGGAAGGGGGGAAAGGAGCGACCTGGAGATGAGTGTTGCAACGCAAGTATGAATCACGCTCAGCGGTCACATGAAGTTGTCCACCAAAACCTAAATGCGCCTAGCTGAACACCTCTCTCTCGCTTCTGATTTTCAAGTTGCTCCGCTTCAGACGAGGCTCATGACAGGGTCGCATGCATCTGTCGAGGTGCAGCGCCCTCCGGATTCGAAGGGTCTCGTAGCGAGAAATCTGGGGTCCACTCTGCAGCGTCCACTCTCCCGACCTCTCCTCGCTCGCAGCTCTTTTGCGCCAAAAATCCAAATTTAGTGAACTTTAAAGAAACGAGACTAGGTTCTCAGCTGTCCATGCAGCTTAGCCGCCATTCTTTGCCGCATTCGCCGGAAGGCAAGGACGGCTTTTCGACTTGCATTGCAATCATCGACCTTGTACGTTCATGGTCGCTCTCGGAGCCTCTTGGCAGCATCCATTAGAATGACAGCCGACGAAGGTGCGAGAGGTCGAAGAAAGCGGTCACTTCGGGTACGCTTTGTCGGATCGGAGCTTCGGCAGCGCGTGCAAATCGCCAATTCACACGACTCTCTCTCACTTTTTTCGTGTGGAATGGGCGGACGTCGGGGTCACAAAAAAGTGGGTTTGCATGCGCGGCAACACATCAAGCCTAAGGCACTCGGCCGGTGTCGAGCTAAAATCTGAACGGAGAGCTGAGCCAGGAGGATTCCCCTTGGCATTTCACGAGCCTTGCCTCTCATTTCGAGCTTGAAATGCGCGACTGCGCACGCGACTCGAGCTCCATCCTTTGGCCTCGTCATCGACAGCCGAGCCTTGATCGTCTCTCGGGCGTCGTCGTCTGTTCTTGCTCGCAAGAGTGAGTTCAAATCGTCTTCGATAAAAATCAATCGTCAAGGACTCCCAACGAGATCGAGAGAGCCTTTGGTGCATGCGCGAGAGAGTGTTGACAAAAGTTGACCGCTCCGAGGCAATTGCCATGAAGCGCGTCCCGTGTGAGCGCGCTGCAAAGCAAGATGCTGGACGCCTCGTCTGCCAATGCCACAGTCAAACCAACTCGAGCCTCGAAACTTTATATCGCAGCATGGACGAGCTTTGAAAAAGCTGCTGCTGCGCATCCCGCCATCCACACCTGTCTCACGCTCAACGACGCCACACGATCCACGGATCCTCCTGGCTGGTTTGACGACCTCCCGAAACCGTGCCTGGAATGGTCGATCGCTCCAACCAAGTTGGCTTTTTCACCTTATCTGTTCTGTGCATAACAATTTCAGTGGCAGTCTATGTATTCACATCAACAATATGTACAGCAGCGACCGAGGGACAAACCGGATTCGTCCATTAGAATTTCAAGTCTCTGAGCTAGCTTTCAGTGCTGCAACTCGACCCTTTTACCAGGCGACCACTCCCTCGCCGCCTTGTCGATGTTGGTCCAGTACCGCAGCTGCACCGCTGCCTCTCTAGCCGACTCGAGATCGGGCGGTGTCTGTTCGAACGCCCTTGCCAACGTCTCGACTGTGCTTTGCAGCAGTTTGGCGTTATCAGCTCTCACCTCTGCCGCCTCTTCCTCGCTCTCCGCCTCCTCCAACCTCTCCCTCAACTCCATGACCTCCATCAATAGTTCCGGGTCTTCCAACGAATCCGACTCGGACACTTCGGGCGCATGGTGTCGCTCGAGCAGGTAGTGCGCTCGGGGAAGCGGGTTAAGTAGCGTCTCGTAGGCGCGGTTGATAAGGGCGCTTTGCTGCGCACCGATCTGCTGCTCTTTGTCGGTTCGCCCTACCATACGGTCCGGGTGCGTTACGGCCATCTTGAGTCGCCAAGCTCGCTTGAGAGCTGATGTGTCAACTTCCCAACCGCCCTTGGGCACGGAGGTGAAGTCGAGGTCCATGGCTTTGTAAAAGTCGATGTCTGAGGGGAGCGGTTGGAGCGTGTTACATTTGGGGCAGGAGAAGGATTCCAAAGGTTGCGCTTCGCTGCAGTTCGGGCATGATTTGAGGGATGCTGCTCCGGCGGACGTGCTGTATGCCAGACGTGTTAAGGCTAAGGGGATGTGTTGCCTTGATGGCAGCCGAGCGGTTGCTGCGCGAACAGATGCAGGGCTTCTTGAAGAGATTGCCAGTGTGCGGATGGCGACCGATTTCCGCGATGCTGTTCGAATGGCGTTCGACGCCACAGGCCGCACCGCAGCACGTGTGATACCTACAGCAATCATGATTCGTCGATGACCCTTCAAAGGAAAAGCTTGTAAAGCAGCCAGAGACCTACGAAACCGCCAACGATGTAGAGCGTCAGACGATGCTGTCGGGCGCCGTTGACAATGGTCCTGGAAAAGTGGTTCGAGGTGCGTTGCAATTGAGCACCAAAGTTGTCAAACTGATCCGAGGTGTGGGAAAGCAGACCAGCGCGCTGATTCTCCGAGTCGTTGTGAATGTCGATCGTCACGGAACGCAATGAAGACACTTTGGAGTAGAGTGCGTCGAGAGCCGAGTCGTTCTGCTGCTCGTACGTTCGATCGGCCGAGGTGGACATCTAGCCTACGCTCGTTGCTGCCGACGTCTCACTTGGATGGTGTTTGTGTCGGACCTGTGAAAGTGTTTTGGCGTTGGCTGACTCGTTTGTGAGCAGTTACCAGTAGAAAAGCGGTGGAGGTCGAGCGTTGAAGTGGGAGATCGATGGAAAGTCGTGCGTGGATGTCGTTTCCTTGGTCGCAGCTTGGCTCGGCTCAGCTCGAGTGGAGGTTTGGAAGCTGGGAATTTGGTGAATCGTGTTACAGGAAGGTTGAAATCGGCGATTCGCTGTGGCCAACCCGATTTTGCGGGAAAAGCTTTCTGATTTTTGGAAGAATCCTTTCCGAGCCGTCCTTCGTCGTTGAGCTGTGAATCGTCAACCTTCAAACGACCACCACAACATCGCTTCGTCGTTCCTCATCACCGACGTCACCATCTCTTCGGTTTCACTGAAAGCAACGCATTGAGGTCGCAACATGCTGTCATTACTCTCCGCTGCTTTCGGCAGACTCGGCCTCGGCGCTGCTAGCATGGCGGCTGGTCCTTCGTCCGCCGCTTCGGCCTCTCGACTGTCTTCTTCTCGATCGCTTCACATGGCCTCCTCCTCCCGTCCAGCGCTTCGCTCCGCTCTTCCGACACCCTCACACCTTTCTTCCCTTGGCGGTGTTCGACACAAAGGAAACCTCGCACCGAGAAGAACAAAGTACCGCAAGGCACACAAGATCACTATCCCCTTCAACACCGGAGGTTCCACCAAAGGCACCACCGTCCAAGAAGGCGCATACGGCATTCGACTGCTTGCACCTGCTCGTCTCTCCACAAAACAGCTCGTGGCCGCCGAAACGGCACTCAAGCGTAAACTCAAAGTGGTCAAAGGCGCACAGGTTTTCCTGCGCGTGTTCCCCGATATCCCCGTCTGCATCAAGGGTAACGAAACTCGTATGGGTAAAGGCAAAGGCACTTTCGAGTACTGGGCTTGCAGGGCCAACATGGGCAAGGTGATCTTTGAGATCGGTGGATCTGTTGAGATCCGACCTGAAGTGGCCAAGGAGGCGCTGCGATTGGCGTCGGCAAAGTTGCCTGTTCCCACGGAGTTTGTTACCACTGCTTCGAAACCTAGGATTGGAAACAAAATCGTGGAAGCTGCTACTAGCGCCAGCCCTGCTGCGGCACCAGCTACAACAGGCGAAGCTAGCGTATCTGCAGCTACTGTGTCTGCCACCGTCGCTTCGTCGTAGCTGTCTCGATTGCGTTGTATCATAGACTTTTTTTTTTACTTCAAGCATCCACTCTCATGTCCATAAATGTGCGACTTTTCGTCGTTTGAGCACAGTCATACACCAGACGTGATTGCAATGGACCACACAAAGGCGAAATAGCTGGATTACAGCTCGACATGTTCAACAGGAAGCGTGTTGGCTCGTGTCTTTGGTGCGTCTTTACGCTCGTCTTGCGGCATGACTGTCTCGACCAGCTGCTCCAGATCATCTTGCAGATCAAGCACGTCTTGCTTGATTTGGCGTGTGACCGAACTCGTCTGTGCAGCAGCCGCCGAGACAGCCGATGCCACCGCTGTAGTCAACACCTTTGTCACGTCTGCTATCGTCTTCCTGTCCACTACCTCTGTCGCCGCATCTCTCCATTGAGCCACTTTTTCACCCGCATCCTCGGCTGTTCTACTCGCCATACTACCGAGCAGCCTATTGAGCCCAAACAGTCGGAAGAAGAATCCGAGCAGCCCAATACCCTTACTGATCAGTCGAACATAAACGATATACCCAACACAACCCAAGAAGAACAAGAACGCCGCAGCGACCATCCCCTTGCCAATCAAATCTTCGCGTTCCATGGTCTTGATCATCTTGGCTGAGTTGGACATGAGCGATGTCAATGAGCCGTACTGGAAGGACAGACTCGAGATGGTCTGAGACGACTCTTCGAGCAGCTGAGACGACATTGCTGACTTTTCGAGTTCGGAAGACATGAGCGCCACAGTGCGACGAAGCGCATCGGTGACGTCTTGAGAAGCGGTCATGAGTTTGTCTTCTCTCGAGGAGCCTGCACGACCACCGGTCCATTCTTTGGCGCTGTCGGCTGCAAGTTGCAGACCCGCGCGAGCTTCGGCTGTTCGTGCGGTCTCGATGGATCGTCTTGCGGAGAGGAGAGCTTTGCGAGTGGATTGTCTGATTTCTTCAAGCTGTTGACTCGCCGATGCGGCTAGGGAGGCGATCTCGCGACGCTCTGCTTCTGATTCTGCTTCGTCTACGGCAAATTTGATATCGTTGACTTGTCGCTTAAGTCCGTCGACGGAAGAGATGATTTCGGCTTCAAAGTCGGTGAGGAGAGATGCGCTGGTGCACGTTTGCAGTCGTGGGATCTGATGATTGGCGACATCTTGGCTGTATCGCTGGAAAGATGCGTGGACAGCAACGAGGTCTGGTGGTATCAATGAGCGCGATCTGGATGCTGTGGCGGAAGACATGTTTGCTCGCAGCTACGATGTGACAGAATGGGGAGCGAAGACGGCGATGCTGACTGGAAAACATCGGAATGGAACGAGAGATAGAAAGGTCGAAATTTGTGGGCGTGGGGCGAAGGCCGTCGGCGTGGCCCGACCGTGGATCGGAACCAAATTTCGTGGTCCGCTGTGTTTTATCGAGTGACAGCACAAAGACATGTCCTATGCAGCAACTTGCAGCTGCAACATCACCCGATGGCGTCTGCAAGTAGCTGTCTTGTTCCCACCATCACACCTCGATGCCACATCGCCCACTTGTCAGCATCACCGGCATCGCGACGCTATCGGCTTTGCACAGTCAGCCTTTCCGACAAGAACACTTCATTTGGTGATTGGCTAGCAGGCTCCTTGCCAATGTCACGCCTCTGTCATTCTCTTGGAATGTTTTCGGATCCTTAATAGCCATTGAGTACACTCACATCGGAAGAGCCGCTGTCCTCACAAATGCATCGGTAAGGCTCCGATCGCTACTGTTATCTTCTCACGACTCGGATTAGGACGCCTGTCGGATCCGACCCGCAAGGATTTGCTCGCTCGTTTCGACTCGCCCCGACGCACCACTGGCCTCGACGCCAGCACTGTGCACCTCCAACATGTCAACCAACATCTTTCGAGACAGCTATGCTGGCGACAGCTCCGAGCAGAATGTTGGCGCGGCGACCACTCCGACGCCCAGAGCGAAAAAGTCAAGCCTGATGAGTCTACCAGGAGGAGGCAAAGCCATCTTTGCCTTTGTTCTCAGTCTCTTCGCATACACGCTGCAAACCGAATTCGCGCAATACGTCCAGCAGTCACTTAACTATAGGAAACCTTTTTTATCGCTCTACCTTGGACATAGCAGCTTCTTGCTCCTGTTTCCTATGCACCTTTTCTACCTCAAATGGTCCACCGGCCGACCCATCACACACTACCTCCATCTCATCGCGCAGAATCTTCGATGGCAGCTCGACACGCCTGCCTCCTCTCTGCCGGATCCTCGCGCAGATTCCGTCCGACAACGACTCAGCCAAGCTTCAGGGAGAGGTATCCACACAAGCGGCAATGACTGGGACGAACAAGCATCAGAAAGCTTGAGACGTCGGCCAGCGTCCTTTCTCGAGCAACAATTCGGCTTCAATGTGCTTCGTTTAGCTGGTCTCTTTCTCATTCTGACCATAGGCATCACCATTCCCGCTCTCAGCTGGTACTGTGCGGTACCCATGACGTCGATGGCCGACATTACTGCCATCTACAACACTTTTTCCGTCTGGGCGCTCGTGTTCTCGGTCTGGTTTCTCGGCGAAAAGTGGGAGAGGAGAAAAGTATTCTCCGTATTGCTGGCATGTCTCGGCGTGATTATTGTCGCTTATGGCGGTGCAGATCACAGAAAGGTTCCCAAGCCAATCGATCCAGTGCACGGCAAGCCCCGGCAAAGGATGACCCAGCAGAGCAGCTCGTTCGACATTCGATCCAGTCCTTCTTCGCTCACTTTTTGAAAAGGCAAGACTCTTCCGACCCGCCGGTCAGCAGCGCGCACAATCCTGTCCTTGGCGACTTGCTTGCATTCATCGGAGCGGTGACCATGGCGGCCTACGAAATGGCCTTCAAACTTATCGGCACGCTTCCGGATGAGCAAAAGCAGGCTGAAATGTACTCGGCTGTTCCCGGCGGTCGCAATCGTCGCTCTCGTAGCTACATTCGCTATCAAGATGCCGACGCCGACGATCACCAGCAGCGGTACGAGACAGAAGGGTTGTTGCATTCTTCCCAGTCTGAACTGCGGAATGATCAAAGCAAGGGCGATCTAAGCACGCTCCGCAACGACGACATCGAAACAACTCAACACGTTCTTGGTGACGACGACACAGACGACCTCAAGAAGCGACAATCCGTCGAGGCAAGAAGATACTCGACCGTGGTCGACAGATTGATAGACCAAGAACGTCAAGATTACCAAAGCATCACCCCACCCTCCGAGCCATCCACCCCACTCGAACGGGAAGATGGAGGCAAAGTGGCAAAAATGGCAACAGACAAGGTACGCGTGCATGCCAAGGCTGTCCGTGTGTCGAATGTTCAACCTGAAGATCTCGATCTAGACGAAGAAAGCCAAGCGACCGAATCCGAGCTAGACGAGGACGAAGAACGACAAGTCCTTTCTGGTGCTACTCGGCTCCATCGTACGCGCTCGCACCTCTCGACGCATCAACTTTCCCCGGAAGACACCCTGCGTGCCTCTTCAGACGTCGCTCATACGCGACCAGGAACCAGCCGCAGAACCTCATCCTACCGCACAGCCCACGACCCATCCATCCCACCCCCCTCCCATTCGGCTTGCACGCGAACGTCATGACAGCCGGTATCGGCCTCACCACCTTCATCACTTTCTGGATCGGCCTCATCATCGCAAATCAGCTCGGATGGGAACCTTTTGAGCTCCCGCACAACCTGCGGACCTACATCTCCATCGCACTCGTAGGATTGTTTGGCATCTTCTTCAACGCGGCGTTCATGATTCTACTCTCGCTCTGGGGCCCCGTGCTGGCATCGGTCAGCTGTCTGATGACAACAATCCTGGTCGAGATTGCAGATGTGCTGCTAGGTCATCAGTTGAAGTGGATCAGCGTGTTGGGATGTACACTGATTGGCGCTGGATTTGCCGTGCTCGTCGGCGGGGATTCGATTCACTAACGGGTAGAGGTGCAGGGTCAGGCTCAGATGTTTAGGGGTAGCTATTCATGCAGATCTCTTTTGTTGATAGATACTGACGGAAGGATCAATCCGAACCGAAGATGCAATAGTCTATAGAATGTCAACTAGCGAGTAGACGTGGTAATGAGTGTCAGTGCACAGTTCGAGCCTCGATCTACTGAACAGCTGTCAACCGCGGGTCGGGACAGGATACGGTTCGTGCTGGTGTCTCCGCGGTTTCCTTTTGTTCTTTCCGCTGCGAAATAAGCAAGGGCCTTCTGCTTGGATTCTTTCTAGACCGTCACACAGACACTTGAGACGCGTTCGAGTCTGCATGAATGCGGGTTGTGCGTGTGTGCGTGTGTTGAAGCGAAGCGGGCTTGAGCCCACTTTTTTCCCGCTCAAGCTCGCATCGCTTTACGTCGCATTCAGTTCGTATCACTCCAACCCTTCAGCTCGGAAAAATCGTGAAATGACACAGCTACAACGCTTTGTCCAAGTTGGTCAGTCGATGCCAGCTCCGAAAACAATCATGTGATGTTGTAAAAGAACACAAAGGAGATTGGGCGTTGCGTGGGGAACTCAAAGCGTTCTCGTCTTGCCAGCATGGTGGGCTTCAGGCACTGTGGGTACATCGTGGGATACTCGAGCTCCGCGATCTCAACGCTTTGGCCTTGGAATGAATGCAACGGAACAGCGCGTGCCGTCTCTCTGGTCAAATGTGCATTCAGAAGCCGTTAGCCTCAGCAGAGCTGCCCAGAGCCAGTGCTGTCGAGTGCCACCCCTCTGACGGAAGCCTGACTACATTTCAAATACGCAGCAACAGCTTTGTGTGCTCCCACTCGCGCTTATAAACCTGCTCACTTTTGGTCGCAACTTCATTCGCCCCTTTTTTCCTCCCCTTGCGTCTCTCCTAACCTTTCTTCCTACTCTCATTGCCCCCTGTCCCGTCCTCCAAGGAAGCTGCTTGTTCCCTCCCCCCCTTTCCTGTTTGTTTTGCCAAACAAAACCTCTTCCAACGAACATCTCCCTCTTCATACCCATCACTGCATCCACTCTCATCCTGGCGTCGACACGATGAAGCTCAAGCTCGGCGTTCTCGCCTTTATCTTCTCCTTGGCGCTGGTCGTCGTAGCAGAAGCAAAGAAGCATCACCACCATCATGGTCACAAGAAAAACGAGCATCACGCTTCCAAAGACCTCGACACACGCAGCAACGACTCTGCTCACCAAATGGGCGTCCCCTGGGGATGTGGTCCGGACTGTCTCAAGGGCCTCAAGTCCACCAAGTCCACTCAAATCCATTGGTATCATCATTGGCAAGACTCTTGTGTCGAGGACCTCGACAAGCTAGGCTTCGACTACGTACCCACTTTCTGGGGTCCTAGCAAGTGGGACAAGTGGGAAAGCGTCAAAGCGGAGCTTTGCAAGCGGAAAACGATGCCAAAATATATGCTCGGACCGAATGAACCGGACGTGCAAGGGCAAGCTGACCTAGGCCCGCAAGCAGCCGCCAAATTGTGGATGCAGGAGCTCAAGCCGTTCGCTGACAAGGGCGTTCAAGTCGGCTCTCCGCAAGTATGCTGGAACATGCAATGGTTGGAACAGTTCATGGCTGAGTGCAAAAAGCTCGGATGCCCCATCAGCTTCATCGCTTTGCACTGGTACGGTTCCTGGCGGGATTTCGACAAGTTCATTCGTTGGATCAGCAGCGTACACGACGAATTCCACCTGCCCATCTGGATCACCGAGTACGGTATCACGCAGGCGAGCGGTGGATCGCAGCAGGATATCAAGAACTTCCATGTGAAGGCGGTGCAGTGGATGCGTGAACAGGGCTACGTTAAACGATCCGCTTGGTTGGGAGGGTTCCCAGTGAACAAGAAGCCCGACCCTTACCCGAACAGCCTCAACAGCTACTTCAACGACGACGGCAGCGCCCGCGACCTTCTCTGGTGGGCCTCGCATTCGGCGGGTGGCGACTCGTCGCTTAGCTTGCCCGGCATCTCCAAACGCGAGCTTCCCGAAGTCGAACTCAAAAGCAAGACGTACAAGGACGACGATATCAGGCACCACCATCAACAGTACGACGAAGATCACTGCGATTACAAGTGTCAACTCCGTGAGAGCTCGTTGGAGAAACATCACAGGAAGAAGAAGGGTATTGTGCAGGTGGACGAGAAACAGGTTTGTGTAGCTACGCCGTCGAAACTGGATAAGGAGGAACGGAGGAAGTTGTCGGCTTGCTTTAAGCAGGCTGGTCTGACTGGTCGTCAGTCGGTCGAGGTGAAGGAAGGTCATCACCACACTAGGATCGGCACGCTGAAGGAAAGCGACAAGTCTGCATAGACACGCTTGCAATCTCCCGTCTCTTTCCCGTGAACTTCACCTTGGCTTCATCGCTCGCTCGACTCGTCTTGCTCATCCTTATCTTCGCCTTCAAAACTACTCCTCACTTTATATCGACGCTTGATGCGTTGTCTATCTTTTTTCGCTTGTCACCTCTTTCGCTTGTCATCTTTCGTTACTACCATTTTCTCCCATCTTCGAATTCAATGTGCATTTCCTGCTCCCTACCAACCGCGTGCATCGCTGTTCAATGTCGACTCCTCGGCTCAGTCAAATCATTCGAGAAGAAGCATATACACTGTCTATCCAACCACGTCCTCAACTCCTCCTTCCTCTTTCCAGAATCCATACTCAGTCCATTTTGCGAAGCGATGCTGACGAATTCGTCAAAGCTGATCGGTTCGTAGCGGAGGATCCTCTCCCACACGGCGGGGTTGGTTCGGATGGCGAGGGTCATTGTTTCTGCTAGCGCTGGGGTGGGTTCGACTGCTTCTTGCTGGGCTTCGGTGGTGAGGGTGGAGGGGGGAATGTCTGAAGAGGAGGTAGAGGGGGAGCGGGAGCGGGGTGGTCGACCTCGACGTGGTTGAGAGGAGGCGGTGGTTGAGAGCGGGATGTCGGAGGAGGAGCCGTCGGTGACGGATTGAGCTTCTAGTTCGAGCTGCGCTGTGAAGTCGCCTGCTTCTTGCGAGTCTATGTGTGAAGTCAGAATGATGGAGTCAGACGATGAAGAGTCGGAAGTAGAGTCGCCGTCGAGTACGAAAGGGTCGCTTTTGCGTCCTTTGCCTTTGCCTTTGCCCTTGCCCACTGCGGCACCCTCTGTAATTGGCGTCGAGATTGGTAGGACGAGGTTACGTTTTGTTCGAGACACTTGAGTCGATTCAGTTGCTGTAGCTGTGTCTGTACAGTCTCTAGGCACGACAGGCGCCTCGAAAGAAGCTTTTGACCGATGCAGCGCTTCATACACGGCTTTAAGCTGGTCGATCAGCGTCGATCTTTTCCTTGACACTTTGAAGCCATAGCGTTTTACTTCCGCTTGCAGCGCTTCCGTGGACCATTCTTCAAAATACGGTATCAAAGTCGTTGCGTCTGCCCTTGCTGGCCGAGACGAAGGCCCGGCTGCAGCGTCGGTGCTGAGGACGTGCTTGCCGTGGAGAGTGTTGATGCGAGAGGATGGAGAGGAGTCATTGAGATGCCCGCTGAGCCTGCGCGGACGTCTTGACATGGTGATTGATGGGTAAAGGAAGGGAAGGCAGCGATGATGTGGGGAGAGCGCCGGCTGCTGACAAGCTGCGAAGCTTGTTCGGAGCATGAGGGTGGTGGCGCGAATCATGCGTTATGGCGTGTCCGAGGTGTTGGATCCGTGTCGTCCTTCGGGTCAGGAATGCGTTTTCCTTTCCAGCATCTTGACTTTGTTGGCCCGCATACACTTTGATGGTGGCAAGGAGGGCTGAGTCAAGGTTGGTGGAGAGGAATGAGTCTGAGAAGATCAATGAGAGACGAGGCGAACACGTTCCGAGTTCCGCGCTCTGCGATGCTCAAGGGTCCACAGAAGGCACAAACACCAGCGGACAACCAACCTTTGCCTTCTCTCTCCATCCTTCTGCAGCCATACCGACTATCGCTGTCGGCCATCCTCGACCATGACGAGTTCACATCTAGCGCCGTCATCAGCAACAACATCCAAGCTAGGCACATCGCCTTCTTCATCCAGCCCTCTGCAGCAGTCTACATCTTCTTCTCATCATTCACACTCTCATTCTCATTCGCATCCGCATTCGCATCACCATCACCATCACCATCACTCATCCACTTCAACACCGATACCAACAGCATCACTCGTTGAACCACCAGCACTCTTTGCTTCGGTAGCACCCCAAATCTACCGCTCTGCTACACCCCTTCCATCCAACCACTCTTTCCTACGCACGCTGCAACTGCGCACCATCCTATCGCTCACAGCAGAGTTACCCCACCAAGCCTAACAGCCTTCTGCAAGAAACACGGCATCAAGTTCCTCCACTTCGGGCTGCGACGGTGGGGCACTCCCGATCTCTCCTCCTCCCTCCCTTCCACGGACGACACAGACGCACTAGACCTCTCCTTCCTCCACACAACCACCCCCGCCACCTCGTCCACACCTTCCACCCACTCCTCCTCCTCCTCCTCCCAAACACTAACAGAGGAACTCGTCAAAGACAGCCTTCAAATCCTCCTCACTTCCTCCTATCACCCCGTGCTGGTAACCGACACCTCTGGGATTCACGAAATAGGCGTGCTGCTAGGATGCCTCCGCAAACTACAGAGGTGGAACTTTGCAACTATACTGTTGGAGTACAGACATTTTGCGGGTAATCGGGCGAGGGCGACGAATGAGAGGTTCGTAGAGATGTTCGATACGGATCTTATTGCGTTTCCTGAACGGGATAGTTTGCCGACGTGGTTTAGGGAGCAGATTGATGCAGATGATGCTCAGCTCGATGCTGTTAATGCGTGTACTTGACGGAAATATACCCCCCGAATGATCTGCTTATTGTTCACATCTCTCGCTCAACAGACCGTGATACTGAAACAGAGCATTCAGCTGTTAAAAGGGCAAACTCAACGGCAAATTAGCAAACGGCAACCCCGCACCACTCCTCGTCGTCCTCTTACCACTATCCTCCATCAAACTCTTTGCCGACATCTTCTCCAATTCCACCTTGTGCTGCTTCTCCTCATCCATCATCTTGCCAATCTCATCCCTCACCCCATTGATCCACTTCATAACCTCCTCCACCGCCTCCTTCGCCCCGCCATTCACCAATTCGTCGTAGTACTCCCATGTATCGTCTTCCGGACCGAAACCTTTCCACCTCACCAGACACTTGCTGTGCGTCGGTGTGATAGCGACAATGTGGGATACTTCGTACACTTCTTCACTGCGGTCGATGGGCGGTGGACGTTCGTAAGCTTCCGGAGGACGGGGGATAAGCCATTTTGCTGGCAAGTGGCCGGTGATCGAGTCTCCCGATGCTGCGAATGTCTTGACTTTGTCTGTGGTGGAGGAAGAGGTTTTCGAGCCATTGGAGCGAATCCGCTCAAAGTCAAGCCCGTCAACACCGTCCTGATCGTCTTCCTGCTTGATCGTGCGCGGTGACGCTGTGGCAGCGACAGAGGGTGCACGTCCGACCGAAGGACGTCCACGCTTGCCGCGCTTGCCGCGCTTAGCAGCTGATGCAGCCTCGAGACGGCTCTTGGCACGCCGATACTTGAACACCTCGCAGAGTGTGTGTTCGATATCGACCACGTTGAGTCCTGGTTTGCGTGCAGGACACAGATGTGGTACGTCGGTGATACCGTATTTCGCCCAGTAGTGGTCTTGGTTGTCCTGGATCCAGCGCATCGCCTCGAGCTCGAAACCTGAGACGAACTTTCCGAAAATGTCGACGAGACAATTGCGGGATCCAGGTCCGCAAGCTGCGAACTCTTCTTCGCTGAAATCGAAATGTTCCGAGAGGTTGAGATCGAGCAGTAGTTGCATAGCAAGGAACGGGCCGAGACTTGGGAAGGTGGAGAGCAGCGCATGGGCATCGTGCATGTGATGCAAACCAGCCAGTCTGTCGGGCAATCGCATCCTGATCATCAGCTGAATCAATCGGAGCGTTGATTGGAACGGGTATTGCGTGCGGAACTCTCTCGGCGCAGGGATAAAGTACGAGCTCCCGTACACAGGGTTACCAGCACCGATATGAGACATGAGAATGTTTTCGTACGCAGCTGGCGAAAAGCTCGCTAGCGTAGGTGGACCTCCAAGGGCGCCCTTGATCACCTCGTACGTGCTAATTCGAGCAAATGATCGGAATAGAAAGATGCGGAAACACACCTCCTCGAGCTCCTGCGGTCCATCCTGCACCACTTGCGTGAGCACGTACTGCGTCGAGCGATCGAGTACTCTGTAGATGTTGGCAAATTTGGTGGAGCTCAGAACGGGATCGTCGGTCCATTCCTCTTGCGGTTTGCCTTGCTTTCGTTTCAGGAAGACGTCGTGTCGATCGTGTGCGTACTGGAAAAACGTCTTGAAGGCTTCCTCGTTGAGAGGGAGGTGGAGACCGTCCAAGATGGTCACTTCGTCTTGTCGAGCTGCGGACGCTGCAGGTGGGTTGCTAGTTTCGTCAAGGCGCTCAGCACCAAGACGTGGACGTTTTGTTTCTGTCTCGTCGACAGTGGGGAAAGGTGAACTTGAGGAAAAAGGCGATGGTGAGGAACGGTCTCGCTTGACGACATCCGTCGATGTGGCGGCCGTTGAAGTCACCATGGTGTGGGGACAGCGTCTGCTCTCTTGCCCAAGAAGAACGAGATCACAGCTTGATAAGACGGAGCAAAAAGGAGGGGATGATGGTGGGCAAGATGAAATTGAGTTTTTCGGTGGTCAGTGCTGCTGCTGCTGCTGCAAAGGCGACTTCAACTTTGGACCCTTGGCTGAAATCTAAGGCTCTGGCTGAGCCATCGGCCCTTCTTCCGACCGCGTTCGAAAGTGTTCAGATCAAATTTAAGCTTGCTCCTAACTCCTTTGCCTTTGTACCCCACCACGACGGCACACCTTGCAACTCTTTAAGTCACAATGCTGCGATTCTTATCAGTAGCCACTTCGGCACTGCGTCGGACCGCAGCCGCCTCATCCAGCTGTCGACTTTCCACGAGTCGGATCAGCAGCCGACGCTTTAAATCGACGATCCAAGTGGTGGCGCCTCTTCATCGGCAGCTCGAGAAGTTCCCACGCCCCTCCTCTTCCTCACAGCCTCGAAATGGACATCGTCCCCACCAGCATCCGAAGCTTTTCCAGAATGGATTCAACACTTTTCAGCACAAGGCTACCAATCGCTGCTGCTGGATCTCGACCCGGATCAACCGCTCTCTGACATCAAAGACGCTTCCCAGCTCATGCAAGTATTCGAAAAGGACGCCATCGATACCCTTCGTCAAGCTGGTCAAACCCCACCTTTTCCACCAATTATGATTTCGAGAGGCCCCGCTTCCCTCATCGCCCAGACGTACGTCTCTTCACGCCCACTGACGGCGCTGCAACTCATCGACCCACCCATCAACAACGCGTACCTGCGCAAGGACCACCCTGACCTGCTTCCAGCGGATCTGGCCGAGTTCGATTTCGAAGTCACCTTCCCTGTGCGCGTGGTGTGGAGTCAAGCAGAGTTGCAGCGACAGCAACAGAAGAACGTGCCCTGGTACGATGTGCACCGCATCGAACACGAGAGGGAGGAGGAGGCGGACGAGAGCTTGGATCGATATACCTTTGTTGAGGAGAAGCAAGGTGCAGAGTCGACGCAGGAGTGGCTCGAGGGCGAAGTCGGTGTGTAAGTCCTGCGCTCTTGCGCTCATCTTTCAATCGAGAAATCAATGCTAACAATACAAACATGCATGGTCATCAACAGATAGTTTCGAAGATCTTATCGAAGAGGTCGAACCTACTCAGGATAGCGGCCCGGCTTCGGTCTCGAAGAAGTCAAAGACCGAGCTCGAACTGCCCGAATGGTTCTCATCCGGCGCCTACACTCTCCAACCCAACTCACGCAAGTATCCCCTCACGCTCGACGAGAAGCACCTCTCTGAAAAGTTCATCCGCGGCTCCGGTCCCGGAGGTCAAGCCATCAACAAGCTCTCGACCAATGTACAACTCACTCACCTCCCCACGGGCACCAAAGTGACGTGTCAAGAGACCAGGTCACGCGATCGCAATCGAGAGCTCGCTCGACGCAGGATGAGCTTGACGCTTGAAAAATTGGTTAGGGGTGAAAGTGGGGGAAGTCGGATCGACCGACAGATTGAAAAGGAGCGAAAGAGGAAGATGAATAAGAAGAAGAAGCAGAAGCGCAAGCAGAGGGAGAAGCAAGGGCAGCAGGTGGTAGAAGAGGTGGCTTCACAAGAACAGCATCATAGTCAAGAATAATAGCAATACCGCATTCAAGAAAATGCTCCGGAGCAACGTTATCTACAGGAAAGGATCGCGGAAATTTGAGTCCTAGATCAAAGCTTGCCAGCCTTGACATCCTCCTTAAAGCTCGTCATGACCTCTGCAAGCTTCTGCGTCTGCTCGACCGTCACAGCGTTGTACAAGCTGGTACGAATACCACCCACAGACCTATGCCCCTTGACCTGAACAATGTTGTTCTCAGCACATCGCTTGACAAAGGCATCCTCCAGCGCTTCATCCGGCTTGTTCTCGCCCGGTCTCGAGATGCGGAAGGTGACATTCATCCTGCTCCTCGCCGAAGCCTGTCGCACCGTCGGCAAGTAAACGCCCTCGCTGTTGTCGATCAAGCCGTAGATGAGCAAAGCTTTCTTCTCCGATCGTTCTGTTGCGCCAGCTACACCACCCTTGTTGTGCAACAGGTCGTGGAAGACAAGCCCGGAAGCATAGATGGCAAACATGGGTGGCGTGTTGTAGAGCGAGCCGTTGTCGAGCATGTTTTTGTACACCAGGGTGGTGGGGATGCGAGGACCGCCATGGGGAACACCTTGGTCAGGGTCGACGATGAGGTCCTTGCGAACGATAGCAACGGCGGTGCCGGAGGGACCGACATTCTTTTGCGCGCCAAAGAAGACGATGGCGTGGGCGGCTACGTCGATGGGACGGGAGAGGATGTTGCTCGAGCAGTCGGCGACGAGCGGCACTTGCTTGCGGTACTCTTCTGGCAGCTGGTCGATGGGGAAACCCGGGTTGGGGAACTCGACGCCATCCACAGTCTCATTGTCGCAATAATACAGCATGGCGGGCTTGCTTTGGATCGGGCTCAGCTTCCACTCGCTGACGGGAGGGATCGAGCCAAACTTGCCGTTGGCGCCCTCAACTTTACGTGCGTCCAGGGCGACGTTGGTGGTGGCACCCAAACGAGCGGCTTCCTTGACGGCTTTGGCGGTCCACGATCCAGTCACGGCATAGTCGCACGGGGGACCCTTGTTGCCGTTCGACTTGAAGTAGTCCGGGTTCTTGACCGCATGCGCAGCAAGCAGGTTGAGAGCGGTGGCGGAGAACTGCTCAGTACCACCGCCTTGAAGGAAGAGGACGGCGTGCGAGTCGGGCACATTGAGCAAGGCTCGCAGGTCGGCTTCGGTCTTGTCCATGAGCTTTTGGAAGGTCTTGGATCGATGCGAAAGTTCGATGAGACCCATGCCGGTGCCTTCAAAGTCGAGGATGCCCTGAGCAGCTTCGAGGAGGACCGAAGTGGGGAGAGAGCTGGGACCAGCACCGAGGTTGATGGTGTGGTCGCGTTTGGAAGTGTCTAGTGTGTTTGCCATGTTGGTATGTCGATTGTTCCTATGGTAGCAAGATCAGAGCTACGTGTGTGCTTGGCTGTGGTGGTGAGGAGGAGGATAGAGAGCTGCTCATGACTCGAAGTGGCGCATTTAGGAAGAAACGCGATAATCTAACTCAAATTGAAAATCCAAAATCGGATCTCGGGAGCTGAAGCGCACGGTTGGTTGCTGCGAAACTCAAAGCTACAACAGATTCATGTCGATTCCCAGCTCTCTTTGTCTCGACAACTGGAACGCTATACGAGTGGCCTAAAATGAACGGCGAGCACGAAGGAGATGGTGTAGACCGACAAGATGATGGCGCCGTGGCCGGGACGTCCAGATCGTTCTTCCCACCGCCGCCGCAAGTGTACAAGAAGTTTACCAAACGCAACCTGAGGTACCTCGAGGTTCTGAACTCTCACAAAGTCGCAGATGGCGAACCATCATGGGAGCAGCTGACAGCAGAGCAACGGCTGGAGAGGCAGAACGACATCCTTCGGCAGCATCGCTCTTCATCAAGGACGAACGCACAGCAGCAAGACGAAGACATCAATATGGCTTCCGTCGAAGAGGACACCGGGGCCACGACGGTAGATGATCTGCCAGACTTTGACTTGAAGGCCGAACTCGAACCGCCCAACGTAGACTGGATCGAAGAAGACGGCGGATATACAGTCTTTGGTCAGCTCTGGCCGATCCCTGACACGGCGCCAACACTCGAACAGCTCGGCATCCCCGTTCTCTACCCGCTTGAAGGGACCAATCGCAAAGAGCTGCTGCTCGCCCTACTGCGAACACTTTTGCAGACGTATAGAAAAATCATAGCAGACTTGCTGAAGCCGGCACAACCGTACGACGTCTGGGTGCCGGCTGTACCCGACCCGAACCTCACTCCAGAACAACAACAGCAACAGATGGCGACCAATCCGGGTTTCTGGACGCAGTCGACCGAGGCCAAGGATAGGCTAAAACATATGCAGAATGTAGTGGTCAACATGCAGTTCTTGATCAACGAGCTGAGACCAGTGCAAGCCAAGGAAACACTCAAGCTGATCATGCAGATGCAACTCGAGAGGAGACAGCAAGAGACACGGCTGATTCGAGAACGATGTGCAAGCATGCACTCTCGTGTACAGGAGCTCAAGAGCATGCTAGCAAAGCAGAAGACAGAAGAATAGCTGAGCGCTGCACCATGTACAAGTCGCATGATGACCAAATCAATATACCCACTCTTGGCTACGATTCCTTCCTGGGCCGGCATGACAGACATTGTGCCAAATCAAGCAGGCGTCATGAATCGACGTCGATGCCAGGCCGAAGCTGTCAATCTAACAAATTCATAGGCTCGCAAAAATTGAGCTGCATCGGTGACGGTAGAGCGCGCAGCTTTGGCAGGATCGGCGGGCCGAGAGCCGAAAGAATAATAAAGGCAGAGCACGAGCCATCTCACCTCACCTTCTACTGTAGGCTGTGTGGAGATGTGCCCTTTTCGGTCGAATCGGAGCGTGGGGACGCAGTGAGCGAAAGAACCCTTCCTTTCGGCTCCAGAGCTCTCTTTGTCGGAGCGTTATCCGTATCCCATTCGCCGCACAGCCTTTTTGGTGATTGCAATCTCCATCCGCTGTTCCATCTTTAACTCCATCCGCCCTTTCCTTGCTCCTCTTTCTCTCGCGCTTCATCTGATACCATCCCCAACACCTGCTCCAAGCGTGCACTGCGCTTCGATCGTTTGCTTGGAACCGTACAACATCACCTCCAGTTCACTCCCATTTGGACCCTCTTACTCTTCGTGCGACTGTTCGCCCGCAGCCCAATAGCTGGCCACCATGCAAAGCCCAGCTCCCTCGGGTGCCGGAGGGGCAGCGCCTCCCATTGCCCTTTCACCCGTGGAGAGAAGCGCGTTCGCCCATCTCTTCAACCTCGCCGACCCCGAGCGCACAGGCATTGTCACTGGTGATGCCGCCGTCTCCTTTTTCGCAAAATCAAAGCTTCCACCCGCAACTCTCGGCCAGATCTGGGCCATGGCAGACAGTGCCAACAACGGCTTTCTCACTCCTCCTTCCTTCAGCATCGCCTTGCGTCTTATCGGTCACGCACAACGCGGAGAAGCTATCACCGAAGCTTCCATCAAGCGTCCTGGACCTCCACCAACCATGGAAGGCGTCAACCTTCCGCTCACTTCTCAACTCACCGGTTCCCAATCGTCCGGTGCTGCCCCAACCAACATGCCCGGCGTCATCGAGATCAAGCCCGAGGATCGCGCACGTTATACCCGCATCTTTGCCAACTCTGGACCCGTGGGCGGTCTCATCGACGGCGATCGCGCCAAGGAGATCTTTGTCAAGTCCAAGCTTCCCTTCGATAAACTCGGTGCCATCTGGAATCTTGCCGATACACAGGCTCGTGGAGCTCTCGACCTCACCGATTTCATCATTGCCATGCATTTCATTCAAAACACCATGAATGGCACCCTCAACTCGATCCCCGCTGCGCTTCCTCCTGGTCTCTACCAACAAGCAAAGGGCCCCGGTGGTGTTGGCCCGCGTGTCATCCCCGGCTCGCCTCTTGCTGCACAAAACACGGGCGGGTCCGCCTCTGGCTTTGGCTCGACTGCCATCCCTCGACAAATGACCGGTTCCTCCTTCCCCGCTCAATCTGCATTCCAATCACCTCGACAAGCCGCTCCCGCTGCTGCCCCTGCTGCCGCCTGGGATGTGACTCCCGACGAAAAGGCTCGCGCAGACCAATTCTTTGACGGTCTCGATGTCTCCAAGCAGGGCAGGCTCGATGGCGCTGCCGTCGTCCCCTTCTTCATGCAGAGCAAGCTCACCGAGTCGGTTCTCGCCCATGTCTGGGATCTTTCCGATGTCACCCAGAGTGGCACCCTCTCCAAGGACGAGTTTGCTGTAGCCATGCACCTCATCAACGGCCAGCTCGCCGGCAAGCCCCTGCCACAGGAGCTCCCCTCGAGTCTGGTTCCTCCTTCCATGCGAAGCATGGATCTGCCTGCAGCAGTCAACCCACAGCAGTCCGACACTCAGAAGGATCTCTTCTCCCTCATGGACGACGACCCGCCGGCGCCCACCATCTCTGCTTCGTCTGCGTTCATCACTCCCTCTCCTGCAGCTCCAGTGGTCGCCGCGGCACAGAGCACGCCTTTTGGAGCCGCCAGCCCCGCTCCAGCTCCTGCTCCTGCTCCTGCCGCTCCTCAACGCTCGGCACCTGGGCCCTTTGACGACGACTTTTTCGGTGGTGGAGAGACCACAGGCGCGCCAACTGCGGCTCAGCCCAATCAGCCCATCGCAGCAGCCCTGTCGCCCGCTGCTACGGGCGGAAGAAGCTTTGGCAGTGCCGCCGCCTTCAGGTCGCCTGGCGTTACATCACCAACCGGCGCCGCATCGTCCTCTGCCTCCACCTCGCTTCTGGGAACCGCTGCAGCTGCAGCTGGCGCTGCTGCCGGTGCCGCTTTTGGCAGCGGCGATCAAAGCGCCGAGTATGGCAACAAGTCCATCCAGCTCCAGAGCACCGAAAAAGCCGTCTCAGATTTGCAGACGCAGCGCGGCACCCTCGAATCTTCTGTCGCCACCAACGCCTCCACCATCGTTGAGCTTGAATCCCGCCTTGCCACTGTTCGAAGTCAGCACGAGACCGAGTCCAAGCTCGTCAAGGATCTCGAAGAGCGTCAGCAAAAGCAAAATGCCGAACTCAAGACGCTGCGCGAAGATGTCATCCGCGAAGAGAGCGAGCTCAGCGCACTCAAGGCCGAAAAAGACGAGCTCGAACAGGCCCTCATGCGCGACCGCGAAGACGTTCGCGATATGAAGAAGCGCATGAACGATGTGCAGACCGAAACCAAGTCGCTCAAAGAGCAGCTCGAAAAGCTCCGCAAGGACGCCAGGCAGCAAAAGGGTTTGGTCGCCATCAGCAAGAAGCAGCTCGCCACCGCCGAGGGTGAGCAGGACAAGGTTGCTAGCGAGATCGAGGCTGTGCAGCGAGGCGAGCTGGGCGACAAGGAGGCTGCTGACCATGCGACCGGAGCTGCCGGTGTCGCCCCTGCTACTCGCAGCGCTGCCGCCGAGTCGGTCACAAGCCCAGCAGCAAGCGTCCGCAGCTACAACCCCTTCGATCGCTTTGGTGCCAGTGCTGCTTCAGGATCGCAGCCTGGCACTCCGGCCGCCGCACACACTCCTTCGGTCGGCACTAAGCTCGCTGCTGGTGCCGGTGCAGGCGCTGTACTGGGTGGAGTTGTAGCAACGGCTACGCACCATGAGGATGGCTCGCACGCAGCGACCGAATCTGCTCAGCCTCAACACGAGGCATTTGCACAGCCGCATCAGTCCAGCGAAGCGGATCCGTTCGGAGTCCAGCATGCTGACACGCAGCCGCAACAAGGCGCTTCGACAGTTGGATTTGACGATGCTTTTGCGGTTCCTGGCGAGCCTGCCGTTGCCTCGACTGCCACTTTGGGTCACGCCCAGGCTGTATCGACCGACTTTGATGACAACTTTGGCGAAGACTTTGGCGCATCCGCTACAGCCGTGCCTGCTTCGTCCGCCGAACCGTCGTCGGCAGCCGAGACAGCAGCAGCGGAACCAAAGGCTGCCGGTGATCATCACACTGCCGAGCTGGCTACGGCTGGCGGCCTCGGTGCAGGTGCTGGTGTCCTCGGTGCAAGCGCTATACACGCTGCCGAGCCATCGCATGGTGAAGAGACGTCCAAGCAAGTCGAGCCTGGCAGCAGTGTCGATGGACCTTTCGGTGGTGAAGATGTCGCGGCAGGCAAAGCCCGTGCCTATGAGCCAGATGCAGACGAGGACGAGGACAGCTCGGATGACGACGATGAGGGTCCCGAGGAGGTCGGTGGGTACAAAGCCAGAGGCTACGATACGCCCGTGGGAGGCGCCGCCGACCGATTCCCCGAGGTGGCCTCGGCTGCCGAAGACGTTCCCACTTCGACCAGAGCACAGCCAGAATCAGAAGCAGAGCACACGGTACCTGGTGGTCTGGGAGACGTGACGACTGCCACTGCGCCCGCCTCGTCTGCTCCTGTCGACCCCATGGCGATTGGAGACATTGGAGGACGCACCGCCTCGGCCACCTCCATCGCACCCATCAGTCGTCAAGACACCATCTCGAGCGACGTCCCCGAGACTGCAACAACGGAGCCGGCACAGGCAGAGAGGGCTGAGAGCAGCCACCTCGGCGCTGGCACGGCTGCAGCGGGTGGAGTCGGTGTGGCCGCTCTGGCTGCTGGCGCTGGTGCCTTGACGCTTGGCGAGCGCGGCCACGGCGACACCACGCCTAGCTTCGCTTCACCCGCGAACGACAACGTGCCACTCAGCCAGCTGATTGGCTCGCAGAGCTCCAAGTTGGCCCCTCCTTCCTCTGCGGACGCCGAGTCGACGACTACAGCTGAACCGTCTGCTAGCCCGACGCTGTCGACCAAGACCCGCCGTGCACCCCCACCTGCTCCTGTCCGCAGCGCCACGACTCTGTCAACTTCTTCTTCGGCTGTTCCAGCTGCCGGGTTGACCGGACTCGGCGCTGAGCCAGCAAGCTCTGCTTTCACCACAGCTGCTCCTGCCACATCTGGCGCTGCAGCTCCTAGCAGCGCTGCTACGAACCCGTTCGGCATGAACGATTTTGGCGCTGCGCCCGGCTCATCCAGCCTTGGCGGGCAGCAGCACAAGGTGGCCAACGACAGTGGCAGCGGCAGCAACTTTGACGACTTTGATTCGGCATTTGAAGATCTTAGTCCTTCCGAGGCTGTGCCTACGTCGGGTGCGACAGGTGCAGGTACAGCGGCTCCAAGCACTGGCGGCGCAGCTGCTGGATTTGATGACGCCTTTGACAATGATTTTGACTTTGTGCCGTCGTTCAGTGCTCCCGGCGCTGGTGCCGGTGCTGCGGACGAAAGTGCTAGCCGCGGTGTGCCTGCGTCATCGGGTGGCAGCAATGCTTTCGATGGTTTCGATGCTGCCTTTGACAATGGCCACGCTGGTGCTTCCAGTTCCGCAGCCCCCACCTCCTCCTCAACAGGTGTCGCTGCCGCCATCCCTGCCCTCGGTGCAGCAGCCGGTCTTGGCGCGGTCGCCGGATCCGGAAGCCAGGGCGAACGAGGTACAGCATCCAACACGACTTCTGGCTTTAGCTTTGAAGACGCCTTTGACCCTGCCGGTTCGTCTAGTGCAAGCAACGCTGCTGCTCCCGCCGCTACCACTGCCACCCCAGCCACGCCTCCTACGTTGAACACCACTTCCGCATCCACCTCGACTCCTGGTGTCAGCTCCCCTTCGAACGTCACGTCACCCACTGTGCCTCACGGCACCTACGCTCCCCCACCTGGACCACCCCCTGGATTCAACGCCCCTCCTGCCGTGCCTTCGCGCTCTGCCACCCGCAGCGGCGCGGGTAACGCGATCGGAGAAGCAGAGGACTACACAGGCGCTCTACCTGACGATGCGGGCCCGGTGAAACAGCTGTGCGGGATGGGTTTCACGAGGGCAAAAGTGATTCAAGCGCTGGAAAAGTCAAATTACCGAACCGAGAAGGCGCTTGAACGGCTGCTTGCCTCGGCCTGATCTGAGCTGCTCCGATGTACATAGATGATGGTTTGAATGATATACAAATTTTCATGAGTGGATTGTGTAGGGGGGTTAAGCGTACAAAGCGGATGTGGGAGGACGACCGAATAGTGCGTTCCAAGAAGGCGGTTCTGAGAGAGATTGTTGCGGCCATTCTTGCAGAATTGTTTCCTCCGACATTGTTGAGGAGAGGAGGGCGAGCAACAAGTTTGCCAAGTTATGCGCGTCTGGGCGGGTATCCCCCTCGGCGGCAAAGTAGAGCAGTGCGGCGAGGTTGTCCTTCAACGAGGAATTTTGAGAGACGTGGTGGAAGAGTTTGCGCGTTAAAAGTGAGCCTGGGATGTGTGGTACCGAGCTAGTTTTAGTGGGGATTTGTTGGGGGTTGAAGCGGGGGAATGATTTGGCTAGAGTGGATAGGGTTGCGGTGGCAGGGGTGGAGGAGGAGGAGGGAAGAGGGTGAGGATGGGGGTGGAGAATTCGTCGTCGGTTCGTGCGGCTGCGTCGATCGAGGTTAGCCAGAGAACTTGTTTGAAGCGGGTGGAGTGGATCCAGCGGGTGAGGGAGGAGATGTAGGTGTGATCGAGCGATTTGTGTACGGGCGAACGCTGTTGGATTAGTGTCAATGACCCGTTGGTGAAGACTGCCATCAAAACGACAAAAGCGAAGAAATGCTGTCAGTGATACACCACAAAATGGCATCAGTGGGAGGGGCTACATACCTTCAAGCGCAGTCGTCACATCTCCTTCACCATCAACCGAATCAGACGGCCCAACAAAGGGAAAGCAGAACGCAGGATCCAATCGGCCCACTTTTACCAGCTCCAGTTCGCGGTGATGGAGCAACAAGTCGACCGCCAATTGAGCCACCGACCCGATCGATACGGCTGGAACGATCAACGTTGTACCTTCGAACGAAGGTGACTTCGTGCCGGATATGGGCTTGTAGAACGGTGTTTGCGTCATGTTGTCAGATGTTGTCTTGGGAGAGGATGATGGTGAGCAGCTGTCAAAGTGCGCTTTCAAGGGGGTCTCTCTTTGGCTGTTGTGGAGGAGGAATTTTTGGTCATTTGTTAGATCGATTCGTGTTGGGAAAGGATTGCGTGGAATTCGATGAAAGGCTGCGTAACGGAAAGAGAGAGGCTGCGCAGCTGAGAAAGTTGAACTCGATCACTCCACATTGCGAATACGCGCTCCTCTCTGGAAGTAACCCTGACCTCCTCCTCCTCACGACGTCCCTCTCCACACTTCTCACCTTCACCGATCGACCTGCATCGCATCTATCACGCAGCTTCATCACACCCAACACATACACTGTCGCCCCGTGCGATCTTCCCATCACAACCATGACAGCTGCAACAGCTTTCCCCTCCGGCAGCTCGACCTCGAGCTGCGGCTTTGACTTTTCCAACTACTCGCGCAACACGTTTCTCTCCTCCCAAGGTCTCGGAGGCTTCACGGCCACATCCACAGGTACGACCATCGTCGGGTGCATCTTCAAAGACGGCGTTGTCCTGGGAGCCGATACACGAGCCACCGAAGGTCCCATCGTAGCCGACAAGAACTGCGAAAAGATCCACTACATTTCGGACAACATTCGATGCTGTGGTGCAGGTACTGCGGCGGATACCGAATTCGTCACGCAGCTCATCTCTTCCAACATGCAGCTGCACGAGTTGCACACGGGCCGTCAACCGCGCGTCGTTACTGCGATGACCATGTTGAAGCAGAGACTGTTCCAGTACCAGGGTCACATCGGCGCTGCGCTGGTGTTGGGTGGATACGACAGTACCGGACCGCACCTCTTCACGGTCGCACCGCACGGATCGACTGACAAGTTGCCCTACGTCACGATGGGATCCGGATCGCTCGCCGCCATGGCAGTCTTCGAATCTGGCTGGGTGAAAGACATGAACCGTGCAGACGCGATCCAGCTCGTAGCCGCCGCCATCAGCAGCGGTATCTTTAACGATTTGGGCAGTGGAAGCAACGTCGACGTTTGCGTCATCGAGAAAAACAAAACCGAATACCTCAGGAACTACGAAACGCCCAACGAGAGGGTCCAGAAGGAACAGAGGTATCAGTTCCCCAAGGGTACGACGGCGTGGACCAAGGAGCAGATTTATGATATGATTAGAAAGGAGGATGTGTTGGAGATCGGCAAGGATGCTCCTGTACCGGCGGGTGCGGGGGAGGAGAGGATGGATACTTCGTAGTTGCGACGCTAGAGAAGGCGGTGTGACGAATGTAACCTTGTGTTTCGTGCGATGCTTTGGTGTGTGTGATTGCCTACGACTCTTGAAAGTGATGCAGTGTGTGACCTCACAACCACAGACCTCTTCACTCAATCCACACCACAAACACAAGATCAAACTGAGCAACCAATTCACCTCGCCATTCTACAAATCATCAACAACAACACTCCACTCATGCTCGACTTTACCCAACTGAATATCAGTGATCCTCTCCAACATGGCCTTTGCGATAGGCCCAATACCATCCCCTGCAGGAATATGGATATCTTTACCGTTGTAACCGACCCGATCCACGGGACTGACCACAGCAGCGGTACCTGCGCCAAACATTTCCAACAGCTCGCCGGACTGTTCCGCCTTGATGACCTCGTGGATGCTGATCTCGCGTTCGGACACGGTGAGGTTGGAAGGCAACGAGTCGATGGGGTATTTGCCGCTGAGGTGGTCCTTTGCGATGTGCAGGATCGAGTCGCGCGTAACACCGGGGAGGATCATGCCGTTGAGTGGGGGAGTGACAAGCTCCACGCCGTCTCCCTTTTTGAGCGCAACGAAGAGGTTCATCGTTCCCACCTCTGTCAACAGGTGTTCTTCGCCAAACAGCCACAAGTTCTGCTGGTATCCACGACCAGCCGCTTCGAGCTGAGGCAGGATGCCCGGAGCGTAGTTGCCGCCGAGCTTGTACTGACCCGTACCACCCGGCCAGGCGCGCACCTTGTTAGGATCCGCTTCGAGCGCAACAGGCTTGAATCCGGTCTTGTAGTAGGGTCCTACGGGCGAACAGATGACGAACAGCAGGGCGTCTTTGGTCGGGTGCACGCCGAGCGCCGCCTCTGTACCGATCAACGCAGGTCGGATGTACAGCGAGTGACCAGGCTCCGAAGGGATCCAACCCTTATCCAGCGCAACAAGCTTCTTGATGAGCGAAACGAGCTGTTCGCCCTCAAACGTAGGAAGCGCAATACGAGCCGCCGAAGTGTTCATACGCTTCATGTTCATGTCCGGCCTAAACAGACGCACTTTTCCGTTCACATCCTTGTACGCCTTCATACCTTCAAAGAGCGAAGGTGCGTAGTGGAAGATGACGGCACTAGGGTCGAGCTGGAGTGGAGAGTAAGGGTGGATCTTGGGAGCGTCCCAACCGGTAGCGCTGTTCCAGGGGACGGAAAGCATGTGGTCGCTGAAATTGGCACCAAAGACGAGGCTCTGCGAAGGAGGTGGAGTGCGAGGAGCATTGGAACGTGTAATGACGAGGGAGGATGCGTCGAGGGTCTTGGTGCCCGTGGCTTCGCCCGTCATGGGATCGTGTGACAGCGAGGTAGTCGACTGGAATCGAAGCTGAGGAACGGCAGCAGCAGCAGCATGGCGCAGAGACGCTGCTGGCGCGACACCGCGTGCGCGAAGAGCTGTTCTTGCCAAGGTGATCATGCTGACAGAGACAGAAACTTGTGAGGTTAAGAAGATGATGGTGGTGTTGGACCAGGAAGAAATGAAAGGCTTTGAGTGGCGACGAGATAGAGGCACTTTATTTAATTTCGACGAGCACTGCCTTTGTCTGTGTGTCTGTCACGGCTGGACGACTCGCACGAGAGTCCAAAGTTTGCATTCCAGCCGCGCCTCCTTATTCACGCAAGCTTTTGTAGGAGCGCTAGCCTTAGATAAGCTAGCCTCCGTCTAGTTCGCTCTTCCGTAATCCATCTCGTTACTCAGTTATATCGCGCATACAGTCTGCGCATGTAACAGTGTCTCTCTCTCTCTCTTTCTGTGCTGTTGCTGTCGCTGTCTCATGACTCGGTCAGCGACAGTAAATGTGCTTGTTGACGGTTATTTGTCTCAATTTTGGCATTTTTTCGGATATTTGTGCGGCCAGAAAAACAGTCAATTACTGTCGGCCGAGTCAAAGAAAGCGCGTTGATGAGCGCTGCTGCACTTTATCTGTAGTCTCAATCTCAACATGCACTGGCGACATCTATCACTCAGCCAACCACCTCCACCATCTCTTTCTCTACTGCTCGCTGATCCGGCTCTTGCTTTGCATATTCGACATTCTGCTACTCAAGCAGATTCTGTCTCGTACTACCAAGCTTCGTTCGCCCAACACCGCACCAGGTTCGGTCGCGCAACTCGTCGCAACGAACGGTCCTTTTCAGCCGGATCACAGCAAACACTCTTCAATTTCTACTCGAGGCGACTCCACATCACCAGCCTCTTCTAAGCAGCAGCTGCTGCTACTGAACGAACGAGTTCAGTCAGGCTGGCGAATAGCATTGCCTGCGTCGTAGCTGTTACCTTTCAGCAAAAGGCATCGCGGGCTGACTCGCTTCAACGCGCACTTGGACTCAGAGAGCTTTCGGCGTATCGTTCTCTCCTGGCTACACCTCATACCTTTCCTACGACCGCTTCGACTTCTCTCTCGAAAGCTCCAGTAGCCCACCATGTCCTCGCTCCACTTCTGCGCAGAATGCAACAACCTCCTCTACCCGGAGGTAGACCGCACCAACCACGTCCTCCTTTACGCATGTCGCAACTGCAACTACCAACAAGAATCGCGCGAATCGCTCGTCTACCGCAACGATCTCATGTCCGTCACAAAAGAGCAACCAGGAATCGTGGACAACCTGATGAAGGACCCCACGCTGCGAAGAACGCACGACCTCAACTGTCCGAATTGCGGTCACGGCGAAGCGGTGCTGTTTCAGGATCAGAGTAAAAGGATCATGAATAGGATGATTCTGTTCTACGTCTGTTGCAGGTGCAATCACTTGTTTAGGGATCCCGCTCAGCCCGCGCCTAGTGCCGGACCGGGTCAGGTGTGGAACGATAGGAAGAAAAAGTAAAGCATTCGTCGAATGACTTTTTTTTTTTGTAGATACTCAAAAACACTTGCACCTGTGCCAGCATGGTGTAATAGCCTCCTGTACTTGTATTGCCGATACCAAAACATTCTCTTCAAAGCAAAAGGCCTTCGTTAAACTGCATTGTCAAGTGTTCTCTCAACAAAATCCTAAAGACATGCTCGCTCTCGTCGATACACTCATCTCAGCGTCATCGAAAACGACTGTTCTGGATTCAATCAATCAAACCTCTTCTGCCACGACATCTACATCCTCTCTTTCGCCAACCCTCCGCCCAACCCCTCTCACTTATACTTATCCTTATGAATCCAACTCAACCCCACCGTATCATATCCACCCGCCTCGGCCATCCTGTAATACATCGCCGCCTTCTTCAAATCCTTCTTACACCCTTTCCCAGCCGCATACAACGCCCCCGCCTCAGCCTGCGCATCCGCATCACCCAACTTGGCCGCCAGCTCAAAGTACTCCAACGCCATGTGCTTATCCATCTTTACACCCCAACCGTAGCAAAAGCATTTGCCCAGCTCGTAGACGCTCAATTTCAGCTCGCTCTTGATCGCCTTCAGCTCGGAATCGGTTTTGGGCGTTGCGGAGGTCGACATCATCTCGCCCGCACGCGCGGCTGCACGCTGGATCCACGTGAAACCTTTGACGGGATCCTTGCGTGCTCCCCATCCTTCGCGCAGCGCCATGCCGAACATGCACATTCCGACCACGCAGCCGCCGTCGACTTTGGCCGAACGCTCAAAGTAGAAAGCCGAGCGCGCTAGGTCGCCCTGTTCGTGGTAGGTGATGCCTTGAGAGAGAAAGTCTTCGGCCGAGCTCGGGCCTGTACGCGTATCGACGGCGGGAGAAGTGCGCGGTTTGGCAGCTGTGGGAGTGGTGCCAAGTCCCAACCCGAGCCCAGACGGCGGCGCTGAAGCCGTCGGCTGCATTGCTACAGACCCCGGAGGCCCATTGGGTATCGCATTGGCCGATTTAGCATTGCGTAGCATAGGTGGCCTTGCCTGCTCACCACCTGCTGACGGCATATTTGCTGTATCCTGCACAGGTTGCAAAGATCGGAACGAGCTCTGCGAAGGTTTTGGCGAGACGGCATTCTGCGCCATTGCAGGCGATCGACTGTCACGCCATGCTGCTGCTGATTCAAGTGTGGCCGGATCGTGACTGACGCTGCCGATTGACATGCGCGAGGTCATGACACTACCAATGGTGCTGCTGCTATCACGTCGGCTGCTGCCGTCGAGGCGAAGCGTTTCCACGTCGAGGTCGGAAACCATGCTCTCTCTTCCATTCGCCCGCGCGATGGCTTGGGCACGTTTGCGACCAACGATGGGTCGATCGACACCCTGAAAGTAGTGGTTCGGATCAGAGTATCCCAGCGGGCTTCGTTCGTCGGTGCTGCTGCTGCCTGATGCGGCCGGTGGTGGTGGTGGCGGCGGTACGCGTCCAGCTGGATGTCCCGAGGAACGTGGCCGCTGCGATCCTGCAGAGCCAGCCGAGCCAGCCGAGCCAGCCGAGACGCTACGAGGATTGCTCAGCAAGCTTGAGGGAGCCAAGGGTGTGCGCTGTGCTTCCCTTTCATTCGCGTGCTGTGGTGCGGCAGCCATGGTCTCGACTTGGGCTGAAGTGGAAGACGGCATCGATACGTAACGTTGCTGTGCGGTAAACGGCAGCGTTGGGTTTGTGGGCTGTGCTGCTGCGCCGGGGCAGTAGCAGCTTCGGAGCCGGAGGGACTGGGAGGGTAGACGTAGACGCGCGCCGTGGGCGGACTGTCGTTGTCCGGCCTTCGGGTGTCGCCAGTGATGGTGGCAGTGGAGGAGGTGGAGCGATGACCGAGGTAGCGATCTGCAGATACCATGGGAGTGCGGTCGTAGAGCTCCGACGAATGTGATGGAGCACCGTAGTCGTGAGTCTCAATCTGCGGGACAAAGCTATGCCGCGGATCGGCTGCAACGTGCGATACGGTAGGCTGCTGTAGTCGTGACGTGGTGGTGGGTGGTGGTACGGATCTAGTGAGGCTGACAATCTTTTCCTTACTTGCAACTTCACGAATGGCTGGTATTGAAGAAGTGGCTGAAGAATTAGAGCGCGTGTTCTGATTCAGCGAGTGTGAGCCTGCTGAAGCAAGGTGAGGCGCATGGTCGAGCTTCCACTGCCTAGTCACAGAATCGAGGCCTCGGTTAGAAGTCAAGGGACCACCGGTAGGATCAAGATCTATGTGTGCGTCGAGGGCGTTGCTGCGCTCGCTGTCTTGCTCATATTCGTCGCCGTAGGCACTCTCTGCGTACAGACTTTCCTCGTCTTCGGCTCTTGATGTCCATGCGCGACCCCATCGTCCGTGTTCGCCAAACTCTGAGCTGCGTACGGTATCAATGGACGCTCTACGTGAGAGCGACGACGAGTCGAGCTCTGCTCCAGTGATCGAGTTGAAGGAAATGTCCGAGGCGACGGAATTACGGAAGGCATTGCTGAGCAGGTGCGACGACTGTCGCTGCCAGTCGGAGTCTGGTTGTGTCGGTGTGTAGGTGTCGGTGGAGTCGTCATAGGATGCCTTATAGCCTCGTTGAACGGAGAAGGAAGAGGCAGGATTGGGCGAAGGTGCGGATCCGCGCTGACCGCGCGAGAAGGTGGAGCCTGCGTCCGAGAGAAGGTTGACGCTGCGAATGCTTTGTGCATCGTCGAAGTCGTCCGGGTCGAGCGATGGTTGGATGGGTGGCTTGCGCACCGAGGTCTTGCGGGAGAGTGCTGATGCTCGCTCGAGAATGCGGTTGGTCGAGGTGTTGGTCTTGTCGTTGTCATGCTCGGGAGCGAAAATATCTTGCCGTACCTGCATGCCCCTTTTCACGAGAAGCTCGAGCGGCGAGAGCCCTGCCGAAGGGCCAGCTGAGGAGTCGGACGAGGAAGAAGGATGATGGGCGCGCGGCAGTTTGGTCCAATTGGAAGATGATTGGGGGGAGGACGTGCTGCGGTCCGAGAGGGAAGGACTGGTGGATGGTGTGTGTGCGGCTGCGGTGTCGTGCACCGAGGTAGAGGAAGAAGCGGAACCGTTGGAAGAGCCGTACGAGACGGGATGAAGATGCTCCATTCTCGAAGCCGAATGGTGGTGTTTGAGGAAGCGAAAGACGAGTCCGGTCAAGTCGGCTGTGTCATCAATGGCCAGAAGCGATGTACGTAGGGCGCCTCGCACAGCGTCGAGTCGAGTGGTTGGTGATGCGCCTCTGGAAATGAGGAGGTGGGATCGGCGAGTCGAATTGAATGCGGACGACCGTGCAAAAGCAGTAGATGTGATCTTGGTCCTCTACGCCTCTTTGAAGTGGGCGTTGCAACCAAAAGGCTCAACTGCAGGAGCGTGGGAAAGTGCTTATCGTGATGGTGATGAAAGAAAGACAACTTTTACAACAGCAGCAGTGCACTCGGAAGACCCTACCTGCCTTTGTTGCACCGCAGCGGTGACAGGAGCCGAGCCGAGCAAACGGCAATCGCCGAAGAGATTGTCGACACACGCAGTTTTGAGTCTGTCGATCCCTTTTTGCATTGCACTGCTGCACTGCCCTCGCCCCTTTGGGCTGTGCGCTGTGTGTTGAAGCCTTATTTCTTTTTTTTTTTTTTTTTTTTTTTTTTTTCAATCTGTTTTGGTTCCGACGTGTCTGTGAGACAGTTGGCCCGCCAGCTGGCCTTGTTGGCACTTTCGAGTTGGATTGGACCCTGGCTTGACCAGCTCCGCCAAGAAGCGACAAATCAGCACAGCTGCACGGCTACTCTGAGACGCCTATTTTTGTGACCATAATGGTTTTGGCTTTGTCTAGACAATTTAATTCACAGCACAGTGTCATCGAGCGGCTTTTCCGATGCACTGCTCGTATCGAGCCGCGACCTGCAGCATCAGAAAAGAAGGAGAGCTGGCAATGTCAAGGTAGTCGGCGCTCTCATTCTGCTCCAGGGTACATTAGAAGTGTAAGAGAAGCGACAGCGGAAAAGGTCAAGTCTCAGAATGCTGTAAGTTATCCTGCGAGATGATGACCAACATTGCTTGGACCCTGAAGTGGCCAATGCGACCGAGAAATTGGCTCAGCTAAGCGCTCCTTGCCGGCATTGCTTCCATCACTTGTACGCCAGACGTCCAGCAAGATATGGTTTGATTGCGACAGTCACAGCAAGAATGGCTACTGCCGATTCAGATCCAGGCGGCGAAACACCCTTTCGAGCCATGTCGATTGCACGCTTCATCCCTCGCGTTGCCAAGCCGCAGTTACTCACCACCAACATTCCCACTTATCGTCAGTCTTTCTCGCATCCAACTCCAGAGAAGCAAGAGACATCCTCGCCCCCGCCGAATTCCCTCGGCCAATCCGATCAATCAAATGCCAAATTAGCCTCCGTCTTCAAACAACGAGATGGACAAGACCCTGACCCGAGGAGTGCCTCCTATGTAGAATGGAGCAAGCTGCTACCAGTGCCATCCAATTTGCTCGGCTCCTTTCAGGACTTGTTTGCAAGCCAAGATGGCAGGAATGAGGCTCAAGGACAGGACTCGGCAACAGAGCCACGACAAGCCGCTGATACAACTCAACCACCACCCTCGGCATCTCGGCCACCACGTTTGGTGTTTTTCGGAGAACAGCATCATCAGCCGCTGGTGATGCGCGCACAGCTACAAACATTGCATGCACTTTATCAGCAATGTCAGCTCGCCTCAAATCCTCCCGCGCAACAGCCCGACCTCACGCCAATCTATCGGCTCCATCTCATCCTCGAACACTTTTCCGTATTCGATCAGCACATGCTCAATTCCTTTTCCCACGGTCACCTTGGTCCTGATCAGCTAGCAGATGCATATCAGGCACACAGCCAGGAAGCGTTCCACATCGGACACTACATGCCACTGCTCATGCTGGCAAAGGAGCTGCAGGTTCCCATCTGGGGCGGCTTCCCTCCGAGAAGCTGGGCCAGGCAGGTTTTTCGAGATGGCGTCGAATCTGTCAAGGTCGACGAACAGCGACGCGCGGATCCGAGCAAGTCAGAACACGTCGAGCGCTCGGCGTCGCAGAGTGATCCTCCAACCGCGTTGCCTCGATCGCCCCTCTTTACGTCATGGAGTGCAGTGACCAAGATTGGCGCGGCTCATCGGAGCTACCTTTCTGGTCTTATGCGGCCCGATCTTCCGCCTCGCTTTCCTCAGCTTCCATCGACCACTCCTCCTTTGCATGGCAAAGACCCTCTGCCAATATACCCCACCTGGTTGCTCAAGCCACACAACATCGAGACAAAAGGCTTTGGTCCTGCTCAGGCGCTCAAAGATTCCTATCTTGCTCATGTGACGGCTTGGATCCTTCGAGGTGCTCGTCAAGACGACCGAGTGGCAGCAGACCGGGGCACACAATCCGCAGACTCAATAAAGGGGTCGCCTGTCTTCCACAGCACAGCAGAGGAGGATGTCTCGAGTCGGCCCGTCGTCAACATCGCTCTGGTGGTATGCGGTCTGGGTCACTGCGAATACGGCTTTGGCGCGCCCGAACGAGTGGTCCAACTTCTCTCTGAGCAAGGCTCATCATCCACTGCTGAAGACACTTCGAAGCTGCTGCCTTACATCATAGCAAGTAAACCTCTCGATTCGGGGATATGGCTGGGTTACGAGCATCCTTCTCAACCATTCTCATCGAATGAGATCAACGCTGTACAGCAAGCGCCAGAGCCGAAGCACTCGGAGACTTTGGCAAAAACATTGACAGGTTCAGGCGCGGTCGAGCGATGGCTCAACGATCCTTGGGGGCGAAAGATGGCCGATGCTGTCTTGTTGTACGACTGGATCGACGAGGACTCGAACCAGGGAGGTGATACTAACACCGACGGGCATCAGCCCACGAATGGCTCAAACAGCTAGTTGCGGTGCCAGACCAAAAGTCTTTCATACAACATGTATTCTAGAGGATGGTGCACTGTAATCCGTAGGTCACTCGCTGATTGTTCCAGATGTAGCAAATAATCGACAAGCTTGAATACAGGATCGCTCTATGGGTATAATGCCTAGCAAAGCACGGTAGCAGTAGCGAGTGATAGAGAAAGCACGGTCGCCAGCACGCTTAGCAGCAGCGTAGCGACATGTGCGGTGGTATCCATTTGGAGCAAAGTGGTAGCAGTGTTGGAAGAGCCTTTGCCTTTGGACAAGATGTTGCTTGTATTTGGTGGAACAGCACCTTGAGCACCGAGCGTGTCGTAGTAGGCTGGGCAGCTGGCATCGTCGCCGCTAGGTGGCGGATTGTCGGGACAGCAGGCGGACGACTGTTGAGCCCAATCGGATCCCAAAGCAGCTTGATCCTTCCACCCAGCCCACCTTTCACACGAGACAGCGGAATAGCTGACGTTCCAAGCACCATAATCGTGGTTGCCGGGGAAGAACTTGGACGAGATACCCTTGGAAGGCCAGGCTAGATCAAAATGAACGTCGAAGCCGAGACTGTTTCCTTGGATTGTTCCGTTGTCGAGTCGTGTAGCGTTGCACCAAGCCCCACCTGCACCGGGACACAGGTCGATGATCTTGACGACCAGGTTGGGTGTTGAGCCGGAAGCGACTTGGGAGGTGTTATAGTAGATGCCATCTCCCCATGGGTCGTTGGAGCCAGGAGTGGGAGGTGGAGGTGCGAGGGGAGTGGAAACCAGACGGATCTCGAAGCACGTCCCGCAGGCAGGACCGAACGACGTGTTGGAGCCGTAGGCGTATCGGTTGAGCGCGGCGGTGGGGTAGAAGGTGGAGCGGCCAACACAGCCGCACGAAGCAACGTAGTTGAGCGGAAGGTCGTAGTGGGTCAGAGAGGCGTATCCTGAAGCTGCAAAGTCGACGGCAGCGCGGGCCATGCCAAGCCGGAAAAGGACGAGCGTCGAGACAGCGATCCACATCCTGGAAAACACTTCCGAAAGGTGTAGGTTCTATGGGCGAAGCGGACAGACCGATAAGGTAGAAGGATCTACAAGATCATGATGTTTGTTGCTCCAGAAGGGACGACCGTCGAGTCGCACAAGCGATGGTGAAGGGCTGGACATAGCTTGGGAGGACAGAGGTCGGCAGAGCGAGGCGGATCTGCAGACTTGGACAAGCAGAGCCGGCACGCACTTGCAGATCCAGTCCGTTCTGCCGAGATTTTTAACTTTTGCTTTCGCTGCGTTCCTTTTAGAGAGAGAGAGCATTCCAGAGCCGAGCAGGAGCTGGAGCTGGAGCTGGAAAAGGTCTCATCCAAAAGCCGGCCTAACAATCCCCACCTCGATCACAAATTTGTGGCTTGCTTTCCTGTGTGATCTTGAAGTCAAATTTTGAAATTACGGCTTTGATTTGGTTGCGGCACCCTTTGAATGCTTTCAAAATGGTTCCGAGCTGGAAAGGGCAGAAATTGTATTTTTCGAGACGGATCGAATACAAAAGCGAAGCGCCCTTAAGTTACCACATAGAAAGCGTTCAGCAGCAGCCAATAATCGGGCAGCAGGCGAAAAGCAAGCTCAACCGCCGTCTGCTGAGCACAAAAATCCAGTCCAAAGAGCAAGCAGCCGCTGCCTCTCACAGCCATGAGCAACCAGAGAGCTCTTGTGAGTGAACGCTTGCTTGTCTTTGGACTCGAAAGCAAAGCAAAGCAAGGACCAACTCTGCAATCGAAAGAGACAGCCAACAGCGGCAATTTTGTTGTGCTCCATCTCAACTCTTTCCTTTGCAACCATCTCGACCAACACTTTCTCGACCTTTCACCTTCCCCCTTCTCCCCTCCTACTATTACATTATTGCCTCTAGTATCTAGTAGTTGGGGGCTTGTCTCATCCTGTCTAGCGCCGTCGACAGCTTCTGTCTTCCGTCACTCCTGTCTTCAACACAGATCCTTCCCCTTTGGAATCTTCTTGGGCTCACCGCTTGCAACGCTATTCAATCGACCACCACCGGAACCTTTGACACAACATCCTCAGCATCGACTCATTTTGGTGATCCGCTACTCAGACTGCGTGCAGCTACCCACCCACTGTCGACACCGCGACCTTGACTCAGCTTTTGGATCATAGCTCCCGTCGCTCACCTGTGCGGATCTGTCCAGCACCGGTCTGTCCCTGTGGAACTGCAAAAGGGCTCAGATCTCTCGTCTTTAGCAGCATCGGTCCTTGCTGTCTACGTCAGCACGCCTGCTGCTGCTACGCAAAAGTCGCCAGTGGATCGACCTGATCGGTCTTGCACCTCCGTCAAGGCTTTGCAGCGTGGAACGTCAGCAATCTTCTGTTCAGCCCCTTCCTCCTGCTGAGCTGCTTTCCGCCTATCAGTCACGACGTGCAGGTATCAACCTTCCTCTCAGCTTGCTTTGACCAAGTCGAAACTCGGCACATTGTCGCGACGCTGTAAAGCCAAGTGATAAGCTACACGGACACAGACGACGAATCAAACGTGCTTCAGCTTTGCTCGATATCTCGACACTACTCTCGCTTGACTCGGTATCACAAGCTCACGTCACGATCTCCCGCAGAAACATTCCTCGCTGCGAAGGGATCACCGCCCGCGACGCCATCACCCCGCACTCGGCCTTGCTTTCGCCGCTTCTGATAGCGCTGAAACGAGCGGGCCCGTGTGCCGACGCGGCCAACATGTTCAATGGCTCCGCTCCTCCCAATGGAGGGGGCGCCGATGCCAACAACAACAACAACAGCAGCAATCCAGCTGCCAACCAAGGCATCGTCAAACTGGTCCTCGAAGCGCTTCAGAGGGATGGCCCCAAACCGGTCGTTAGCCTTGACCAGCACGCACTCCTCCTCGAGACGCTCCTCTCCGACGCCTTGCCCAGCACTCCGGTCCTCCATCCAGCACAGCGCCAAAAGCTCTTCAATGCCATTGCAGACAAAGTAGGCCCGGATGCCACCGCCGACGCCGTTCGACAGGCGCTGCCCAAGCTCAAGATCAAGCAAGAAAAGAATGTCGCTGATCTTATCATCGAGCTCGGCGTCAGGAGCCTCCCCACCGTCGACACGGCCCGTGCCGTGTTTCAGCGTTTCGGCTTGACGGACGCCAATCCGCCAGACGAGCGCATGGTCTCGGAGATTCTCGCCATCCTTCTCTCGGTCGACCCTGCCATCTTTGACAGCGATCGCGTCACCAACTTTTCCAACCTCGTCCGCGCACTTGCCACCTTCAAGTCGCAACTCTCATGGCCTCGTGTCATTCGTGGTCTCGATGAGCTCGATGGCTTCAACCCCTCCTTCCACCACGGCCACATGGGCGGCATGGCCGACATCCTACTTAATGCTCCCATGCAAGGCCAAGCCCAGGTTGCGGCCGTCTCTGGCCTGTGGGGTCCATGGATGCACCGTCTTCGACAGCTCCAGATCTTCCACGGCCTTCTCGCCCTTGGCTCCGACACCTTCAGCTTCGCATCGCTGCCGGGACGACGCATCTTTACTGCAAAGCAGCTCGCCGACGCTCCCAACGGCATCCAGACTGCTGGCAAACCGCTTCTCAACAGCGCATACAACTCGCTCGATCTCGTCGAAACGCTCATCGAGATCTCGGCCTCGGACGAACAAAATGTCCGTTCGGCTGTTCAAGAAGTGCTCGAACAGGCCATTAAAGCTTGTCCCGAGCTCATCCTGCTTGGCCTTGTCCAGATCCCGCAGCCCTGGAACGTCATCCACGCCGAACTCACCTCTCAGCTGCTCACCATGTTCATGAAGCCGCACAACAGCAGTCTCTTTGTCTTTCACCGCATCATGAACACGCAGCGCGAGTACCTGCTCAACGCCTTCCGCAACTTTTACCTCGAGAACCAGCTCAACCTTACCCGCATCGTCGACGTGGCTCAAAGCCTCGGCATTGTCGACGACCTCGTCGAGGCTCGACCTTTTGCATTCGCTCTCGACGTGGCTGCGCTGGCATCCCGACGAGAAGCCATCGACCTCGATGCTTGGCTCCAGGACAACATCAACCGCCACGGCAGCGATTTCATTCGTGCCGTGCTCGAATTCCTCGATATCAAGGCCAAGGACGACCTGGCCAAGCCTGATCCCCAGGCCGACCAGAGCTTCGTGCCGCTTACTGTTCAAAACGTCGCCAGCTTCCTCAAGGCGTTGCGCTCCAACGGCGAGAGCATGAGTGCCGAAGAGATCGACTTTTTCAAAGGAGTCCGCAACGTCTGCCTCCAGCTTCACCCGCGCCTCATGAACCTTGCGCCCGGTGCAGAAGGCCAGGAACCCGGTCTCCAGGTCGTCACCTTCTCGCAAGACATCCACGAAGAGGCTGATTCGTGGTACCGTCAGATGTACGAGGGCAAGAACAGCATCGAAGACATTGTGCTCCTCCTCCAGCGCACCCGCGCCTCTGACAATGTGCGAGACCACCAGATCTTTGCCTGCATGGTGCACACTCTCTTTGACGAGTACCGCTGGTTCGAGATGTACTATCCTGCCGCCGAGCTCGAAATGACCGCCGTCGTATTCGGTTCGCTCATTCAGTACCAGCTCATCGACTACATCCCGCTCGGCATAGCCATTCGCTATGTGCTCGATGCGCTCCGCAACCCACCGGACTCGAACATGTTCAAGTTTGGTCTGCAAGCCCTCCTGCGCTTCCAGAACCGCCTGCCCGAGTGGCCCCAGCTTTGCCAGGCGCTGCTCTCCATGCCGCATCTCCAGCAATCGTACCCTAGCATCATCCGCCTCGTCAAGATGGCCCTCGCCGGTCAGCTGCCGGGCGCTGATGTGGGCATGCCCGGGGGTCAGTCTCTCGAGGACAAGAAGGCGCCCTTCCCTGCCATCCGCGCCGACCCCTTGCCTCAGGATGCAGACCAGCGCGACCCCAGCGAGGAGGTGTCGGACAAGGTGCTCTTCCTCGTCAACAACCTCTCGCCGACCAACCTCGAGTCCAAGCTGGGCGATGCCAAGAGACTCATCACCGCTGACACGTATCGCTGGTTCTCCAACTACCTCGTGCTGCAGCGCATCAGCATCGAGCCCAACAACCACGGCCTCTACGCCCAGTTCCTCGATGGCCTCGATGCCAAGGGTCTCACCACCTACATCCTCCACGAGACGCTCGCCAAGTGCCAGATGCTCCTCAACAGCGACAAGACGGTCCAGTCGACGCAGGAGCGCAACCTGCTCAAGAATCTGGGTTCGTGGCTCGGCAGCCTCACCTTGGCCCGCGACAAGCCCATCCGTCACCGCAACATCGCCTTCAAGGAGCTCCTCATTCAGGGCTACGATAGCAACCGCCTCATTGTGGCGATCCCCTTTGTCTGCAAGATCGTGGAACAGTGCGCCAAGTCGAACGTCTTCAAGCCCCCAATCCGTGGCTGATGGCCGTTCTGCGTCTCATGGTCGAGCTGTACCAGTTCGCAGAGCTCAAGCTCAACCTCAAGTTCGAGATCGAGGTTCTGTTCAAGGGCCTCAACGTCGAGCTCAAGGATGTGTCGCCCACCACCATCCTTCGCAATCGCCCTTCTGCCGAGCTGCTGCTGCAGCAGCAGCAGCAGCAGGCGTCGGGTCATCTTCAGCATCTCAGCCAACAGCAGCAGCAGCAGGCCGCAGCACAGATGCAATTGCAGCAGCAGCGCCAGCACCAGCAGCAACTCTCGCACCAGCCCGCTACCGGCATCGCCCAGGACCTCGAGCGTCTCTCGCTCGCAGGTGGATACGGTGCAGGCGCCGGCGGCCGTATGGGTCCTCAATCCCAAAAGGCCAGTGCCGCCGCCACTGCTGTGGCCGCCGCCGGCTCGGGTGCTCAACCTGGCCAGTCGGCTGCTGCGGCTGCCGCTTACACCGAAGCGCTCGTGTCGATGCTTCAGAGTCTGCCCCAGTACGTGGTGATCAACCCGCAGCTCACCATGTTCAGCAGCAACGCAGCTCTCAAGCGACTCATCTACGTCGCCATCGACCGCGCTATTCGTGAAATCATTGCTCCCGTCGTCGAGCGATCCGTCACGATTGCTTCCATCTCGACCCGCGAGCTTGTCACCAAGGACTTTGCCATGGAGGGAGACGAGGAAAAGATGCGAACCTCGGCTCATCAGATGGCGCAGAGCCTCGCCGGCAGCCTGGCGCTCGTCACTTGCAAGGAGCCATTGCGCCTCAGCATGGTCGCCAACGCGCGTACCTTGCTTCTGAACAACGGCTTCACCGAGCAAAACGTGCCCGAGCAGGCGCTTATGGTCATCATGCAGGAGAATCTCGACCTGGCCTGCTCCGTCATCGAGAAGGCAGCCATGGACAAGGCGGTGCCCGAGGTCGACGAGGGACTCACCAACGCATACTCGAGCCGTCGCGAGCACCGCACCCGTGGACGCGGTTACTACTGGGACAGCGCCGCCCTCGCCGCTTCGCAGTACGCCGCCACCTTGCCCGACATGCTGCGCTTGCGACCTGATGGTCTCGTCCCAGCTCAGCTGCGTGTCTACGATGGGTTCAGCCGCCGCTTGTCTCCTGGCGTCGATGGAGACCGCGGCACGCCAGCTTCGGTCCATGCGTCGTCCGTCTCTGGACCCTCCGAGGCTGGGTATCCGGAAACTGCAGCGGCTGCCGCTGCTGCCGGCGCTGCAGGTGCCGGTGCGGTGAGCGCAGCTGCGCTCCAGGAGGCTGGCGGTCAGGCCGGCGTTCCCGCTGGCTTGCTGCCCATGGCTGCCGGCGGTATGCTGAGCGCTCAGCAGTCGCTCGAGAAGTTTTCGCAGGGCATGGCTGAGCTGGAGCGATTGCTCGAGGCCGCCGACCAAGACGTGGGTCTCAGTGAACTGCCGCAGGACCACGAGATCCGACATGCGCTTCGCCTGATCCCCGTGGTCGCTGCCCAGTCTTCTAGCCGCGACGAGACGGCGCTTGCCTTTTCGCAAAAAGTGGTGCAGCTTCTGTTCAAGATCGAGACCAAGCTCGGTCGCGAAGTCTACGTCGTCTTGCTCGACCGATTGTGTGAGGTCTCGCTTAAGGCAGCCCGCGAGGTGACTGCTTGGCTCATCTATGCCGAAGACGAGCGCAAGTTCAACGTGCCCGTCACAGTCTCGCTGGTGCGTGCTGGTTTGGTCAACATCGCCGAGCTGGATGTGCAGCTCGCCAAGCTCATCCTGTACGACCTGCGTGCCAGCGTCATTGATTTTTCCGCTCAGCTTGCCCTCGAGTGCCTCCAGGAGCCCGCCAGCGCTACTCGCCAGCAGCTCACCAACACCATCGAGGCGCTGCAGCGCGCTGAGCAGCGAGGCAAGGCGACCGACGCATCCAAGCGCTTCCTGCACGATCTCGAGAGTGGACTGCTCAAGAGCAAGGTCGACGTGGGCAACACGGCGCTGCGCGAGCAGCTTGCGTACTGCTTTGCCGAATGGGCGCGTCTGTTCCAGCACTCGCCGAACCCGGAAAAGTCGTTCATCGACTATGTCACGCAGTTGCAGACGCAAGGCATCCTCAAGGGCGAGGTCATCTCGTCGATGTTCTTCCGCGTCTGCACCGAGGTCAGCGTCGACAGCTACATCAAGCAGAAGGCGGTAGGCGGTTCGCCCGCCACGGGCATCTTTTCGCCCATCGACGCCTTTTCGCGCCTGATTGTGCTCATGATCAAGTATCACGCCGATCCTGCTGGAGCAAACAATGAACAGGCCAAGGTGCACTACCTCACGAAGATCCTCTCGATCGTGGTGCTGGTGCTCGCTCAGTCGCACGAGGAGCTCGGAGTCCACTTCCAGCAGAAGCCCTTCTTCCGACTGTTTTCGAGCTTGCTGCACGACCTGCACGCCACCGAGTCGAGCTTGGGTCCTGCGTATGTGCAGACGCTGCTGGCCATCAGCAACACGCTCAACACGCTGCAGCCTTCGTTCTTCCCCAGCTTTACGTTCTCGTGGATGTCGCTTATGTCGCACCGCTTGTTCATGCCCAAGCTGCTTGAGGCCAATCAGCGCGAAGGATGGGGCGCGTTCCACAGACTATTTGCGTCCTTGTTGCGCTTCATGTCGCCGCTGCTGCGCAACGCCGAGCTGCAAGACACGTCGCGCCAGTTGTACCGCGGCACGTTGCGCATCCTGCTGATCCTGCTGCACGACTTCCCCGAGTTCCTGTGCGACTACCACCAGAGCTTGTGCGACCTGGTGCCTGCCTCGTGCATCCAGCTGCGCAACCTGATCCTCAGCGCCTTCCCGCGCAACCTTCGTCTGCCGGATCCGTTCAGCTCCAACTTGCAGATCGGCTCGTTGCCCGAGATGAGCCAAGCACCGCACATTGCTTCCGACTATGTCGCCGTGCTCAATCAGGTCGAAGGACTGCGTGCCGCACTGGATGCGCATTTTGAGCAAGCACGTGGCAGTGACGTGTCGGAACAGCTCAAGGGTCTGCTCAAGCATGCTACGCGTGGCGAAACGGGCGTCAGCAACGGCGCAAGCAAGGACGATGCGACGAGCGCCGGACACGCCGCCTTGCTGTCGGAAGGCGGCATCGATGTCGGCGTGATCAACTCGATCGTTCTCTACGTTGGCGTTCGATCGATTGATGCGCGTCGCCATGGCGAGAATGCCGCCGGCAACGAGGAGAGCGGTGCTGCCATCCTTCGCTGGCTGGTGGCCGAGTCGGAGCCCGAGGCGAGATTCTTGGTGCTCACGGCAGCGGCCAACCAGCTGCGTTTCCCATCGAGCCACACGGCGTACTTTTCCGCAGCGCTGATCCGACTGTTCGCCGAGAGCGAGGCTGAGCTGGTACGCGAGCAAGTCGTCCGCGTCCTTCTCGAACGACTCGTCATCCACCGACCTCATCCATGGGGATTGGTGGTGACGTTTATCGAGCTGATGAAGACGCAGCGACACCGCATCCCTCGAGCACCGGCAGAGATCCAGGCTCTGCTGGACCACATCTCGGCCACGCTCGCGGTGTCCGCCGGCGAAGATACGCATCACCAGCAACCGCAACACCAGCAGCATGCGCACCTCAATGGCCACTCTGCCTACTTGCCGCAGCATCTGATGCAACAGCAGCAACAGCAACAGCAGCAGCAGCAGGCCTGAAGCTGACTCTTGTGAGTTGATATCCAGCATTGTATTCCACTCGCCTTGCCCCTTTTCTTCCTCAAACCACTCGCATCTGTTTTTTCCCCGGACTCGAAACGAATCGAATCGCTCGTCAACACTGTGTACCATCATCCAATCATGGCCATTTTAACAATTTTATTCCCGTTGTGTTTTGTCTACCACTGTCTGTGCGATGTTGACATCGGTTGTGATGGTCAATGCTTGGTAAGGCAGGGTGAGGGGAAGTGGTGGTGGAGGTGGGCTGCAGTTGCAGGTGTGGATGCAGGGTATGCATGTGGCGTTGCTTTAGATGTAAAAGGCCCCTTTTTGCGTGTGGCATGGGAAAGACGCTTCAGTATCGGTTGCTGCTTTCGACTTGGGCTGATTTTAGGTTGGTCTTGGACGGTAAGAGGGCACTACTGAGACAATTCGTGCGTCGATGCGGCGATCTTAGGCTGCTTTGAAAGGGAGCGTGACAGGAGACCCGCACGTCACATACTGCAGGCCTCTCGGCATTTCTCACTCCTGCTGATCATCCCACACCACTTTGATTTTACTTCCGATGCCGATCTCACGCCAAACTAGCGGGCAGAGTCTTGCACTTCGGCTAAGCAGACAGGTGTCAAGAGAATCCTTCCTTTTTACGCCCAGTCTGGCTGATGTTGCAGGACAATGGAGACGAATGCTTTTAAGCTTCCTGGTAAAGGTCGAGCCGAGCTGGTTTTCAGTTCCTGTTATCGGTTCTTGCGTAGACAGCGCTCTAAAAAGTTCAACGGGAGAACCTTGTGTAGGCCAGATGCGATCGGATGTGAGAGTGGCGTGTGAGAAAGAGAGCGAGTAAGGTGGGAGATTGTGACTAGCGGGAGAAAGCAGTCTGCGGTGTTGTTGGAACGAGATGCGGTACAAACAACCCTCTCAGATACGGGAGAGTGGGCGCGTGTTGTGTTTTCTCACAGGTGATGTCGGAGAGGGGAAGACTACGAGCAAAATGGTCAGACCCTTTGGAGCGTATATCTTTGCTTTCCCTTTCTTCCCATCTCCCCCATCTCCTCGGTGTAGGCATCCCACTTGACAGCGTTTCCGATCTTTGTTTTGACAAGCATCAAGAGATTTCCGCGTTGGGCACTCCCCTTTGTTCTGATAACCTTCCTCCTTTTCTTCGTGGTATCTTTGGTGGGACACTTCTTGACCTCCCATTCGACGCTGTCGAGCACTGGACAGTACTATGCTGTTTTCACATAGCTTACTCATGTGACTGCCATCATCCGCCATCGCATTCGGCCATTCTTCTCAAGATGATTCACAGCCACACGTCAACTCCGACACTTTCAGAGATACCAGCAGAGAAAACACACACAGCCTCATCATCAGTCGGATCAAGTGTCAGCTTTTACACTGTCACCTCGTCTTTCGGCCACAGTGCTTGCGGGTCGTCTTCTGCTACATCGTGCAAGAGGAGGAGTGAAAATCAGCCGTCCGTCGAGCTGTTACAGGAGCAAAAGGAATTGGAAACGGCACTGCGAGTGTGTACGGTATCCACACGGATAGAACGCACGATCAGCGTCGAGCTCGACCATGCGTCGCAAAGGGTTGCGGAAGACGAAGAGGCTTCGGATGGTGGTTGGCCAGTAAACGGTCTGCCAAACGCGATGCCGTTCACGTCTCCAAACGTGACTTGTCGCAGTTTCGCGTCTCGTCCGCTGACAATGCTCTCTTTTGCCAGTACAGACGAGAAGCATCCTCAGTCAAACGTCCCTGTTCGACAGCGGAAAGAGGCGCTCAGAACGCTCACAGCTACGATCACAGCAGACGACGACGGTTCCACCTCGGAAACCGCCTCCACTGCCAGTTCGCACGCAACATCCCACACCACCGCAACCACAACGCCTCCTCGTCACGCTCGAACACACAAATCCACCCCAGCTTCCATCCATCACTCTCCATCCCTCAACACCACGCCCACTATCCCGCGAACAATCGCAGCAAGCCTAGGCAGTCCCACCGACTGGGGCGCCAACTTCTGGTGCGTCGTCACGGACCCCTTCTCTCCCGCCAACACATTCTTCGCCAACCCCACAACAGGCGAGTGCAGATGGGTCCTCCCCGCTGGAACGATGGTTTTACCACCGAACCCCAACGGCGAATGGTGGGAGTTGGTCGATGAAAATACGGGTCGCGAGTACTATTACCATACTCGGACGGAGGAGAGTCGGTGGACGCGACCGTTGTCGGGGATGGTAATCCCCATGCGTGCTATTCAGCGCGCTGGACACGTTGCTGAAAAACACGAGAGCAAGGCACAGTGGAGCAGTGTCAGGATGGATTTCAGTGACAGGGTGGAAAGGTTCAGGTTCGAAGACAAAGAAGAGGAAGAAGAAAGGTTGATGACGCCCTTGCGACCGCGAACTAGATCATTACCTAAACCGCACGCTCGACGCAAAGACGCGACCAGGTCGAAAACCAGCTTTCGAGTGCATCGTCAGATGTCAGAGCAACTCCTCACATCGGCGGTTGGCAGTCGAACGAGCAAACCTCGACAACGCTACGACGTCTTAGAAGACCTTGCACAGAAAGCGCGAAAATCCATCCTGCTTCACGATCAAAAAGCCCTCGAAAACGCACGTCGCACCTGCGGCCCCCCATTCCGACCCGACCCTTTCAACTCTCAAACGCAACGTCGAAGACCTACAACAACGCATCACTCGGTCAGTACAGCCTTCAGCAGGATCACCACCACCAAAAACCCCGCGTCAAACGAGACCGCATCGCCAGCCATCACGATCCAAAAGCTAGGCAAAGGTTTAGCGTTTAATCCGTCTACACCGTACGCCTCACCGAGCTGCGAGGTCAAAGAGCGACGCTCGATGTCGTTTTTGTCCCGACGTGCTAGCTTGCGAAGAGAAGGGAGTAGGAGGGGGGATGTAGGGAGGTTGCCGGTGGATTTGACGGTAAGATTGCTGGATGTGCAGGTGACGAATAAGGCAGAGGAAGGGAGAAGTGCAGGGGTAGATGTTGGTGGGGAGGAAAAGAAGAGAAAGAGCAAGTTGGCCACTTTGCTTCCAGACGTACCGCTGTGGGACTGTCGTCAGCGAGGAGGCGGAGGCAACGGCATTTCTCAGCAAGAAAGTGTGCAGAACAAGAGCAAGCTATCAAACCTCATCACCCGCCTAACACCCCATCGAAAATCACCCTCGAACGACCGACAAACCTCATCAACTGCCTAGCACCCTATCGCCGATCAGCCGTTAACGACTCCACCACCACCACCACCACAACCTTTTGACCATCTCTGAAATTACACTCCTCTCTTTATACTTGTGTTTTCGTGGAATACAACACCTGTCCTTACACCCCCGCCCCTTGGCATGTCTAACTCAGTCCCTCATAAGGCGGTTTGACAAAATCAACCTTAACCATCCCACACGCTGTACCACTGAGCACCAACCTCCCCCTACCCAAATTGCCGTTCCACCTCGCCGCAGTCACCGCTAAACACGGGTGCCACTGACCCAAATGCCACATCTTCCCCTCGGCCAACGTCGCAACTTCCGGCTTCACATGGTGTCTCACCGTCAACGCCCCCGTCGACCTATCCACCACCAACTGGTACACCGCCACATGAATCCTCTGCGTCCTCCGCATCGTCCTCAACACATTCGCGACCTTCAACTCGCCATGCGCACTGCCCATCGCGATCATCGGATGGCACCCGGACGCAGACATCGACACCACCCGCGAAGGCGTGTGCGAAATCAACCGCGATCGAAGCATCTCTTCCGCACGCGTAGAGTAGTGCGTAACCGAGCCGTCGGCGTTTTCGTGCACCAGCGAGCCGCCCGAGAAGGGCGAGAAGCAGACGGCGTAGTGCACCGCCCGTGTGCGTTCGATCGGTGTAGACGTGGCGCGGACGAGGTCGATGATGGACGTCCACCCGTCGAGTGAGACTGTGAAGAGGGTGGTGGGTGAGGCGGATGTGCGGGCGATTCCGTTAGGGTCGAGTGGTGGGGAGAGGATGAAGGTTAGATCTGTGATCGAGGAGCGGTGTGCTCGTACGACGTATTTTGGAGGTGGAGGAGGGAGGGGTGGGTGAGGTGAACGTAGGATTTGGCCGGCGTTCCATACCCCGATCCAGCCGTGGGAGCCGCCGAAGGCTAGCAGTTCGCCTCCTGCCCAGGCGAGGCTTGTCGCGGCTTGCTGTGGATGTTCAAGCCGCAGAATGGGGTCGAGACGGATGTGCATCGGCCCTTGCGGAGGATTCTTGCTCCCCTTACCTCGCACAAAGTCGGGGTGTGGAACGGAAAAGACGCTCAGGCTGCCGTCGGCAAAGCAGCCGGCTAAAAGACCCAAGCGTCGTGGTGTGTCCCCTTCCTTACTGTCAACAAAGTCGTGCCCGATAGGACACCAAGCGAGCTTGAACGCAGCACCTGCCTCGTGGCAGAGCACCATTTCCAGCCGTGCTTCTCCCTTGTCCTTTTCGCCGCTGGTAGCAGCCGATGACGATGCTACAGGTGAATCAGGAGCAACGCTCCAAATTTGCAAACTCGCTGGCACCGGTCGCGCTTGTTTTTGCCCAATCATGGTCAATGGCGCCTTCGAAGCAGCGGCGGATACGACAAAGTACTCTTTTCCCGTATTGAGATGCACGGGTACCGGAACCCAGTCGAGAGCATACACGTGGCCGCCTGCATTGAGCAAGTGACCCTCATCCGGCACGACGCCCAGACTGTCAAGCCGTTTCGACGTTCCCTTGGCAATCTGCACGGGCACCTCTTGGTCCGGTGGGCCGACAGACACGTGCAGCACATCACCGCAGACCGGGCCTTTCTCTTCAAAGCCGAGGTTGGGGATGTTGGCAAATTTGGGGTCGTCGAGATTGATAGGCTCCTGGTTGGCGTCGAGCGCTGCGATGGTATCTTCGCCTTCGTCAGCTGCGGCTGCGGCTGCGGCTGCGTCGTCGTCGTTCTCAGCGCCCAAGTCTGCATCGGCACCGCCGCTAGCGCCAGCTTTGGCGCGCGCCGTCTTTTTGAGCGATTTGGGCGTGTCCCTTATGACGCTCCTCTTGAGTCGATTGCGCATGGTGAGTTCGGGTACGGCCAGCTTCATCACGGTCGTGGGATGGCGGAGTGCGCTTCGCTGCGGAGTGGTCGTATCTTGCAAGAATGGTTGGGCGTCCTTGCTGGAGAGGATGGTCGGAGTTTGGAACTGCGTGTCGAGCCATGGCCGGATGAATGGCCATCCTGAACGCTGTCCTTGTGCCACCAACTCACTTGTAGCTCCGGATTTGCGCGCTTCTTGAGCCCACTTGGATCTCTCGATGCTCTGTGCCCACCCGACCGGCTTGCCGGGAAACCAACCCCAGTCGTAGATGCCTTCGTGAGGGACGTATCCGACTTGACCGTACCAGAAGCTCATGAGATCTTTCTTGATGAGCGGGTAGGCGTTTGAGTCGAGCTTGGTACGAGCGTGTCCATCGTCAGGCCATGGTAATGCCTTCGCGACTGATCTTCCGTTTCGGATCTCTGCCGGCTGTGAGTCAGCGTCCTCATTTGACACGGATGATGCGAGATCGGTAGGAGGTATGCCGAAAAAGGGAGGATGGTAGACACCTTGCAACCAGAGCGGGCGTAGAGATCGCGGCTTTTGCGTTTTGAGCTGGGCCCGATTGAGCGTGCTGAGGGGGCCTTCTTGAGTGAAGATTTCGAGATCTGGATTTTTGCCATAAAAGAGCTCTTCGTCGTCGTCTTCGTAGTCGTCATCTTCAAGCTTGGCTTTACCTTTGCCCTTTGGGCTGCGAGGTGGTCGCACTGGAGTCGTTTTTGCCGGCGTGTCGAGTGCTGGAACGTCTGTAGGCCCGTCTGTGGGAAGACTGCTCTTGCCCATTCTAGCTGACGCATTCCGCTTGGCTTTGGTGCGAGAAGACGACGGCGTCGCCTTGCCTTTGCTCGGTGGTGTGGACGGCACAAAGTCTTCGTCATCATCATCGTCGTCATCCGCTTCAATAGGCGGGGTTGGCGTCTCGAGTGAGTCCGGGGTGGAAGCTTCGGCTTGCTCTTGAACAACTTTGGCCTTCTTTCGCGCGGGAGTCGTTCTTTTGGAAGATGCAGCAGGCATGTCGACTGCTGAGGTTGGAGCGAGCTGTGTTCCTAGGTGGAAAAAGGCGATGTTTGCATACTGGATGCGGATGAGGGATCGAAAGCGGGGCGTCGTTGGTGGGAGAGTTGATCGACGCTGGGGCCATGAAGTGGTTGTTGGATGAGAAGGAGGCGATGTGCCCTCAGCCTCACTTGAAATTCAGGGTCCCAGCTTGCAGCCACCTTTTCCGTCGTGGCAAATAATCTGAATCCCGCCTGACCTGTCGGCTAAAGACACACTCGTACGAGAGAAAGGCATAGACGTGGATTGCAGGCAAGAGACCCGCCGTAAACAGGGGCCGGTTGAGCGCAAGGGCGAGCGGCAAGGGTGAGGAGATACAGGGTGGGCGACTTCCAATGCCGCAGCCAACGAGCGATAAGCGCTGTTGGCTCAAAACGAGATCGAGGTACAGAGACTGGGGGAGGACGAGAAAGTAACACTAAATGAGACACGTAGCCTGTGGGTTACGGCCGATAGGCTCAGTCCAGACGTGCACGCCCTCTTTCACCACGTGATGCAAAAATCAATCCTAAAATCAAGGCAAGAAAAACAAGGTCAGGCCCTGGGGTTGTCAAACACGGCCGAGTGTCCTCAACGGGGAGCGCACTTGAGCCGGATCTGGAGCCGCGGGGTCAAGCTGTGAGGATGATGTCTCATTTTGAGGTCAGGGCGGGCACGGAAAGGGGCGCGACATTTGTCCCTAAACAGCATGCGAACGCTCACCCTAGCGACACGGTCTTTGATACGATTCATGTTTGTTGTGCAGACATCCGGCGCTCGATCCATGGATGAGATCAAGACCCTGGGGTCCGTCGAGAGCGGATCAAACAGCGAAGATGCTATCCGGAAGCGCTTGCCATTTTCCACGGCTCAGACAAGGTGCAGGACGAGTTCATGCGCTTCGTCATCTTGTCGCCTCTCGTCTCTACGTCTGCGCGATTAGCTCATCTCAAGGGTAGCTTGGACTTGATGCTACTGCAGGGAGGTTCGTGCTCGCCGCTAAGATTGCGACAAGCACACCAAAATGGCGAATTTGCCGGCAGCACCGGACCGGCGCAATATGTACGAAAGTCCCGAGCTTACGTCTGGTGACGCTGGTGCGTCGTATGCTGTGTTAGCTACCCCGATCTGTCTTCTGTGAGGTTTGACTCTCTGCGGTGGATCCAAACCAGGCTGGAGAAGATCATAGTTGATGTGACTGCCAAAGTAGAGCCACAATTTGACGCTTGAGGATGGTTGCCGTCAGACTCGTTGTAAGCAGCCATTGTGGGAAGCCTTGTAGCAAGCCATGGTGAGAGCAGAAAGCGTAAAAATAATCGCTGGGGAGAAAAGCGAGCTTGGGTTAGGGGCCAGTTGCATTAAAAAGCTCGACAAATCGCAGCTCAGGGGCATCTCTCGCGTGCCAAACTTGACAAGGCGATATGCCGCCTGTGGTGGTGTTGATCATCGTCGTTGTGGCCATGTACAAGCAGGTTAAATCGAGGGCCCTCTAGATGTGGCTTGCCAGAGTGTCGGTCTCGCCTGATTTTGAGCCAAATTGCAGATGAAAGAGGCTGCATGCCACCCCTATCTGGCTGTACGCGGGCTGACAAAGGGTAATACACACGGATCGGTATGAAGGCTCACCGAGGCTCAGGGGCGTGATACGAAGGCTTGGGACGCTGGGAGAGATGCTTCCATCAGGGCGAAGCAACTTGCGCCCCGAAAGACGCGACGTCCCGACTCGTTGTTTGCGACTCTGGACGCCCGACGATTCTGCTTGTCGTCACGGGAGCAAGTGTCAGCTGTATGCAAGTTTCGCTCCGAGTGTCTGTCTCGTGCCAAATCGAGCAAGGGCTCTCTGTGCTGTACAAGTGAGGCCTCTCGACTTTACTATTTACCGCCAGGCTGAAGCGAAATTGGTTCCGAAAAAGCCAACTTTAACAGGAAAAAAAAAAAAACAAAAACAAAAACAAAAAACAAAAACACACAGGGGCTCGAATTCTGTGGGAACAAAAGCCCCTTTTCCAAAAGGAGAATTTTCATTTTTATTTATTTTGAACTGCATTCAACGAGGCAAGAGCAGGCGGCTGATGAACAAGGTTCGAGTGGTGGTTCGAAGTGGTTCGGCTGAGCCGCTTTGGTGACTGGTTATTCAACCCTTATTTGGCTGTTTGCTGGTACTGAGAGCGGCGTCATTATTGCAACAACAAAGCTGAGTTTCTGTTGAGTTTCTGTGAGTTTCTGTCTGCTCCTCTCGCTCTCTTTCTTTCTGCAACCAACCATCCACCCTTCATCATCGTCATCATCATCATCATCATCATCATCATCATCATCATCATCATCATCATCACCCCCTTTTTCCCTTCTCTCCACCATCACCAACCTTGCATCGTCCTTTCCACTTCTCCACCTTCATTGGCTCGTCTGTACCATCTTCTTTTCCTCTTTGACTGGTTGTCGACAGCTGCTCCTAGTCTCAGCTGCTCGACTCCCACCATCGCCTGCTCACGACGACAACGTTCACGACGACTTGTACGACCCATTTACGATTACGCATCCGACGGACCAAGTTCAATATCACGCTTCTCGACCAGTCAACACTTGTAATCCTCAACACTCAACGCCAGCATCAGTGTGATATGCTATAGAGCTCTTTCAACCCTCGCTCTGCTCCTCGCATCCGCGTTCCCTTGGTCAAATTCGGCCTGATCTTTAGTCATGCCCAACCTTGCACTGCCCTCGCGGTCCCCATTGCTCGGGTCGCGCAAACCGCTTCGTGAGCCAAGTCCAGCACCACCAACGCCCACTCGCAAAAGCTCCGCGTCTCCACTCCTTCCAGCCCCATCACCAGCTTCATCATCAGCGTCATCTTCAGCAGCCGCAGCACCATTGGCAGGTCCAAGCAGCCGTCTTCCGTCACCACCAAAGCCCATCGCTTCCGGCAAACAACTTTCTGAACAGTATGAGCTTCTCGAAAAGATTGGCGCCGGCTCCTTCGGTACCGTCTACAAGGCCATGCACAAGCAGTCTCGCCAGATCGTAGCCATCAAACAAGTAGACCTCGAAGATTCAGATGACGACATTAGCGAGATCCAGCAAGAGATTGCGCATCTCGCCCAGTGCGACAGCCAATGGGTCACTCGCTACTATGGCAGCTTTGTCAAGGGATACAAGCTCTGGATTATCATGGAGTATCTTGCAGGCGGCTCGTGTCTCGATTTGCTCAAAGCTGGTCCCTTCTCCGAGGCGCACATCGCCATCATCTGTCGCGAGCTTCTTCTCGGTCTCGAGTACCTTCACAACGAGGGCAAGATCCACCGTGACATCAAGGCCGCCAACGTGCTCCTCTCAGCAAGCGGCAACGTCAAACTCGCCGACTTTGGTGTCGCCGCACAGCTTTCCAACAACAAGTCCAGGCGCAACACGTTTGTCGGCACGCCCTTTTGGATGGCGCCCGAAGTTATCCGTCAAGCTGGCTACGACTACAAGGCTGACATTTGGTCACTCGGCATCACCGCCATCGAAATGGCCAAGGGCGAACCACCACTCGCCGAGTATCATCCCATGCGTGTCCTCTTCCTCATCCCTAAAGCCAAAAGCCCCACCCTCGACGGCAACTTTTCCTTGGCCTTCAAAGACTTTGTCGACCTTTGTCTCATCAAGGACCCCAAGCATCGTCCCAGCACCAAGGAGCTCCTCTCGCATCGCTTCATCAAGTACGCCAAAAGGACGGTGCTGCTCACCGAGCTCATCGAGAAGCACCAAGAATACAAGGCACGCGGTGCTACAAGGGGTGGAGCCATCGTCCGCGACCATCTGCGGGGCATCGACGCCGAATCCACCATTGGCGCCGGCACCATGATGTCCGAGTGGCAGTTTGACACGATGCGTTCCCGCATGTCTGTCTACCGTGAAGCCGATGCGGGTCAAGACGACGACGGCCTCGCCAACAGCATCGACGTGTGGGCCACAACCGGCCGCGGTCCTCCTGCCACGGGCGAGCAACGCGCCGGCTACGACACGGTCCGAGGTGGTCGTTCCGCTGGCGAGCTCATGGAGGCTGTCGACAGCGCTATGCACACACCCGTACGCAACGGCACTCTGCGTGCCAACCCTGCTGCTGTTCGCCCTGGAGGTGACCGAGATGACATTTCAGATCTTTCCACCGAGGCCTACTCGAGCAGCGATGCGCTCAGTCGTGCCTCGAGCACGCCCGCCACTTCGACCGCATCAGGACCCACCACACCTTTTGAAAAGCTTCGCGACTCGATCCACGTCGATGCGCTCGCTGCCTCGTTCCGCGGTATGCAGCCCTCGGACGCCCCCGCTCGTTACGTTGCAGGAGGTCTCGGCAGGAATGCAGGAGCAGCGTCGTCGTCTTCGTGTCTTGCTCCTCCTTCTGCCAGCGTCGACATTGCTACCGCTGCCGCTACCATGGCCTCGGCGCAAGACGGCTCCACGGCCACTCTGCATATTCGATGCGCTCGCGACGGCAAGGCATCCCCAAGCCACAGCAGAAACAACTCTGCCGCCTCCACTTCGCGCCCGACCGAGTCGCGCACACGCCGAAGCAGCTGGAACGAGCGCAACGACATCAACGGCACGGTGCTCAAGGAGGCCGATGTAGCCAATGGAACCGAGACGCTGCGCCCTGTGCGTCGACTCGAAGCTGGCGGATCGGCCCGCATCAGCCAGCAGTACATTGGCAACTCGCGCAGCGACTCTGCCCCCTCGGGGCTCGACAAATCGGGTCAAGCAAACGAATCCTCGCCGCAGCGCAAACTGCTGCGCCACTCGCGCTCCGCACTAGCGAGTTGGAGCAGTACCGCCCGAGCCCACGCCACGGCAGGTGAGAACCTGGTGCGCGATGTCATCTTGCCGGTCATGGATCGAGCCAAGGAGCAGGACCTGGACGCAGCCGAAGTGAAAGCGCTCAACATGATCTCCAAGGGCTTTGAGGATCTGAGCATGCTCAATTCGCGTCTTGCCTACTCGACGATTGTAGACCTGCTGTTGAGCATGAACGACAACGAGCAGGCGCGCGACAATCTCTCGACGACGTTCAGACAGCGATTGACGGGTCCGCAGATGGCCAAGCTGCAGGCGTCTGCTCAAGCTGAAGAGGCACCGAGATCGCCTATCGCCGACTTGTTGTATGGGCGATGGCTTGAGGGCTTGAAGACGAGGTGGATGGGCTACTGAGCGACGAGCCTACGCAGCATATACTTTTTAATTTTTCTTTATCAACCGCATGCATCTTCCATTCAAGACTTTGTTTTCCTTCGCACTCTACGCACTATTCTGCAATTTTTTCCCCCCTCTTAATCTCATGGACACTGCTTTCCAATCTATTGTTGACAAATCATGAATCGTGAACGGCTGATTTGGGTGGTGTGTGAATAAGCGGGTCTATACGGGTTCCATTGCAACAAAGTTCGAACGACAAGGGCAAGGGCGGGTAAAAAAAAAAAAAAAAAAAAAAAAAGGAAAAGGAAAAAGAGCCAAGAACAAATCGTATAGAGGGGCCGGCCGACTATTGAGACTGTTCGCCATGGGCGGATGGGAGCACCTGATCCAGATTGCTCGATTCGTCTTCTGCCTCTTTGATGGTCTGTCTCAACTTGTCGATCTCTTCCTTGTTGGGGACATGTTCGTTTGTGCGCAAGCGGTTGATGAGACGGATGCCGTTTACAGCTTTGCGGAAGGTCCTTTTGGCGTTGAAGGCGGATTTGATATCTGGCAGAAGATCCTTCTGTTCTGTGGCAGATGCAGCAGGAGCGCCAGAAGCGGTCGGGGCGGCGGAGAGGAGCCAGGGGTGTTGGAGGGCTTGCTTTGCAGTGAGGCGTTTTGCGGGATCGACGGTGAGCAGCTTGTTGATGAAATCTTTAGCTTGGTCCGAGACGTCTTCCCAGTATTGGGTGGGTTCGAAGTGGTAGTCTGCGTTGATGATGGCTTGCATTTCTTCCATGGTGGTATCGCGGTCGAAGGGGGTATAGCCGCAGAGGAGGAAGTAGGTGATGACGCCGATGGCCCACATGTCTACTGGTTTGCCGTGTCCTGTTTTCTTGAAGATCTCCGGCGCCATATAACCCGGTGTACCGCAAGTGGTAGAGAGAACGGTAATCTTTTCATCGTCGACCACCCTCGACAAACCAAAATCGGCAATCAGCAGATCGCTCTCTTCCGTCTTATCCCTAAACAACAGATTCTCCGGCTTGAGATCTCGATGCACAATGCCCTGATCATGCAAGTACACCACCGCCTCGGTGATCGTGCGTACGATATGCGCTGCGTCCTTTTCGTAGTAGTTGCCCCTCTCGCAAATTCGATCGAACAGCTCGCCACCGACACACAGATCCGTGACGAGGTAGAGATTGTTCATCGTCTCAAAGTAATCGACGAGCGTGACGATAGACCGATGTCCCTGCGAGACGCGCTTGAGCGCCTGGATCTCGTTGCGCACCATATGCTCTCGCCCCTCCATGAGTTTTTTCGAGATGACCTTGCATGCATAGTATTGACCCGTCTTGATGTGCACCGCTTCCTTGACTACGGCATAGGTGCCCTGACCCAAAGTGCGGCCTGTTTTGTAGGCGCATGGCACGGTTTGTGGTTGTGCAGAGGCCATAGTGAGAGTATAGAGAGTGTGAGAACGTGGACCAAAGGCGTGAATGAGTTCAGAAGGTTGACGAAAAGGAAGGAGACGATGGGGGTTGAGGTTGGCGAACAAGATAGCGAGATTCGGATGGTTTTGCTGGTTGGACGCTACGCTGTGCCGTGCTGCAGCTCGACAAAAGGCGTGCACGGGCGCAATCTGTCAGAAATCTGATCTGTTCTTATACTCTAAATTTCAACAGGGAATCGAGCGAGCTAACGTTACTGCCTCAGTGTTGCTTCTAGACGCCGTGCACAACCACCAAAGTTGCCGGTGACATGCAGCTCAAGGTGCTTCAAACAAACTATCATTGAGCATTCCAAGCGGGCCCATCAGCACTCAAGAGTCAGGCTATGAACAGCAGGATATGCACGATGCTTTCAGTAGCAGCAACTTTTGGAGCGGGAGCTCGTTGGTCACTCGCACGAGAGAAAAAGGGCCCGGCTTGGTCGTCTGAGGCCCGATTTTAGAACAAATCGAAAATGAAAATCTCGATGCGGAACCGCGCGCCTCGGCATATTCATGTCACACAAGCTTCCAACCGCTCCCTCACCATCTTGCTCTTCTACTACCACCACCATCATCGCTTCTTCGCCCCCATCCCGCACCCTTGTATCATTACCATTTATTCCCGTATTCGGCCTCTGACGGCACATAGACCATACACGGCTTTGACCACACGTCAGGAACAACACACAATACTCGCTTGGACTACCTTTCCACTTCTTCTGTACTACTCCTCGGTCTACTTCCCCCTACTATCTCCGTGCCCTTGGAAGTCACACAGCTCGCATCAACTCTACCGGCAACAAGTCCAGTAGCCAGGCACCTCCCGCATATGAGTTTCGAGCTGTAATCAGGGTCTGGCCCACACCATAGTCGCATGCTCCTCTACCCAGCATGATCAACTTCTTTGGCGGCAAGGCGCAATCAGCGTCCAAGCCCACAACGTCAACAAACGGAAGTCGTACTGCGTTATCCACCACCCCAGCAACCGGACAACCTCCACCCAAAAAGACAAAGATCGCCCCAGCTCCACCCGTCACTGTCGTCACCACTGTCAAGCGCAAAGTCGCTCCACCCAAACCCGCAGAGCCTCGTGATCCCATCGCTGCCCTCTCCGGGTACAATTCCAAGAATGCTCTCCCCGAAGAAAAGCGTCGTCACATCATTGAAGAGAGGCTCGCTGCACAGCGTCAAAAGTCGATCGAGACAAGTCTAGAGGCGCAATCGAGAGCTCCCGTCAAGTCTTCGTCCAAATCCAAAAGCTCCAGCTCAACTTCAAAACGATCCTCCTCTTCTACATCGAAACCTAAGCCAAAGAAGCCACGCAAACGGGTTGCTGATTCAGACTCGGACGACCTGGACGATGACTTTGGTGATGGTTACGGCAAGTCTTCTCGCAGATCAAGCACCGCTCCTTCCACTCCCCGCGGATCCAAGCGTGCCAGCGTCGACCCACACCCCACTACAGACAGTTATCAAAAGGTTGGACGAGAGGGCGTTTTGCCCAACTACACAGTTCCTCGCGACATTCTCGCCTCTCCATCTCAGACCAGCCATGCAACACCAACAGCAGCAGCAGCAACAGCAGCAACAGCAGCAACAGCAGCTACAAAGCCCATCTCTTCCGCCGACATTGTCACCAACAACATCAAAAGCTATGGCCCTTACTTTCATGGCCTCGGCGATGCTCCCCGTGCTGTTCTCGAGTATCCTGGCACTGGTGCCTCGGAAGAGTTCCTGCTGCTCGTACCCAAGGATGTGGATGAGTACGACCCGCTGATGGAACTTCTTGCTGCTGTCCGCGCCATTGCAACGCACTACCTCACACCGGAACAGCGCAAGGCGTTTGGCGCACTCGACAGTCTTGAAGTGTCCAACAATGCCGGTATGATCTTGCCAAGCGCCACCAACGGCGTAAACGCCTCCACCAGCGCAGCATCCAACGCCGTCGCAGCTCTCGCCGATTCGAACGGCATCAATGGCACACGAGCTAAATCGGCTGACTTGCTCGACGGTCAAGGCAGCAAGGCCGAGCGTAGAGACCAACTCGTCGGTGGCGGTGGCGCTGACGCCGAAGCAGGAAGCAAAACGCCAGAGCCGCACGTCAATGGCATCTCCCAGACTGCACCTGTTTCGCCCATATCGCAGACTGGCAGTGCGAGCGCAACAGCGGGAGGCAGCTCGGTGGCCAAGACGGTTCTGATCAACAATGCGTTGCTGCGTCTCGACTCGCCCGCGCCCACCGAAGCTTCGCTTGCCTCGGACCATTCCTCTACTACCGTCGATCCGGATTCCATCCTGCGCTCTTTTACCAAGGCACGCAACCGTCGCGACGGCCCGCTATTTATGCGTACGCTCGCCCGCTTCAACACAGCGCTCGTGGATCTGCGCGATTCTGGCGCACTCGCGGCCAACATCGCCAGCCTTGGTTCTGCCACGGGTGTACCTGAGGGCATCTGGCGGCTGATCCAGGATCAAGTATACGCACGCGTAGTCGGACCACGCGTGGAAGAGCTCGGCCGATACCAGGCGTTTTCCGATAACGTGTACGGCGAGCTTCTGCCACGCTTCATGTCCGAGATCGCGCAACTCACCCAGCTAGGACCGGGAAAAGTGTTTGTCGACCTCGGCTCGGGTGTGGGCAACCTTTTGATCCAAACGAGCCTGCAAACGGGTGCTGAAGCATACGGGTGCGAGATGATGCCCATTCCTGCCTCGCTTGCATCGCAGCAGATAACAGAAGCGCAACTTCGCTGGGCTGCGTGGGGCCTACGCGGTGGGGGAGCCGTCGAAGCGTGGGCGGGCGACTTTGGCGAACACACGGGTGTACGCGACGTGCTCAAACGCGCAGACGTCGTGTTGGTCAACAACTACGCGTTCCTTCCGAAAACCAACGAGAACCTATCGTTGTTGTTTTTGGATTTGCCGGATGGAGCGCAGATCGTGTCGTTGAAACCGTTCGTCCCACCGGATTTCCGGTTGACGCAGAGGACGTTGAGTAGTCCCTTGGCGATCCTGAGGGTGACGGAGAGGTTGTATACTTCGGGTTGTGTAAGTTGGGCCGATGGTGGGGGGAAGTATTATATTCAAACGGTGGATAGGAGTTTGGTGAGGGAGTTTTTGGAGGCTGCGAATAGTGGCGGGGTGGGGAAGAGGGGAAGGTTAGGAGAGGGGGAGTGAGGAAGGTGGGTCGGATTTGATGGTGGGTCAGGATGTGAGGAGGAAGCGATGGAAGGCTGCTGTTGAAGATGATGATGATGAGGATGACGAGGTGTAAGAGTGATGTGTGTGCATGCTTAGTTTTTAGATCACACAGTCTTGGGCGATAATACCAATCTGTTATACGTCCTTGACATTGCTATTGTAAAACGAATCTCTATCGCCACTAGCGCAGCTAAACCTTTTCAGCGCCCATCAAATGCATCGCACTCTCAAACGCAAACAACGCAGCAGCATTGGTCGGGAACGCCCTCAACAAACAAGGCAAAAACCCCGTATAAACCCCCTAACCTTCCACCACCACCTCCCCCCTCCCCCCTAGCATTCCAAACCGACAACCAAGCCTGCCTAACATCACCATACCTCGGCTGGCTAATATTATCCGCCATCATACGATTCTTGATGACATCAGCGGGGAAGGCGGTTAACCAGAAGACTTCAGCAGCTAGACCTCCGGAGATGAAGGTGACACTAGCGGGTGAGAGGTTAAGGTTGAGGTCGGGGGAGGAGAGGAGACGTTGAAAGTATTCGTACGAACCGAACATGGCAGCGAAGGAGGAGCGGAAGAGGAGTGTTGCCGGTAGAGCGTGCCATAGACCCAGCATACCGCGTTGAGCGGTGATCTGACGAATACAGTCCAACGGACCGCTGAACTCTTGCTTCACAACCGTGGCACTAGCCTGACCAGGTAGGTGCAGCGATACACGTTGGGTTTGCATCTGCAGTTTCGCCTTCACCAATTCCACAGGACAGGTCACAAAGCTGTTCGTCCAACCAGCTAGTAAACCGGCTAGAGCGTGGTATTCGACTGCTAAGCCTTTGACGTCGTCCTCCTCGCCATAGTTGGGGTTGGTCAGGCGAGCGAAGAAGCGACGATAGTTGTGCAAACTGCCCAAAAGCACCGAATCGGTGAGAGCCCATCCGAAGGCTGGTGGCGTGGCGCCCTTGTACAGCCCCAGAAGCGACTCCCGCCGTGCAAGTTGAAGAAAACAGTCGAGCGGTCCAGTATAAGTGCCGATGGGTGAACACTGCATTCGAACCTTGATCGTGTCGAAAGGGTGACCGACGAGAAGCTTGGTTAGCCCGGATACGGTGCCCGCGACGAAACCTTTGATTGACGCTCCGCTTTCTGCAGGTTTTGAGGTCGAAGAAGATTTGGTGGTATCGGAAAGAAGAGGAGTGGAGGGGTTTGGTGGCGGTTCTGACGATGGATGTGGCAGCGACGGTATTGATGAAGGTGAAGAGGACGAGGCAAAGGTGGAAGAGAGCAGGAGGGTGCCTCCCCACTGGGGTGTGAAGGACGCCGTGTACATCGCCTCTGCGCTTTCTCTGACAGCTGTCAAAGGCCTCCAATGCGTGTGGTGGTGATGGGAACGAAGGAGGGTCAGACGATGGAGCAGTTTGGTGGGCGTATCAGGGTGGTATCAAACTGGCAATCGAGGAAGAATCGCTGCATTTCCCGCCTTGCGAAAGTGTCAGAATTGGGGTTTCTAAGCTTTTCAGAAACGTTTCCGCAGAGGACAAAGGAAAGATGTGCACAAACCATCATCAGCACATGCTCTCCTTCTTTCCACCACGACAGCATCAAAACGGGCGCAGAGCTGGTCTTCTCTCCCCGCTTTTGAACATGTCTTCACCACGACCCTCCCCCTTGCCGATTCCACTGGCACAGCACATCCCCACCCTCATCTTTATCGCTGTAACGGTACTCACTTCGACACTCATCTCGCGCGTTCAACCAACTCCATACATCGATGAGATCTTCCACATCCCTCAAGCGCAGCGGTACTGTTCTGCGCTGTCTGGATCTTCGCTGAGCTCAGTGAGGCAGGCATGGCAGAGATTGCGGAGTGTCGAGTACGATGCCAAATTGACCACTCCACCTGGGCTGTATGCGATTTCGGTGGGACTGGCGAAAGTATTGCCGGGGTGGGAATGTGGCCATGTCGTCTGGTTGAGGAGTACGAATCTGGTGCTGCTGCTGACATTGCCAGTGCTGGTGGCGAGGATCATTCGACAGAATGAGGAGGCAGCTCAGCCTTCCACGATCAATCCAGAAGCGAGCACGAGTACGAGCAGGCAACCACATCAACCGGCACCAAGACCGAAAAAGGCAATCTCCAGGAACGACGTTCAGCAACTTCAAGCAAGAGCAAAGCTCGAACAACCACCCACTCCCACCACTTGGCAAGACGATTTGCCCAACATCGACCCTCCCACCCTCACTGTCTCCAACGATGCACCATCCGCAGCAGCTGCTCCAGCAGCACTTGCTCGAGCACCAAAACGCAAAGAAGCAACACCGTACACCATGGCAGTAGCCTGCACCATCTGCTTCCTACCCCCACTATGGTTCTTTGGCTTCCTCTACTACACCGACCTAGCATCCATCTGGCTTGTGCTAGCCACTTGGACGCTGTACAACGATCTCAACCAACACGCCTCACTGCGAACGAGCGCTATGAGTGCAGTGGTATCTATGTGGGCAGTGCTAGTTCGACAGACGAATATCGTATGGGTTGGGTTCTGCGCTGCACAGGCGATCCTCGGCCAAACTGGGAAGCTTACCAATGGAGAGAGTAGGGGGTGGATAGCGGAAGTGCGAGCAACACTCGCAACAGCGTTCGGTAGCAAAAGGAGGGAGTTTTGGCGGGTGGTGGCAACTAATGTCGTGCCGATGCTGCCGATGCTAGTAGGAAGTGCGTGGTTCATCCGCTGGAACGGCAGTATCGTTTTGGGCGACAAGACGAATCACCAAGCTGGACTGCATCTAGCGCAGATGGGATATTTTATCGCGTTTGCCTCCCTATTTGGACTCTTCCCCCTCCTCTTCAGCCTCTCCACAACCTCGACCAACCCCTCTGGCTCCAACACGATAGCAAACGCCCTTCGAACAACAATCGCAACCCTAACACACACCACCATCGGCACCCCATCCAGCATCACCACTCTCGCAGCAACCCTACTCCTATCCTACATCGCAGTCGACCAATACACCCTCGAACATCCATTCCTACTAGCAGACAACCGACACTACACCTTCTACCTCTGGCGCACCTTCCATCGCTCCTACACGCTCTCATCAACACTCCCATCCTTACAACCGAAATACCTCGCTGTACCGCTGTACGCTCTAGCGCTCAACGCGTGGAACACCGCCCTCCCACCCCAACCACCGCTGGTGAGGGTGGTGTATTGGATGGCGACGGCGACGACGTTGGTGTTGACGCCGTTGGTTGAGGTGAGGTATTTTTTGATGCCGTATGTGGTGTTGAGGGTTTTGTGTCAGCGGAAGGGGAAGGGAGGGGAGGGTGAGAGGAGGTGGTGGTGGTTGGGGGCGGAGGTGGTGGTGGAGGTGGTGGTGAATGCAGGGGCGGTGGAGTTGTTTGCGGGGAGGACGTTTGAGTGGGATAGGGGTGCAGTGGATAGGTTGAGGGGTGAGGGTACGACTATGCGGTTTATTTGGTAGGGGGATTGGCAAAACAGTGTACAGTACGAGAAACCGAAACCTTCATACAAGGGAGAGAAGGTTGTGACGATCATATGTGTGGCGAGCAAGAAGCGTACGACCTTGGTTCAAGCAGTGATTGAGAAAGTGGCACTAAGTAAGTTTGCCAAGGTTTTGAGAGTAGCAACTTCCCGGACCGTCAATTCGGACCGGTGGTGGGGAAAGAAACCTGCCAAACAACGCCGCGCGCACTTTCCTTGTCCGACGGCCCTCGCTGACACAAGGACGCCCAATGCCCCCGGAAGTGGTGGTCTCACTAGCAAACAAAGCTGCCCATCTTGCGCCTTCTTAGTCGCATCTACCCCTTCTGTGACCCCGAGCGTCTACTTTAACTTCCTTTTTCCCTCCCCCAACCTCCGTTGTCCTTTAAAAAAACAACAACCCACCACTTGAGCCACCAGCGTGATTGAGCTGACCTGCTGTGTGAGCAAAAGCAGTCATGAGAGACTAAGTTGGGGGCAGTGGGACCGGCGGTCTCCACCACCGATTCTGTCTTGCAACGCAACAACAAACTCCCCGACTACAGTAGAGAGTTTTCTCTTGTCCCGGCATTTTTCTTTTCTCTTTTTCTTTTTGACAGGACGCAAAGCCGTCACTCAAACCAAGCGACAGCGTATCGTGTAACACCGGTCCGCACCAACCGCCGCCGCGTTTACCATCGCATCTCTTGCAGCAGGTAAAATCCTGTGATGGTTTCATTGTAGGCCGTTTCATTCGTCCCGTTGTGCAGGCAAAATTGGGTGGGGGGGAGGTTTCAAAAGAGAAGTTTTGTCCCACTGAAAGGGGTTGGGCAAAGAGAGAGAGTTTTATTTTGAAGAGGGTGGAGCTTGAAGTGGGAGCGAGGTGGGATTAGGAACGTTGGAAGAGGCTAGTTCATGACATGGTTTTGGGATGTCAATTGGTGGCGAGTGTACCTATGGGCATTGTGTGGTGGGGACATCTTGGTGGTAGGACCTGGGAAGGTGAAGGAGGGTCCGGGATGCTGTGTTGAGGCTGAGAGCTGCCGGGCATGCCGTTTTGGAGGTGCCCGGAGTGGTGGCGGTGTGTGTGTTTCTGTTGCAGCTGAACCCGGCAGCTCGTTTACTGCTTTTCCGTCCTACTCGTGCTCGAAAGGAGCTGCTCGAAGAGGTATACATATACATGGCTTGGACCTCTCGCAACCTCTTCTCTCCCCCTCTCCCAATCTCGCTGTAGGACACACGTCAGCGCTCACCGCTGACCGTTCCTTCACGCACCACCAACCCATTCACCATGAAGCTCACCACCCTCCACCATCCACTCTTCACCCCCTCCTCCTCTCCTCACCACCATCCTCTCCCTCTCCCAGCCCTTGCCCGTCCAGCCTCCACCCCCCTCCCCCTCCCCACCGCGTCACAGTCCGACACTACACACTCAACGTAACATCCACCACCCTCTGGCAAGCATGCGATCCCTTCGGCCCCACCACCCTCATCAACTCCACCTTACCCGGCCCGACCCTTCGCGCCCGAGTCGGGGAAATCCTCCAAATCCGCGTCCACAACCACCTCCCCGCCACCACCACCTCCGACCCGAACGGTGGCAACCTGACGATGCACTTCCACGGACTCTCCATGCGAACGCAGCCGGTGATGGATGGGACGATGATGGTCAGTCAATGGCCTTTAAGGCCGGGGAGGTGGTTTGATTATAGGATAGCGTTGGGGTGGGAGGAGAAGGGGACGTATTTGTTCCATAGTCATGTGGGGGTGCAGGCGATGAGTGCGTATGGGGTGTTGGTGGTTGAGGATCCGGAAGGGGGGGAGGTTTGGGATCCGACTGGGATGGCGGAGGGGGAGGTGGAGTTTGAGGATGTGTGGGGGAGGAAGGGTTGAGGGTTGAGGGGAGGAGTGGGGGGAGAGTCCGTATAAGTATGATGAGGATAGGGTGTTGGCGGTGGGAGACTGGTTTAGTTATAGTTCGACGGCGTTGGTTCAGAAACAGCTTAATGCCGATCCGTTTGTTTGGCCCGGTTCAGCTAGTAAGCTGTTACTCAACGGTCATTCCTCACCCTCTCCCTCACTACCCACCCCCGCTTGCAATCAGACCAAAGCAGACAAAATCGGCATCTCCTGCACCACAGCACCCCCTCACTGCTCCCACGACCAAGACTTCCCCACCATCCACCTCGACTACGACAAAACCTACAGACTGCGCCTCATCGGAGCCACCTCGCTCATGTACGTCTCACTCGCCTTCCTCACCCCCCACCACACCCTACACCTCCGCCGACCCAACCAGCAACACGGTATCGCAACCGGTGGGGATGGAAAAATTGACGCTGATCGAAGCAGATGGATCCTACCTTGACCCGTTAGAGGTAGACCATGTAGAGTTTACGACGGGTCAGCGCTATTCTGTTCTGTACAAGAGTCGGAGTAGGCAGGAGGTGGAGAAGGATGGGGTGGGGGAGTGTACTGGATGAGGGTGGAGTCGAGGTGGCGAGCGGGGCCGAGTATGTGGGTTAAGGTTGTTTATCCTTCTTCGACTAGCAGTGCTAGTCCGCCGGTGAAGCTTTTCCAGGGGCAGAAGGATGTGCAGCTTTTACCTGTAGAGACGTTTGGTTGGGTGACGTCGCGACTTAGCCCGTTGAGCAAACCGGGGGGACCGGCATGGTGGTATTCATCACCTATGCCTTCGGATGAGGAGGTGACACGAACGGTGGTGATCGATACGCAACAAGTCAAGTTCTACCCTTCGGGCAAGGGGGTGAAATGGGACGAAGACGGTACGATTTTCAACGAGCCCGACCCACCTACCGCTCAACCATACCTCGTACGAACTTTTCTCGGCGACATTCATTTCCCCACCCCTGCCCAGTTCCAGTCGGCAATGTACAACCCTACTACATACACCTACACCGGATCACCTTCGACCAACCCCCCCGTGCAAGATATCATTGACACGAAAAACAAAGCCGAAATGCAAGCGGCGACTCGAAGAAAATGGAAACAAGGCTACTCCCCAACCCTCAACATGTACTTCGCCCAAGACAACGAAATCATCGATATCGTCCTCATCAACAAACCTTCCACCCTCTCTTCCAACGTCGAAATTCACCCTTGGCACATGCACTCGCACAAATCCTTCACGCGCACCATCCAACCCGGTACGTTCTCCTTCCTCCGTCTCGACGCCCTCTACTCCCACCCCGCCCCAACCGATGGGTTCGCACGACCGATTCAACGCGATACAACGGTAGCTTATGCTAGTCCGGGAGCGGCGTATCTCAACCAGACGGTTCCCAACCCAGCGAGTGAAGATGGCGGTTGGACAGTGGTTAGGTACAAAGTCGACGCACGGAATGCGGGCATCTTTTTGCTGCATTGTCATATTCAGTTTCATTTGGAGATGGGTATGGCGACGGTTTGGACGATCGCTCCGGACGTGTTGGCCAATCGAACGGGGATCTATTGGCCAACAGCAGCGGCTAAGAATGGTCAGCAAACAGTCGAGGGTTTGGATATGAATTATCTTCAGTTTGATAAGAGTGTTTCTGCTGTTTTCTAAGTCCGCATCCCTCTCTCTCCCTGTCTCTCTCTGCCTCTCCTATTGCTGCAGAGAAATCTATTGTAAATCACAAAGCTCCTCTCCTTGTACTTGCTTGCGTCCCGACCAGTCTTGTGACAGCATCAACGAAAGCGATACCATGCATGGCGACAATCTCACTCATCAACACGTCTCAAAACGTTAAGCACATTATTCACACACACCACGCCAAAGTTGAGATTGAACGTCTTTCCCATTCGACTAACAACCAAAAAAGAACAACTGAAAAAGAAACAAAGCAACAAAGCAACGAGCAAGCTCCATCCAACCCCTTTCCTTCAGCCCTCGACACACAATCTCAATATATATATATATATAAACACAGCGCGGAAAGCCAACCCTGGGTCGTGTAAACAAAACTGGCTGTTTTGCCCTCACTCCCTCCATGATTGTGTGCCATCCCCCGCCCGCTTGGTGCGCGCTCACCAAACCCTAGTCTCGAGCAAGAGATCCGACTCGGGAGCGAGACCCAGGCAAGCACGCATAAAGTTGGTGCAAGCAGCACGCTGCCTGTTGAGCGAGTTGACAACGTCAGTGCCCGGCTTGACGAGAGGAGCCTTGAGCGAGTACGACAGGAGAGAAAGGACCGAGTACATCGAGTTCCACTCCTTGTCGTCGGCACCGGCCTTGTAGGTGATCCTGGTCATGAGCTCGGCCAGGATGGTCAAGTCGAGCAAGAGGGGCGAGGCGAGCAGCGAGTCCTCGCAGAGGTTGGTGACGTAGAGCCTGTTGCGGCCGCCCATGCAGAGCTCCGAGGTGTAGTCGTCCATGGCAACCTTCTGGTCACCGACGGCGGGCTGGTACTTGATGACGATGCAGTGGTCCGGGTGCTCGCCCTTGTCAGCCTTGCCATCGGCGGTCTTCTTGCCGGGGACAGCAGGCCTGTACAGCAGGTGGTTGGCAGCACAGCAGTCGTCGACGACCGAAGACTTGGAGATCTCCTTGGACTTGAATTGACGCTGCGAGCTGAGGTTGTAACCGTCGTTGTTGCCCAAGTGGTTGTACGAGGCAATCGAGAGGGGCTTGATACCGGCGTTGACGAGAAACTCAGCAAGAACCGACTTGACCTTGGTCTGACCGGTCTTGAGGTCATCACCACCAATGAAAGCCTTGTGCTTCTCGGCGAGCTCGATGCAGCCGGACACAAAGGTGTTCTGAGGAGCACCGTTGACGTAAGGAGCGTTCTCGAGGATACAGGCAATGGCGAAGATGGTCGAAGGCGAGACCTCGTCGTGGTTCTGCTCGACCGACTTGAGCAGACTGTCGGCCGTGTCGTTGACACCGGGGAGGATCTCCGAGTAACGCTCCGTGTTGGCGGTCCAGACAACAATGACCTGGTCGAGGCTGTTCTGGCGCTTGAACTCGCGAATGTCGGCACGGATCTGCTCGACGTGGGCAGCCTTGGACTGACCGGGGAGCACATTGTCGGCACGCTCCTCCTGGTTCTGGGCGATAAAGTCAGGGTAGTAGACGGAAGCGAGAGGCTTCATCTGGGCCATGTAAGGGGCGACCTGGCGCTGGAGGTCATAGTCGAGCACCTTGGCGCGGGTCATGGCCTGGTCCATGGGGAGACCGGAAATGTCCCAACCACCGAGGACGAGGTCGTTGGGGTGAACCATGGGGAGGACGTTGGAGAAGGGGACCCAGACGTCCTTGCCGGTGGCAGGGTCGGTGCCGAGGCGGATGGTGGAGGCGCGAACGATGGAGCCGTAGTAGTTGGGCACCTGGAGGCCGTCCTTGTTGTGCCAAGTGATGTTGTGCTTGTTGGCAAGGATGGTGGCGGTGATGGTGGTACCGTTGTTACCCCCCCAGCCGACCATCATGAGACCGGTGCGGGGCACCTTGCGCTCGGTCTTGAACTGGTACTGGCGCTGGATGGGGTAGCGACGTACTCGGTGGTGCCGTCGTCGTGGTGAAGCTTTTCGACGTGGGTGTTGAGGTACTCGTAGTCCGAGGTGATGGTCTCGGGTGTGTACTTGACCTTGTCCGAGTTGACGCGGATCAACTCGCGCAGTTCGTGACGAGCGTTGGTAGGGTTGATGGGCACGTTGGCGCCATTGCCGTTGGCAGCGTTGTTTCCGTTAGCGACAGGGGCCATGCTTGCGGTTGGTGAGAGAGAGGATGAGAAGTTCAAAAAAGAGTTTGTGTGTTAGAGAAAAGGCTTAATGCGCTGCAAGGAAGGCAGGAGCGGTGTGCTTGCTGCCCCTGTACGAGTTGTGCGACGAGCAAAGCTGGTTGGAGAAAATGGTGGGCAACGGTAGAAGTATGCAAGTCCTGTGGTTGAGACAATGACTTGCAAGGACGATTGGGTGTTTGTCTGGAGTAGTGAAAGCTAAAGACGAAGAGTCAATCCAAAGATATGGTGTGGTGTAGGGAGGGAAAGCAAGGAGCAAGAAAGAGAAGACGACCTTTATATGCTGACCACTGTCCTGAGAGATAGAGATAGGCACATCCGACACGCAGGCACCAGAGCAGTCAAAGGGACGCGATCAGCTTGGCGGGCCGGCGCATTTTCTTTCTTTTGTTTCTCGATTTCTGACGTCAGGCACCAGACCAGAGAAGGTCGGAGAGAAAGCAGGCGGCGGCTCCTGAAAACGCAAGAAAAGAAAAAGAAAAAAAAAAAAGAAAAAGACCCACACAGGAGCAGCAGCAGCGCCATTCAATTGGAGCAGCAACTCAACAATTTTCAGGCTGACACGCTGCCAAAAACCTAAACGTGAACGTGAACGTGAAATTCGAGATTGCGTCGATCCGCGTTGATGACTGTTACATTTGTCTAATCGATCAAGGGGGCAGTGCTGGCTTCCAATGACTGACTTGCTTGCTTGCAGAGCGGGCCGTGAAGGAGCAACAAGCGCATGTCTGTGGAAAGCGGAGCAGCTCGGAGGAGTTGCACATGCGCCCACACACACACACACACACGCTTGCCTTGCGTAAAGAATCTCCAAAACGCATCCTTTTGCCGACACTGCCAAACGCTGCTCAGATTTCTTCCACTGCATGCTCTAAGTTGCTCTCGGAGTTTGACCCCCTTGTCAGCGTCTTCCTCTTTTCTCAGGCCTGACCGCTCTCAAGACGCCAAGGTGTGGCAACCTCTCGGCAATCTACCAGACCCCAAGTTCCGTCCTGTCAGATGGATTCGAACTTGACAGCTCAGGACTGAGACAGCCAGCCAGCCAGCCAGCCACATATATGGCGCTGGCTTTTCTTTGACACACTCTTGCGTTCCGGCTGCACACGCCGTGTCGGCTTCAGACAGACAGACTTTTGGATTGCGCTCCATCGACACGAGACTCCAGCGAATCCCTCTGTGAGAATCTTAGTAAAGGGGTATAAGTGAGACTTTGAAATCACCTGCGACTCGCCACCTGTAGCGTCGGATTCACCATTCGGCGCTGATTCGCCAGCCAGCTCCGACCAGGCGAGTTGACGCCGGTCAACGCTCGTACTCCGCCAGCCGCAAACGACGCCGAGCTCGATCGTGCATACACGCCGCCCATCCCTCCAGCGCCGCCTCCCACACCGCCACCAGCACCGCCGCCTCCGCTGGGATTGCGTCCAGACTCGAGCTCCACCATGTAGCGTCGACCGAGTTCCTGGTAGGCAGACATCATGAGCCTCTGCTCGCGGTTTCGATTGCGCAACTCTTCGCGCAATGTCCTGTTTTCTCGCTCCAGCGCTTCGTTGCCTGTGCCGCCGTCCAGCCCGCCTCCAGCGCCCACCAGACTGCCAGCCGCCGCAGCTGCTGCAAGGCTTCGGTCCTTCTCCTTGATCATTTTGTCCTGCTGCTTGATAAACGTCTTGGCCTTTGCAAAACGCTCCTGCAGCGCTTTGAGATCGCGTGTAGAGCTGAGTGCCTCGCTTTGCAAGCTCGCAACCATATCTTCCACTTCCTTGGGAAGGCTCTTGCCCTTGAGACGTGTTTGCAGCTCGCCCAGCGTGCGTTCGCGTTTGAGCGCCTCGTCGCGTTGTCCAATCCCTTCGGCTTGCAGATCCACCTTCTCCATGAGCAGAGCATTCACCTGCGCCATGTACATGCGGTTCTGCTCGTTGACAGATGCCAATTCCGCCTTGAGCTTCTTGACATTTGCTTCCAACTCGTCCTTGTCCGCGTCGATGGATGCGCGCAGCGAATGCAAGATATCTACCTGATCCTTGTTCACCAGCGTCAGATCCGACTTGGCCACCGTCAGCTCCCGAGCAACTTGTTCGTTTTGCACTTCCAGCTCGGTCACTCGGCGCTTGGCTACATCCAGCTCCTCGACCACTTGGTTGAGTCGCAAGCGCAATGCAAACGCTGCCTCGGTGCCATCGCCCAAGTCTGACTTGCCGCTGCGGATGGCTTCAAGCTGGTTCTGCAGCACCATCTTGTCGCGGTGTTCGCGCAAGTAGTCGGCCTCGTACCGCGCCTTCATGCGCTGTGCATCCTCGAGCAGATTTTCGAGCACGATGAGGCGCGACTGGTCCGCCTTGTTAATCTTGGCCGCCTCGAGTTCACGCGAGAGCTTGCGCACCTTGATTTTGAGGTCGGTCATGGTAGTGCCGCTGAGCGCATCCTCGAGCTCGCCCGAACGGTCCAAAAGGTCGTTGCCCTCGTCGTCGAGCTCGTCGGCATCGTCGGCATTGGCCCTGCTAGCGTCTGCTGCAATGAGACCGTCGACGCCGTTTGCAGAGGCGTTCGAATTGCGGCTCACGAGCTGCTTGCGCTTGGTGACAGGCGTGTCGCCTCCCAGCTCAAGCTCCTTGATCCGCTCCTGGTACAGCTCTATCTCTTCTTTTGCAGCGGCACGCTGATCTTCGGAAGCCTTGAGACGTGAGAGGATCTGCTCCTGCTCGTATTTGGACGTGGCGAGGTCGCGCTGCAGGTTAGATGTCTTGGACTCGAGGTCTGCAATCTGCGTCTTGTACGAGTCCATGAGCGGTTTGAAGGCGGAGACACGCTGGTACTCGTCTTCGAGCTTTGCGTTGCGATCGACGAGTTCGGCATTCTGATCCTCGAAGGACTTGAGCTGACGTCGGATGTCGGCGCCTTCCTCGAGCTTCTTCTTGTACTTTTCGATGGCATTTTCTGCTTTTTGGAGCCGATCCGCAGCATGCCTGTACTCTTCCATCTGATCTCTGAGCTTGACCGCCTCTTCGGCGCTCTTTTGTAGCTCGTCCATCTTGCGCTTGGACTCTTCAGCTGAGTGGAGCAGCTTTTCGTTGTCGGTTTCGAGCTCGGCGAGAGCATCTTCGCTTCGACGTAGATCATTTTTAAGCTTGTCGATCTCCTGCCGCATGAGCACATCGGCTTGTTCGTTGCGTTCCTCCTCGACACGCTTCTTGTGCGCTTGGTGCGTGGCTGCGAGCTCGTCCTTTTCGGACTGCAAATCTTCGAAGCGATTCTTTAGCTCTCGGTGGGCTTCGAGCAGAAGGAGGTATGACTTGTCGACATCGTCCTTTTGCGCCTGCACTGCCTCGAGCTCGCTGGCAAGCTGGCTAGGCGATTTGCCCTGATGCTTCGTTTCCAGGTCGTCTGCTTGCCCATCGGCGACGGAAGAGGAGATGGAGTCGTCGGGATTTGAGGCGACTTGGAACTCCTCTTGACCCTGGTTGATGAGCGTCATGATGCGCTCGATCGACATCATGAGCTGGTGCTGATGTGTCTGGTCGAGAGTCTGAATGGCAGCGATATGGATCTCGTTCTTCTCGCTCCGAACAGCGATACCGATGGCGAGCAGGCAGAGCTTGGCGAGCTCCTGTGGGTCGGCAGAACGTGCGATGGCATTGAGATCGGGAGAGGGTAGCGCAGTAGGAGCACATTGGAGGCTCTGAGAGTAAAACTGCATCATAAGCTTGTAGAGGCGCTTTAGAGTGCCGATGGTGAGGACCCAGTTGTCCTTGGTGTCACCAGCATGAGGATTGCGAAAGAGGTCTGGGTCGATGACGGAGAGGATGTGGAAGAGAGCGACACCATCAGCAAGGTCGGCTACCTTCTTGACCGGTTTGGAGGATTCAGGGATATCGGCAAGGACAGCCTGAGCCCATGCGAGGAAAGCGTCGATCTCAGCATCTGGTGATGATGATGAGGCGGTGATCGAGGCTGGCGACCCTGCCTCTTGAGCCTGTGTCTCTGACATGGTGCTTGGCCACTCAAGTTGAGGCCCTCGAACACGACGGTCGATCCGAGCCAAGCTCAGCTCATAGCCTGTGCAGGATGAGGTCAACGATTCGGCGTCTCCGTAGCTTGCACGGAAGTTCCGATGAGATGGTGTGAAGGAGGGGAAGAGGGCGAAAGGTGCGTATCAATCGAAAGTGGAGCTGGAACTTGACATGCGTGACGCCCCGTCTGAGTGTTGGTCTCGCACTGACTTGCAAAGTTGCCATCACGTGAAATGGACAGAGGAACAAAAATCCGTACAGCACAGCGCTCTCCGAGAAAGACGAGTGAAAGTCGCGTGCGGTGCCATCGGTGCACAGTCAAAAGCAGTGTGACGATTTCCGAGTTCCATGCCTTGCTCGATTCCAAGTCGACGCATTCCCCTTTTCAGGGACAAGCCATGGTCCCCCCACACGGTCATTCACTCTTGATCCCTTATCGTTGGCCATCATCCTCTGTCACGACTCTCGCCGCCCTATTCAGCATAGCTGTGATCCATTCGATAGCAACAAAGCGTACCTCTGCTGATTTTATCACGACAAGCGAGCACGCCGGCCAAGTCTCGCTCATCAGCACACATCTTTGAAACACTCGTTTCCGTCGACTGGATCTGCCACGGCCCTGACTCGTTATTCAGCCACGACTCTCTTTCTTTCGTCCGCCTGCCTCTGTGGAGCAACGGTCACACCATGACCATGATGGACGGCGATGATATGCAGAGACTATGGTCTCTCATCGAGGATCTCACCAATCAACTGCAAGCGAATCGCCAGCTTTGCGAGTCACTACAACAGCAGGCAGATCAACTACGTGGCCAAGCTATCCACAGTGGTACAGGCTTCGCGTTACGTAGATTCAACACAGACCTCTCGAAAGAAAAGTTCGAGTCCGAGCTCGAGGCCCTCAATGCCCATCTCGTCAAAGAGAATCTTGCCCTCTCACAGGAAAACAAGCAGCAAGCCGTGCTACTGCGCGAGTACGAAAACACGCTCGAGACCGTCATGGCCAAATTTCGCAGCTTTTCGCACTCCACCCAACAGCACACTTTGCAACTAACACAGCACTACGAATCGCTTCTTGCACAGACCACACACAATGCAGCAGAACAGACGCTCGCAGCAGAAACTGCTTTCAGCGGCACATTGACGCATTTGGGTGGGCTAGTAAGAAGAGCCATGCAGTCGTTGGACGGCCAAGTCAGCGACGAGTCGGACGACGAAGACCACGACGGTGTATCATCACAACGCAAGCCAAAGCGCGGCTGGGTGCAAGATCCAAAGTGGTACGGCTCGGGTGGATACACAGGCAAAACCACCGATCCTGTCGCTTTGCGGGCCGACGAGGCACTCGAACAGCTTACAGAGGAAGAAAGGCTCCGGATGGAGAACGATACCCTGCGCGAGCTCCTCGGTTTGAAGGAGAAGAGCGACGCATTGATCTCATCAGCGACTGGCGTCATGGATGCCGCTCCTCTCCAAGCACCCGACGCGGCTGCACCGAAGCCGATATCGCAAGCGGAAAGACGTGCATCTTTGACCGTCGACGAAGCTGCCATCGCAGCAGAGGCGAGTGGACAACCACCCTATAAAGCGCTTCAAGTGTCGACCACCACACGGTCGGGTGAAGAGGGCCTTGACAACAAAGCACTTTCGCCTTCATCTCGCGCATCACCTAAGATCACACCCGTGCTGGACCGCAAAGACCAGATCATCGAAGAGGCCATCCTTGCCGACGACGAAAATGAAACAGAGCGGGGACGCAGGGCCAGTGATCCGAACATCCTCGCGGGCATTGACGGCACCGCTGCCCAGACGGAGCCGTTGAAGCCCTCGGCCACCGCTTTGCTGCCGCAAGTGTTTGCCGCCGACGACGCCGAGACAGCTCCGTCGTCCATCGAAGAGCTTCGCGCTACCACGCCTCCAACAGAACCGGCACCCCAAGCACACACCACATCACCGACTCAAGCTGGAAGCGGAGAAGCTGCTATCGCCCCGGATGCTGACGAAATTACGCCCATTGACAAAGTCGACCTGCCTACATCCGCTGAGCCTGCAGCAACCGCGGGGCCCAACATGCTTGCCGAAGCCGCCCCTCCCGCTCTCGTCTCGACAGGAATCGAAGAAGGTGACGCGATCGCTTCCAAGACCACTGTCACTTCTGCATCGGGTATCGACGTGACCGAAACAGCCTCACCACCCTTTCCAGCACCGACTGCCACCATCAGTGGCCCAGAAGAGTTGACCTCCACAAACGAGACCAGTGCATCGTCGAGCGTTGGTGTGGACAAGGAAGCCAGCCCGAAGCCTGCAGACGTTTCTAGCTCTGTTGATGAAGCCGCACCGCCAGCCGATAGCGCCGAGGGAGATTTCCAGCCCATCTCTGCCGCATCAACAGCAGCCCCGTCCGATGAATTCTCTGAGACGAAAGTAGAGGACACCGTGCTTCCAGCCGAACCTGCCAAACAAGACAACACAGACGTCTCTGCTGAAGCCGCTGCCGACGCTCAACTTTCGACCGATGCCGCTGATGCGTCCGCATCTCCTGCAACAACTGCAGTCGCAGAGGAGAAAGACACGCCGCAAGAGGTCGCCGAGAGCACTGCAACGAGCGAAGATGCAACAGCAGGACCAAACAAGAATGCCCGCACAACACCAAGTCAACCGAACCAGGGAAATAAAAACGGCTCGGCGACTCCAGGTAAAAAGGGAGGTAGAGGACATCGGGGCAAGGGAAACCAACACAACAAATCCAACTCGAACGCTTCGAATAAGGGCTCGTCTTGAGATGGATTGTCGTTGTAGAACCTTCGGAATGGCATCTCATCCATCTTCAATTTGAGCGTGTTGTGATTGTGTTGACTGTTGAGTAAAGTCGGGGAAGGTCGAACGTGAAATGATGGATTTTTCTGAGGTTTTTTGCGCACGAGCCTTTTCGAGATTTTCGGACGCTCATGAAACAATCCTTCTTACCACCATTGACATTTCACTCTTCATCGCTTGTGTCTCTCTACTTCAGTCTTAAGCGGCTCACGGCATTTTAACGTTCTCCCACGATCCACATCACACGATACTAGCGCGCCGGGCAGGTCAAGGGGGAGGCAAAAGGGAAGGATGGCGACCACACCACGCGTATCGCAGCGCTTTTCGGTGCAGACCAACGCGAGCTCTTCCTCTGCCTCTTCACACATGTACGCTCCACCGCCTACAGTAGGGGCTGATGCGGGGTCGGCAGCGTCGTACTCGTTCGCGGCAGGGGACACTCTTCCGCCGGCGTTCTCATCCCGTCGCACCTCGGCGAGCGTGTTATCCAGCGCGGCCAACTCTGCGCATCAGTCAGCGCTCTTCTCCCCCTCAACCTCATCGCATCGAAACACGTTCCCCACCCCTCCTCCTCCGCTTCAGCCCATCGACAATCATCCACCGCATCCACCCCAACTCCAACCCCAACCATCGCAAACCGCATCGCTTCCTTCACCTCGTACGACGAACCACCCGCCTCCTCAACCCCCGCCTCCTCCTCTGCACCGGACATCGTCGACCGACCACGCGACAAAACGCGCCAATCCGAACTCTCCCTCTCCTCGCTCTCGTTCCTCTTCAGCGAGATCGTCAGCTACACGCAGAACCGGGTGAGTGGCGTGGCTGAGTTGGAGAGGAGGTTGAGTTTGATCGGGTATGGGGTGGGGCAGCGGGTGTTGGGGATGGCGATGCATAGGCAGGAGATGGGGGCAATGCGAAGAATCCGAAGAGGGAGACGAGGTTGTTGGCGACGCTGTTGTGGATTCATACGGGGTTTTGGAGGGCTGCGTTTGGGAAGCCGGCGGATAGTTTGGAGAGGAGTACGGAAGCGGGTAGATCGGACGAGTGTAAGTCTTGACAACTCATCGATAAAAAAAAAAACGCCAAATGAAACGAAAGTGACTGACATACTTTTTTTTTGCACATGGTGGTAACGGTGGTGGGTGGGGGGTTTTACAGATATGATCTCGACCAACGTTCCTGTTTTCGGTAAGAGCATCTGCGTTCCGAACAATATGTCCCAGCTATCGGTCGAAGCGATCACGGCGGGGATGGTCGAAGCAGCGCTAGATGGGTTAGGTTTCCCTGCTAGAGTCACCGCCCACACAGTACCTACCCCGCAATTCCCCAACCGAACCACCATCCTCATCAAGCTGGATAAATCCGTCATGGATCGAGAAGACGCTCTCTCCTCTACCTAAACCCCTCCCCCAACACACACAACACTGCAACACCCCCTTTTTTCCTTCTTTCAATTTCAATCGCCTTTCGACGGAGCAACATACCATTTCGCCTGAACAAACCTCCTCTCCATACTCACTTCGCTCCTCCTATTCACCATCCTCCTCCTCAACGTCTCCACCTGCCCCTGCAGCCCCACCCCCTTCGCCAACTCCTCCAGCTGCCGCTGAGTGAAGAAGTAGTTAAACGTATTATCGCCCCTCTTGTACCAGTTGTGGTGCGGGTCGTTGGAGAGCAGGCTGGGTTCGGACCAGGAGGCGTCCTTTTTGGTGTGGTAGCGGAGTTGGGATAGGTCGCCGTAGGCGTAGTCTCGGAAGAGGATGTGTCCGCCGCGGGGAGGAGGAGGGAGGAGAGGGAGGAGAGGACGTGGAGTGGAGGTGCGGGGGATGGCGGAGAGGACGAAGATGAGGCTGATGGTTGTTATGGCTGGCCAGGGGGGATGGTAGGAGGAGGGGAGAGATGGGGAGGAGGGTGGGAGGGGAGGTGAGGTCGTAGACGAAGGCGTTTACTCGGTCAGGGTTGTAGAGAGGGTGGGTGCGGACCATGTCTACTGCTCGAGAGGAGAAATCGCAGCAGTGTACTTTGAGGAGAGGGTTGGCGGAGAGGAGCGGGTAGAGCATGTTTCCCACTCCGCAGCCGACTTCTAGTAAGACGCTTTCTCCGGTTGAAACATCGGCGGCTACGAGCTGCGTTTCTTCCTCCCTATCGTCTTCCGACTTCGCCTTTGGTTTCGCTACGGTATCGGACCCAGATGCAGCAGAAGAAGTTCCTAGCTCGGACCCAAATTCACGGTTGGTCCAATGTCGATCTTTGAAGAATTTATCCTGATGATTCTTGTAGAACTTGTCCCAGTTCTTTGCTGCTTCGCGTGAGTGTTTCGTAACGGTGAACTCGGTTGCTGAACGACGGTTGGTCGAGATGATTTCCGAGATGGACGCTTCGACGTCCGGTTGGACGGGCAGCGATTCGTGAGGTGCTATCTGTGTTGGTGGTTGTGTCATTGTGGGCGATTTCTAGGACGGTGGCGAGTGGGTATGGGATGAGGATAGGTGATGGTGAGGAGAGGAGAGGAAGTTACGAAGAAGGTCGGTGGAAGAAAAAAAAGAAAAAAAAGAAGCGTCGGCAAATTTTAATTTTTTTTGGCTTGGCTCGAAAGCTCGATTTGTGGAGAAGGAACCTCACACCCTGCAGGGTGATTCTCGTGGCCAGGGATTGCGTATTGGCCTCAACTTGACTGTCATGAAACAGATGCCTGGAGGGCTAATGCCAGACAAACTCTATCCTCCAACTCAAAGACCACAACTGATCGCAAGCCTTTCGACAAGACGATGCGCCAAAAGTAGCATTGGTTTTTACTGTCCCAAGAACAACACATATCTACAAAGAACGAAAGGTACTGGACGTCGATTCTACTGTAAGATGAGCCAGCTGTGTCGCGGCGTGGTACATCGGCCCAAAGATCTGCAGCAACATCGCCAGCTCAACACCCTTATCCACTGACAGCCCCATCCCTACTCACACCTTCACCCTTTCGCCCCCAACGTATGCGCCAACCAATCCAACCCTTCGGTCAGACCTTTACCCGTCAACGCCGAGCAGCCGAAAATCTGCCACGTCCTCTCCCTAAACGCCGTCAGAGCCAAACTCTCCGAGATCTCGGCCGGCGTCATAGCGCCCTTGATATCCTGCTTATTCGCCCACACCAAGATCGGCGCTCTGGTGACTTGTTCATCCTGTGCGATGCGGTGCAGCTCTTCCCGCGCCAAGTTGACGCGTTCGCGGTCGTTGCTGTCCAAAACAAAGATGACGGCGTCGGTAGAGGCGAGGTAGGAGGTCCAGGATGTGCGTAGTGATGTTTGCCCGCCCACGTCCCATAGCATGAATTTGAGGTTTTTGTATTCGAATTGTTCTGGCAGTCAGGTAAGACGATCGGAGACAGGTCAGATGACGGGTGTTGATTGAGAGGATGTGGGGAGCGGGGATAGGGAGGGACGTACCTGTGTTGGATCCGACGGTTGGAGCGGTTGAAACGACCGACCCCAACGTCATCTTGTACATGAGCGTTGTTTTGCCTGCATTGTCGAGGCTGTTTTAGGAGGGAAAAAGGGTCAGTTATGAGTTGCACGCTGCATCGTTTGGGGAGATGATGCTTACCCAAGGATACAGATCTTGAGCTCCTTGGATCCGAAGAGCGAGGACCACAACGAGCTGAACGCCACACCCATGGCTACTTATGAATGGAGAGACAGCTGAATTGCTGCTCTATATGTTACCCTCTTTCTGCGCGAACCTTATGTGGTAGTGTTCGAGACGAGGTGTTGTCGATACGACAGGAAGACCTAAAGCGGGGTTGTAATGGGAGTGGCTAGTGCATGGAGGCTATGATGGAAACACGGCGCTGGCGTGCGACAAGAAGAAACCTTGGTTGAATTGGACTGTGCGCGTTTGCTGTGCCAAATTCTTTGCTCTTTTCAGGGTCCATCCCAGCTCTTGCTCACACGGCCGATTGGGTACGTAAATGTTAGATTGCGGGTCAGCAGCATAGCGTGCTGGCTCAAAGGCTCCCAGCCTGCCAGCCAAGCATCAAGGTGCCTGCACAGCAGGAAGTGGTCTCAACAGGGCTGGGGCCAGGAGCAAGGTCTCAGGAGGTGCCAATGTCACACCAGGAAGTGCTGTCAGGGATGAGAGGCCCATTGTGAACACTGAAGAGGGTGCTGGCCAAGAGGTCATGGAACTCACAGGTGGAATGGTTGATGTATCAATGAAAGCAGTCCAAGTTCCACCTGCCAAGGCATTGGATGGTGTTGGAACTAGCACCAAGGTGGGCTGCCCAAGTGACAGCACCCCATCAGAATGAATGGCCAGTGTAGGCTGCAGGCACCAGGCCAGTGGCAACAATGGCACGATGGAGGACAGCCACAAATGACATGTGTGGGAAGGGGTCAAAACCAGACATGCCAAGGCCAAAGAGAGGGCTGGAGGCAGAGCAGTTGGCAAGAAGGCACTGGAGATGGGAGATGGGGCACTTGGGTCCACCAACAAGGGGAGCAACAACTTTGATGCCAAGGCAGAAGGGGTCAGTCTTTGATGCTGGTAAGGTGACAGTGGTGTGGTTGGCTGACATTTCAATGTTGGAGATGTGCAGGACCATCACTGGATCTGAGTGCTGGTCCCAGATGACCTTGCTAGAGCATAGGAAGCAGGCAAAAGACAGGGTGAAGGCTGCCTTGTACATGGTATGGTCATGTTGGGAGAGGTCAGTGAAGGTGTCAACTGTGAGAACCATGTGTTGTAGGAGGGGAAGGGTAATAGGAAGTTTTGCTCCTGTGTGGCAGGCTCCATGGATGCACTTGTACCCACACAAGGCACACTCAAGCTGACCACACTTGAACCTGGCAAGGCTAAGGCCAAGGTTGACATGGTGGGACCACAAATGGCTAAGCTTGTGCTTGGCCAAGTGATAGGAGCAGCCAGAGGTGGAGAGACTTCCAAGCCACTTGAGGAGCTGCAATCTGGAAGTGGGCAGGCAGGCAACATTGGTGCCAAACCTGAAGGTGCAAAAGGTCCTGAAGGCAGTGATGGAACCGCCAGCATGGTTTCGAGAACTGGCCAACAGACTGTTCCAGAGCAAGGTGGCCACCACCGAAGAGAGCCCCAGGCTGGGTGCAAAGGTGGTGTTGGAAATCATAGTGATTTACCTTCACCATTTTCAGCAGTAAACTATCCTCCATGCACACTTCACATTGCTGGTGCAGACAATGGATTACATGTGCCATTCACCCATTTATTGCACCAAGGCAACAGGCATGGTGATGACAATCCATTCCCTCGACAGAGCCGGGACAATGGGCACTTGTCACAGGAGGATACTAGCCCAGCTCAAGAATGGGCTTAATGCTCATCTCGAGTTAAGGCAAGGTTGAGGGGAGGATTGATGTTTCACCCAAGCTCAGCTCAGCTTGACTTTGGTGGAGGTCAGGTTCTTGGTGGATGAAACAAGTCCCAGTTTGAGGATGCAAAGGTGTAGTTTTGCAAAGTCAGCTGACCTCAAGAGTCTACATAGTCAAAGCTCTGGGCTCACATGAGTCCTCTGATGGCAACCAGAAAAGCATGATTAAGCTGCTCTCATTTCAGGTTATGAGGGGCAGGAGGTCAGGGAGCCAGTGAAGGGTTATATGAGGTGCTAGGAGGTGCTGGTTAGCAATGGGGTCTTCCAGTAGTAGTAAGTGGGGGCATGGGCATGAAACCCATGCACACTTCATGACCATCAGGCTGGCAGTCAAAGGAGATGCTTGCAATTGACATTAGAGTTGCAACAGCCTCACTGGTGTATATCTTGTCAGCAACAAGTGTCTACATCAGAACCTACACTGACATGCAGAACCTCAACTGCAGTGGAACCTCAACCATGGTCTGGAACCTCCACCAGACCTAACTAGCTTCGACCTCCCAGCTTTCGACTAACTAGCAACTTCAGTAGCTCACCAAGAACACCTGTGGGCATATACAGGGTTGCTGACATTGGAGGTCACAAACAGAATGTGCCATGCTGCCTCTGGACAGGGTGTTCAGAGGGGATAGCTGACCTCACAGTCTTGCTTACTGCATTTCTCAAACTGGCATGAATTTGCAAATCAGAGCATTAAATTCTCTGAGCTCAAGTGTAAGTCTCAAACTGGGCACCACCTTGAGTATTGCTCATGTCAAGACCTTGAACTCAGCCAATCTTGGGGTTAGTGCTGAGCTCAGTCTCGAGCTTACTCTGTGGTCAGGCACATGTCACCTTACAGCACTCACAGCCAATAGCGTGCCAAGGTGACAACCAGCCCAAGCTGCCCTGAAAATGAACAACTAAGGGAGTGGCTGATTGGCTATTGTAGGTACTGACAATGCATCATCCTTGCAGGGATGCATGAAAAAGCATCCACTATACACCTGAATGGACAAGACCAGCAAATGAGCCAAGATGATTGGCACAGCACTAAGATGGGTATGATGGATGCCTCAACCAATTGGGTGCAAGGCATGGAGCAACCAATGGGAGAAGACAGAATTGAGTTAGAATGTCAGGTAGCACATGACCACTTGGAGAGATCTGTGACAAGAGGTCCAGGTCCACACTCACCTTGGATTGTCTGTACCAACAATGATGGGTTGATACAGAGAGAACAGAGGGTACACCAGGTGGACAGAGTCACACATATAAAAGATGATCATGTATTATAACCACAGACTGGTCTATTATTGAATTCAGTTCCCATCTCCTCTACCAAGAACTCATTGTAGGCACAGAGAACATCCATTCTGTGCAGACCAGTTAGTCTCTTACTTACCAGAAACTTGCACAAGTCCAAGCTACCAATCCTCTGATGATTGTGACATCCAGGAGTGCACTCTCCCCATGTTACTAGGCTGCTGGTATCAGAGCAGTGATATGCACCCAAGATATTCCACTTCTATTGGGAGTTATCTATTGTCTGCACCTATAATCAATAATCAGTTCAGGCATAAGATATGCTGATCTCCCAATTGACACTCAACCTAACCTGCAATCATAACTTTCTACAGGTTGGAGGGGGGTGGCTTGGTGGTCTGTGTGTGCCGGTTGGGAGAATGACAGCTGGGAGTGAGTGAGAGGGAAGAGACAGTGGATGCGATCAAACTGTTGTCGGGAGAGGAGGTCAGCAAGAACATTGTCAGCAGACAACACATGCACAGGGCGTAGAGTAAGGTTGTGAGAAAAACAGAATCCAAAGATCTCTTGCAAGAGTTGCTGAGTGAGTGGATCTCATGAACAGCCAGACTGGAGACTGTGCTTGATGTTCTCATTGTTGACATGGACAATGATCATCATAGGTGATGTCCAGTGGGGGGCAAAATGGTGAAGAGCTTTGATGACAGCCAGGGCCTCCAAGAACTGGATGTTCTTCTTGCGATGCTGCTTGGGGACCTCTTTGGAGAAGGCTGCCATGGTGTTGCATGCAAGGCCAAGTTGAGCACCATAGCCACAAGGGCAAGCATCTGTCCAGATGTGGGCAGCAACCAGTGGGGAGGTGGCAAGCATGCTGGTGCTGGACCATGACTCAAGCATAGTAATCCACCACTGCAGCTTGGCCAATGCTGGATGAGGGATGTGATGTCAACCAGCAGTGTGTCTATGGTGAGTGCAGTCATAGAGGCATTGCAGGAAGGCTTTGCCACATGGGAAGACTTGAGATATGAATTGGAGCAGGCCAGAGATGTGCTGCATGTTGAGGAGGTCAGCTGTCCCCCAGAGAGCAGGATGCGACACTGGGCCAAGATGTGGGCACAGTGCTTGGGGGTAATGCTGACTGTTTGACTAGCTGAGTCGATGTGTTATGATTATGAACCTGTACTGGAAAAGGAAGAGTGTAGCCAGGCCGCACACCACCCAAGTCAGCACATGGCCAGACCCGTGATGCAGGGGGCCACAATATGTCTATGTGCCTAGCCTGCAGGCCATGCGAGTATATGGGCACATTTGGCACTATCCATGTTCCTGTCTTATGACATTGATTGTATTTCCTCTACTCCTACCTGTAGGTGAATATCAGACCTTTCTCATGAAATTCCAGACATGCACTTGGTGAACCTGAACTACCTCATACCCCAGGGCCCCCACACTCCAAGCCTTACTCCACTTATACTCTCTCTACCATCTTGTGAGGTTACCAGACCCTTGGGGCTTAACACGATGTTGATGCTGAGTACTTCCAAGCATGTGAGGTTGGCAAACGTTTTCTTTGCTGACAGACGAAGGCCAAGGGCTGTAGTGGCAAGTGTCAAAGCATGAACAGGGAGGAACACCAGCTCGCTGGCCTCGGCCAGACCATGCCAAAGGTGTTGTCCAAGTAGTGGTTGATGGGCCAAGAAGCCAGTAGGCAGGAAGTGACAACCCAGTGGAGGAACTCAGCAACTAAGTTGAAGAGGAATGGCAAGTTGCTACTGCCAAATGTTCAGGTGTTCTCTTGATAGCAGATGCCATTGTACTGGAAGCCTAGGAGGAAGGCGCCTGGTTCTGCTGTCACAACATGACAGAAAGCATCCTCAAGATCGCCTTTCCAGAGCAGGCAATTGGGATTGGAGTGGATGAAGTTGATCAGCTGCTTGACTGACTCATACTGGATGTGGATAAAGGAAGGGGTGATGCTGCTGTTGACCGAGGGCAAAGTGGTTGAAGCTGGCCAGCGCAGGTGAGAGAGGTGGTAGATGTATTAGAAATTGAGAGGCCATAGGAGCTACCGAGGCAGTCAATTGCAAGGTGAAAAGTTCCTTGTATGCTAGTTGATAAGATGGAAGCAAGTAGCTAATCCACTAGGGTCTTTGTGATGGTTGGATTGCTTGTAGAGCTGATGCCAATATTATGTTGGATCAGATACATCTGTTAAACCATTGAGGACAGCAACATTAGGCAGCAGTGGATCAAAGTGGTATTACTGTATTGGTACAATACTTAGTGAGCTCAGAGAGTGTCAAGCAAAAGAGGGAGCAGACTTGAAGGTACAGAAAGTAGGGAACAATTTGATTAAAGAGACAAGAAATGGGTGTGTGTAAAAGCAGCTGTTTATATGTACATCCAAGGCATATGGTGTAGTACATGGAAATGGTCCAATGAGCATAATAGCAATGCCATCAAGGATATAAACAAGTGCCACAGGATGATATGTCCCATCTAGTAGTAGCTTGGCCATCCCATGCATGCTAAACATGTGGCACACCAGGAATGTGATATACAATTTCTGATGGGTCACCCAATACTGCCGAGATCAGCAGTTGGTGCCACAAAGTCGTGGGTGACTGTATATTCCAACAGGATGGTGCGCAACTTGGTGGAGCGCAGCTTGGGAGCAACTCCAATGGGCGACTCGATGAGGTTGGAGGTCGGTGCCACGATGGTGAGACGGCCTTCGCTTAAGCGAACATCGATTTCGCGTCGAAGGTGAGTGTTGCCCGGCTGCGTGGCAAGACGGTTGGTGTCACGGTGTCACCGCAGCTAGGTTTCACGCTTTCGTTTCGCATTTTCGTTTGTATTTTCGTTTCTTATTTCGCTTGTAACGCGTCTCGGCCGAGTTCAGCTCCCTTTTTGTAAGCGATCGCAACCTCATCATCTTTGATCATTACAGTTTTCGTCGTCGTTGTTTCCTCAGTTTCATTGTTGTTTCGTCGAGTTTTCGTATCAGTCATAGTCAGTTACGTTTGTCTTTGCCTTTTTAGTCGTTGTCACCGGTCAGCTGACGGAACGTTCAAAGCTGCCGGGACCGAAGTGAGTTGCCGGACCTGAGTCTGTCGCAGAGACAAGCCCACTTGGTCGGGTGGGCGGGGAGACCAAGACGTGGAACTCACCATGACTACTGTTGAGACTCGACGGTGGCGGCCGCAGGGCCGGAGCACTCCGTGCGTGGATGCTGTTGTTTGCAAAGCCGGGAGCTGGTGTAGCGACCGACAGGAGAGAAGCCGGCCGAGCGCCTCGGCAGGCTGCGCAACGAGTGCAAGGTCGGTTTCGCTTGCCGCGAAAGTGGTTGATGGGAAAGGACTGGTGGCAGCTCGTGCAGACCTGCTGTTGGGCCATGGTCAGCCTGGAGCGCTGGAGGTAGTCCACAAAAAGGGTGGCGAGGTCGTGCGATGTCGCGACGCTCGCCTGAGAAAGGCGAGTTGGAGGAAAGGAAGAAACATGGCTGGGAAGACGAGCGACTAAAAGGCGAAGAGAGAGATGATGTGGAAGGTGGGGTTAACCGCGTGTGCGAGCTCAGATGTGCACGCCGGTCACGTGCTGCAATCTTGACTCTTCTTTCACCTTTTTCCACTTGCAATCTATCATCCTGCCGTCAATGGTTCAACGTCGACCGGCCGCATCGCAGCCTTCCTCATCAGCTCCCAACTCCGCCACTGCTTCCAACCAGCACTTGATCAGCCAACATGCATCAATGACACCCAACAGGCTTTTCGCGATCCAAGCGCGACTGCTCAAACTCTCGCTAATCGTCCGCCTGGTTTCGGCGACACTGCTCGTCATCGCTTCTCACCTGCAACAGGCATTCGATACGTCGCACCAACTGCTTTCGTACTCTCTTGATCCATCCACAGCACACGGTCTGTCGGCTGGAAGCTTCAAGTGGCTGCTTGCGTTTGTCAGGTGGGACACGATTTACTTTGTTGCCTCTGCATCTCCTGAGTCGGTCGAGTCGGTGCACGGGGGAGGGTATGCGTGGGAGCAGTCGCTGGCGTTTCAGCCGGGGATTGTGGGGCTGCTTCGGGTAACAGGTTATCTGACCCCGAGTCTGGATGGAAGCTGGAGCCCCACGTCGGCGATTCTGGTGACCGCGGTGCTGGCGAATTTGGCAGCGGCGGCGAGTCCAGTGCTTCTGTATAGACTCACTTGGAGACTCACGAGAAATGCGCAGCTGGCATACACCGCAGCGGTGCTGAGCATGTTTGCTCCATCTGCAGGCACCACACTGGCTTCACCTACACCCGAGAGCTTCTTCAGCTTTGCCAGCCTTGTAGGGATGCTACATCTCGAAAGCAGTGACGCACTCGGATGGACGCAGGTGGCAGCCACATCGTTCTGGTTCGCAGTCGCCACGGGCTTTCGTGCTAATGGAACGCTGCTGGTCGGGTACGTTGCGTTCAAGTTGATCGGCGAGGCGCGATCAGGCAAGCCGGTCCTTGCGGCGTTGAAGCTGCTGCTATCAGCGATGGTATGCGTTTCGCCCAGTGTGTTGTTCCAGACATGGGCGTACAGCCGGTTCTGTCTCTCTGGGGTGGACAGGCCGTGGTGCGCGGACAGGGTGCCGAGCATATACGCCTTTGTCCAGTCCCACTACTGGAACGTCGGACTGTTACGATACTGGCAACCTGCGCAACTGCCCAACTTCATCCTCGCCGCACCGGTGCTCCTAGCGATAGCATACACAACACACATCTACTACCGCAGATCCACCTTGCCCCAAATCGCAGCATCTCTGCTCCCACCCACCACTACCCCTTCCGCACCGTCCACGATCAGCGCCAGCTTGACACTGCAAGCAACACCCAAAGCGATACCCTACATCCTCCACGGCGTCCTACTCGGCCTTCTCCTGCTCTTGGCATCGCACGTCCAAATAGCACTTCGACTCGCCACACCCGGTGGACTACCCATGGTGTGGTGGGGCACAGCCCAAGCGGTTCTCCTCTCTAGATTGATGCGAATGGTAGTGGTGGGTTATTTGGCTGTTCAGTATTGTATGGCGATTGTTTTGTATGCTGGATTCTACCCTCCTGCGTAGTCTTTTGCATCGCCAGTGGGGTGGGGAGGAACGGAAATGTCGGGTGTTGAGGTGTGTTTCTCGGTGTGCACGCGCGGGTCTTTCCGTTTTTCTTTTGCTCCCTCAACGCGACCGCACTTTTTTTTTTTTTTTTTTTTTTTTTTTTTTTTTTCTTTTCCACCTAACCCAAGCCTTTCGATTGGTTGCATGTTCGGAAGATTCGCGCATGTCGGAAAGAAAGAAAGAAAGGCAAGCTTGACCGACCTCTCGCCATCCCTCTTGAGTAGTTCGAACACACGGTGAAGGAAAGACGGTTGACGAGGAATGGCGTTTGGAAAAGTCCAGTAGTGATGCGTGTGTGTGTAAAATTGCGGGTTTTAATTTCGGCGACATATGGCGAATGCGCAGGGCGACAAGAGAGCGTGAGAGTGAGTGAGGGAGCGAAGGGGAAACGCTTCGACGTCACCGGCGGACACGACTAACAACACACACACACACAGGAGACGCGGGGGATTTTGCCCCGCTTGCACCCGACCTCGCCTACCAGCAACCAGTGTGAGCAAACCCAATCATTCTTCCTCCCCCCCCCCCTCCTCCATCTTTGTTTACCTCCATCATCTCCACATCCATCTCTCTTTCGCAATTCGTACTTCAAAACACATCTGCATCCGCATTCTTTGAATCACCAACCCCCATCACGGCAACCGCATCGCACTCACCACACGGGTTCAAACAATGTCGCAACAGCTTCAAACGCAACTCTCAGCAGCTGGAATCGAAGAAGACTCGGCCTACTACATCGGACGCTACACTATTCAAGGTCTACAATACGGTTGTCTAGCAGCGACGCCGCTGTACCTCCTCCAAACCGCGCGTGGACGGTTCGGGTTCACCCTCCGCGGACTGGCACGCTACAACTGGCTCGTCCCGCTTGCCGGTTCAGCGGCCGGTTCCGTCGCAGGCTACGCAGCAGCAAGCCAGCTCGACCACCCTTCCCTCGCCGCCCGAACCAGCGGATTGCGCTTGGACGCCCAGAGGGTCAGACAGGACGATTTGCATTTGATTGGGGGTGTGCTGGGTGCGTTGGTGGTTCCTGCGCTGTTTTTGAGCAGGACCGGGTTGGTGAATGGGTTGCTGGGTGGGGCGGGCTGGGTGGGGCGGTGGGGTTGGTGACTCATGGGGTGCAGAGGTTGGGGAAGAGCGGTGATGTGGTGGGGAGGATTGAGAGCGAGACGAGGGGTGCGTTTGAAAAGGTGGAGGGTAAGGCGGAGGAGGTCAAGGGGGAGGTGCAGAAGAGGCTTTGAGGAGTGACGATCGATGGGTAAACAGCTAATTTTTCAGAGAGCAAGTTGGAACAAGATCCCGACGAGCAGGCTCGCAAAACCAGGCAGGGCAAGAATCCCCAATCACCACAGTCATCCTCTCACACCAACGAACATCCTCCAGGTTGCACCCATCCCCCATCCTCGTCAAAGCCACGCACACATCCCGCATCCCACCACCCAACGCGAACCCCAAGGAGACACCTCCGACCCTCTCCAAAACTTACACTCCTGTACAAAGCCAACTTGCAAGTTCTACTCAAACAAGCTCGTAAAGAGTCACACTGAACTCTCTCCGTGTTGTGCAAACTTTGTCGTGTTACAACGGCCCTTGTCTGTGCATTGAGATGATGAAAAAAGCAGTGACCAAACGCATGGAATGGTGAGAGCGCTCAAAGGCTTGCAGCTGTGGTATATGTATATGTGTGTTTTATGTGAATCGCCGCCTTCCCTCTAACCAAGACGCATAGGCCCGGTGTTGGAGAACCCATTCGCTCCACCGGTTGCACCTCTGCCGCGGCCGCGACCGCCCCGATATCCACCGCGACCGCCTCGACCACGGCCTCCCCACCTCCGCCCCCACCTCCAACGCTGGCGCCTGTATCGCCGAACGTCTGCATATTCTTCATCTCTTCAGCGATCCTGTTCGCTCGACCCCTGCCACGTCCACCGCCGCCTCTGCCTCGTCGTCCACCGCGCCCACCTGGAGCATCGAAGAAGCCGCCACCGATTCCGCCTGCCCCTTCGGTCGCTGATGTCGAACGCGGTTCGTTGCGTTCGTACCTTTCCTTGATCTCGGATGAAATGTTGTCAAAGAAGCCCGATTTCTTGTCGTAAAAGTTGCCTGGGCTCTCTGAGGAGGGTGGTGGGATCGCGTCGAGCAATCCACCCGCACCACCGTTGGCGGCAGTTGCCGAGGAAGCGCCTCCGGCCGCTGCAGAGCTATCGGCTTCTTCGGTTCCTGCCTCCTTGTGCTTTTGGAACTTGGCATTGGCCGACTCAAAGTCAAATTCTCGGTTGGGCATACTGGGTCCGCTGATATCGTTGTTGTGCTGCTGGCCTCGGTGACGATTGTTGTTGTTGTTGTTGTGTGCTCCTCGCAAGCCACCAGCACCACCAGCACCACCGCCAGTGCGACGGTCCGTGTGCTCAGCAGCTTTGGCAGCCGCAGCAGCAGCGTGCGGGATCGCTGGAAGGTGATGCGCCGCAGGAGGAAGCGACGATGGCGAAGCTGCAGGTTGAGTGGCGGGCGCTGGCTTGGAGACGCTCAGTTTCGACATCTCCTCGAGCACCTTGTCTGCACTCGTTTTTCCCACTTCCTTGGCCGGCTGCTGCTCAGCTGCAGGCGAGGCAGGTTTGGTTTTCTTTGCCGAGTCGGGTACGGCTGAGGGTGCTGCGGGTGCTGCTTTGCTTTGCGTAGGCGGGATCGGCGATTGATGTGGAGGCACAACCGCTCCACCGTTGAATTGGGGAGGAGAGGGACCAAAGCCAGGTGCGCCCGGGAACTGCGGAGCACCACAAGGCGGTGGTGGCATCATACCATACATGCCGCCTGGAGGTGCAAAGCCGCGTGGGCCTGGTGCCGATGACTATCGCATGCAGTGTAAGGGAAAAATGTAGAGTGCAAACAGCAGAAAGTCAGTAAAAGCGCTCCAACCCCATCACGGTACGTCTGCAAAGAAAGCTCCCGAGGGTCATGGGCAGCCAAAGTCAGTAGGAAGGCAACGGAGAGATCCACACGGTTTTGCGCTCTTGGACAAATGACAAGTCCCGAAGGACAGTTTTACATCCGTAAATAGTTCATCACATGGAAGGCTTGCAAGTCCCCAAACCCTCGACGTAGCTTCGCTCTGCAGGAACGTCGATATATATATATATATATATAACTTACGTTGAGAATGGCAGGATCATTGAGAGCGGGCTGAGGAGGTGCGGGCTGCTCCTTTGGCGGGTTGGGATCGTCGATTTTGAGGTCCTTGACGTCAGCGGCGCGGAACATGATGTATTCATAGACATGATCGCTTGCTGGGATCTCTTCTTGCGATCTGCCCTGCGCAGAGAGTCGACCTTCGGTGCCCCATGATCGGACCTTTTCGAGAGCGATAGTGGCCTGTTCCGGGTTGATGGAGGCGAGGAGGCCTTGGTATCGAATGTTGGATTTGGACACGAGCGAGATGAGCGCTCCGATGTATTCTGCGGTGGCCATCTTCGGTTAATGAGGTCGTGAACGGAGCTGAAATTGTGCAGTGATGGTGGTCTTGAGACTTTTGAGAATGCAGATGTGCTGGTAACGGAGAGTGAAGTAATAGCTGTTCAGGTAGTGCTTGCGTACGAAAAAAAAAAAAAAAAAAAAAAAAAAAGAGACTTTGAGATGGTGACCTGGATGTAGAAGGTTGGATCGGATGGTATGCCGTTTTGATGGAGAGATTCTTCGTAGGGTGGATCGTTTAGTTCTTGCTTGTTGAGACGTGACTTGAGACTGGGAGCTGAGACAGCGTAGGGCAAGTTGCAAAAAGGAAGATCAAAGCAGGTAAGGGAAGATCAAAGGACGAGAGAAAACAAGGAGGAGGTGAAATGGGGGATGTCAGAGAAGGATGAATGGATAGGTGACGTGGAGAAGGTAGAGATGGAAGAAAGAAGGTGAAGATGAGATGGCCTTTGCGCACACTTTGACTGTTGCTGGCTGCGTTTCCACTGCTGAGTCCCGATCAGCGCTCTTTTTTTTTTTTCTCTCTTTTACTCCTCTCTCCTTGCAATTTCCAAATTCTTCTCTTCAGCTTGTCGCACAGTCCAGTGATCGACTTGGAATTGTCACGCTTTACTGCTTTCTCGTATTACGTAAGCAACTTCGTACCGAGCTAAAGTAACTGCTGCTCAGCCCGGCATGACACAATACAGACACCTCTCGCAAAGAAAAGGCGACACAAGTACAATACAATTGATACAAAAATGCAAAAGAGCAGTGTGCGGACGATAGTCGCGGCGATTAACAGAGAATCGAAGAGAGATTCGATCGAGTCGGTGCGGAACAAGTACGGGAATCCGAAACCGAGGTTACGATATCCAACATGCAAAGGATGTGCGGAGCAGGTCAGGATGGGGCGTCCTGAATCCTGTAAGAGGACAGTAGTGTCTATGTACGATGGGTGCAAAGTCCCCAAATGCAGATTGTCGTCATTGTGGATTAGGCCTACGAAAGGTAGTGAGACAAGTTGAGCTGACTTCCATCGCCTCCATAGTGGCTGGAAAACTCGGCCAATGCTTCGGCCGTCTTTTGCGGATCCTCGCCCCACTCGTTTCCGCCGTGCCAGCCCTGGTTCTGGCTCATGACCGGAGTGAGCGCTTCATCCGTGCTGCCGTTGCTGCTGGCCACCGGAATGCCCGATCCACCTGCGCCGACGCCTGTACTGCCAGATGTTGGTCCGTAGCCGGCACGCATCAGAGGCGAGGTGCGGGCGCTGGGTGCCAAAAAGTCATACATCCCGGAAGCGTGCGCGACGTATGGCGAGGAACCTGCCAACATGGCACGAGGCGTTGAACCGCCGTTCGCCGAAGCACTCGGCTGCAGCGGCTGTGAAGTGCCGACACGGCCGCCATTGCGCCCCTGCTGATCCGACATGGCATCGCCCTCGTTGCGCGTGTTGGCTTGGTGATACAGATAGTCGAGCGTATGGTTGCGCAGATGCGCGTGCCGAGGCGCGTAGAAGCCGTTCTTGTGCAAATCGTGCTGTAGCGGAAGGTCGAGAGGCGCGGCGGCGTACCAGTTGACTGGGCCGCCAGGCTGGTCTGCAAACAGATCGCGTGTCTCTTGCGGAAGAGCAGCGTAGAAGCCCTCGCCGCGTTGCGAGCGCACGAGATCAACAACACCCACTGTGGGCGGCTGAGTCTGAGCCGCAGCAGCAGAGGCCTGTGCTTGTCGTTGCCCGGTAAGATCAGAGGAGACGACCTTGTTAAGCCCCGCCGAAGCTACGCCAGCCGCAAGAGCCGCGTTGCGAAGCTCCGAGAGCAGGTTAGCATCGACGCCTCCGAGTTCGTGGCTGAGCTGTGCCATGTCGAGGGTAGCAGCTTGTGATGTAGACAGCAGCTGTTGCAAGCGCAGGTATTGGTCGGAAGTGACGCGCGCGGCGACGAGCGAAGCCAGACGTGTAAAGGCTTCACTGGCGGCTTCCCCACCAGCGGCGTCCGAGCCCCGCCCCTTCTTTTTCGGCCGATACTCGTCCGGAGCATCCTTGAACAGGTCCGGGAACTCGGTGACTTCGCCGTTGGCGGCATCTTCGTCGCGCAACGCACCCGGTCCAGCAACACCGCGAAGGAAGGGCGACTCCTCCTTGGGTGGTGGGGCAATGGCCTTTTCAAAGAAGTTCATGGGCGTCTCAACCTTGCGGATCTCTTCAGGCACACAGCTGGCCCAGCTCTTGATCTTGTGGAAGACGCGCTGCTGTTCGTTGTACCGCGACTCGGTGACGTAGAGCGGGCTGCGTGGGTCCCAGTACTCGGGCTTGGGTCGACCGCGGATGTACTTGGTGTAGAACATGACCATGATCTTTTCGAGAATGTCTTCGATGTGGTGATCCGCGAAATAGCCGGTCTTGACCACCTCGTCCCTGAAGAACTTTTTCGAGGCTGGATGGAAGGTCTGCTCGGGTCGGTAGTACCAGCAGACGGTGACCCAGCCCTGGTCTGGATCATCGTCTTTGCGACGAAGCACCTTGAAAATCTGCGCGACGATGGGCTTGGTCGGGTCGGACGGGTTGATGAGGTGGATCCAGTCGCCCACGCGGAACGCCTTGCCCTTGAGGTTGAGATGCTCGTAGTACGTCTTGGACTTGCTGCTGATGCGGGTGGTGAGATCGCCATTGGAGCCTGCGCTGGCATAGAGCGGGCCATAGGGGATGGACGAAAAGTGTCGGCTAGCGTCGGCTTGTGCTGCTGCTGCCAGGACTGCTTCGGCGGTGATGGGCTCATTCCGCGATGGCTTGGCTTTGGTGATCTCGTGGTAGAGGCGTTGCAATACGATGGCGTCGCCGTACAGCGTGGTGCCGATAGGATGCAATCTGCGTGCGTTCTCAAAGAGCTGCAGCATGTCCATCTCAAAGTCGGATGCTTTGGGATACTCGCCCTCTTGAATGCGTTGCGAGATGGCGGAAAGCGAGGTGGGCTTTTCGACCTTTTCGTAGAACTCGGGATCCATCTCCGGATCAGGACATGTTTCCAACGGCTCGGCAAGCCTGCGGCCACTCGGATCGACGTGGTTGCGGATGCACTCGACGATGGCGGAATAGGCACGCTGAGCCTGAACGGCATCGGCGGGCTCGGTCATCCAACCGGCGTCGTGTGCTTCGGGCAACTTGAGCTCTGGCTCGTTGGCATCGGTCTTGCGCCGTGTGCGACTGGCAGAAGATGCACCCGCGTTACCAACAGCCTGGCCGAGACCAGCGCCGATAGATCCTCCGGCAGCTGTCATGATGGTGCCTTCAGGATGTGCTGTGGATGCTGCGATGGAGGCTGGATGTGTGGCGGAAGAGGATGCCGGCGATGTTGGCACAGGAGCAGCACCAGACGCCTCGGCGCTCTCTCTGCGTACACTGGAAGCTCTTGCTTGTTGCGCCTCACGGATACTCTGCTGACTCTGCTGCTGCTGCAATTCCTGCTGACGTTGGAAGGTCGGTATCGGTGGGAAGGAGGGCACAGAGCTGGAGCCGGCGAGAGGCGATGGATGCGGGCCGCCGGACATGGGCTGATAGAAGACATTTTGCTGCTCTGGAATGCCAGGACCTAGACTATGCAAGGGATAGCCGGTGGGCGGAGGCGGCTGGAAGGGAGAGCCTGCCGCTGAATATCCGCTTGTCGGTTGAGCTGCTCGAAGACGTGGTGAGGTGAGGTGCGAGGTGCGAGGTTGCGGTGTAGGCTTTGGCGGAGGTGGTGCAGTGTTTTTGACTGGGGTAAGGGCGTTGGGATCGCGATTCTTTGGAGGCCGTCCACGCCCTCGCTTGATGGGGACGGAAGGAGTGGCGAGAGGCGAGTTGCTGCCCGAGGCCATAGCCTGCTGCTGTTGCTGATACGGATTCGACATGGTGATGAGCGGAGGGGCTTTGCTCTGCTACGCTAAATTGTGACGGATGGTCGCCTCACTGATCAAAAGTCGCCTCCGGTGATCTCCGAACCTTGGATCGACTGAGAATGAAGCACGCCAATCGATGGCCTCGGAGGTGAACGTGAGCGCAAGGTTGAGCGGTGTGAGATCACTTCAAGGTCTGAGACGGAGGAAGCGGCTACACGAAGACGAGGCTGCAGTCCCGTGTGATCAGGCAAAACGTGACTCGAGTCGTATGCTGATGGAGCGGTAGGTGAGATGCAAAAAACGAATGCCGGTGGCGTTGACGTTGGCGTTGACACTGAATACGCTGGGTCAAAAAGCAATGGAGGAAAGAGCAGCGGAATCGGACTCGGCGTGCAAGCTAGAAGGAATGGCGGACAACGTTGCGGATGGTGAAATGCAGAGTTGACCGGTGGCTAATGGCGTGGTCGATGGGAAGCGTGGATGTGCTTGAATGCTAGAAGATTACAACAGGCGGTGCGATACAGAAGGATGGTGGCGATGAACAAACGCCTGCGGATGGCGAAAGAGACAAAGGGTCGAGAGTATGGGAAGGGGGGGGGTGATGGTGAAGGTGAGGGAGAGTGCGGAAGGCGAGTCGGTGGCGAAGGATTATCGCCGTGTGAGCGAATCAGACAGGCCAACGGAACTAGATACTGTAAACTAACAGAGCTAAAAGGCGTCTAAAATTCCAGTCACGTCGCACCGCTTTACCGCCCGACTCTCCAGCCAGACGGCCGTCACGAACATGCTCGCTCGAGCTTCGATGCAGCCGAATTTGTCAAGATTTCAAGATTCCGGCTGAGCAAGCAATTTTGATTCCAAAACCCAAAATCGAACAAATTCATATCAACCAAACAGAAATAGAAATTCCAAGGCAGCAAAGAAGGCAGTAGCAAGAACTGAGCACAGTCGGTCGCGTCGGGCTTTTTTGGATTGTCACGACGCGGAACTCAGCAGCAGCGGTTCTCTCTCCCTCTCTGGTGTGTGCCTCTGTTTTACGTTGAATTTCATACAGTGTCGTCCACGCTACAGATTTAGTCTTCACGGCCAATCCAAAGCAAAGGCGCATCTCCCAGCTCCGAGCTTGTTATGTTTCGTTTCCAGTGATGCAAAGCTCAGTGGGCAGCAACGCCAAGCCAGTGAACATTCGGTGTTGAAAGTCGGCAACAGCTTATAACCAACTATTGATCCGATAGAAGGCCCAAGCGTCTTTGTGTAGCGATTGAGAAAGAACGTCGTCGAAGGCACAGCCAAAGCGATCATCGGTGGTGACGGCTTGGGATCTTTTGGCTTGGCTGTCGGCGGTGCTTCTGCTTGTCACTAAGCGATGCTATCACTGACGTAGCAGCAGCAGCGGCTACCAATGGTGTCGACCTTGGTTGGTGGGCTCGGCTACAAAACCCCGCGCAAAGTCGCGATCAAGAGTCAAGCGAAGAGACAAGATGATTGCCGGCACATCTACACTAGCCAAGCCAAAATGTGAACGAATGTAAGAGCCGTGCTTGCTGTCTTTGTCCCTCTCTGAGATAAGCGTCGCTCTCTCCCTTTCTCCGTCGCTCACGTCCCAATCTCTCATCTTTGTGTCTATCGGCCCTCTCTCGGCAAGCACAGCCGACTGCTCCTTCAACTCCACACTAGCGATCTGCGGCTGCCTCGTCTCGGAGCGGGCGTGCGACTGTGGGTCCGCAGTGCATCTGGAAGCAGCTTTCCTCCACTTAAGCATTTGTGTTAAATTCACATACGCTGGTGTTGCTCGGCAAATCCGATCCGGCCTGCGCTTTGTTCCCTGTTCGCTACGCTGCTACGATCAAATTAGGATTCCACAACGAGACAATACAAAAGACAAAAGAGCAGCAGACTAGAGGAGACAGACACCGGAACCAAAGCAAAAATACAGCGAGAAAAAGAGAAAAGAGAGAAAGGGGAAAAGAGGATGCTAGAGAGCGCTCTACAGACGGGAATCTTCAATCTCGTGCATGAGACGACGGCCTTCACGAATACCCTCGTGCTCGTGACCGTACCCGTTGGCCTCGAGAGCGAGCGCCGCATTCTCAAACAGCTTGTTGCCAAACGCCGCTTCCATAGCCTCCCACACGGTCTTGACGTACTTGATCTCCAACTCGTCGCGTACCTTCTTGGGAAGATCCGCCTCGACGTCCTTGCGGTTACGGTGCGGCAGCAACACCTTGCGAATGCCCGCTCGTGATGCTGCCGTGAGCTTCTCTCGAATGCCACCCACGGGCATCACCACGCCTCGAAGCGTCACCTCGCCCGTCATGGCAAGGTACGGCGAGATGGCCGTCTTGGTAAACAGACTCACCAGCGCGCACGTCATGGCCACACCAGCCGAAGGACCGTCCTTGGGGATGGCGCCCGAGGGCAAGTGCAGGTGGATGTCGTTCTTGGGGAACGCGGAATCGCGCGTGTGCACAATGCCCAGCTGAAACGCATTGCCTTTGACCCACGACAGGGCCAGCTCGGCCGACTCGCGGATCACATCGCCCAGCGAGCCCGTCAGCTTGAGGTAGCCGCTGCCTGGTGGAAGCAGCAGCGACTCGATGTGCAGGATGCCGCCAGAGCCAGACCCTTGGTACGCCAAGCCCGTCGACACACCGGGACGCGCGTTGACCTCGGCCACCTCGGGCTCGTACGTGTCCGGTCCGAGGTACCTTTCCAAGTCGGCCTCGCGGATGACAGGATCATACTCCTTTGGATTGCCCTGCTCGTCGCGCAAGGTGCCCTTCTTAGACTGTGAGTACTCGACGGCTTTGGCTCGTGCCAGCGCACCAATCTCGCGCTCCAGCGTTCGCACACCCGCCTCGCGCGTATAGCCCATGGCGACCTTGAGCAGCACCTCGTCCGAGACCACGAGCTGGTCCAATGTGAGGCCCTGCGCCTTGATCTGCTTGGGCAGCAGGTACTGGCGAGCGATGGCAGTCTTCTCATCGTGCGTATAGCCCGAGATGTGGATCACCTCGGTACGGTCGAGCAAAGGCGGCGAGATTGTGTCGAGCGAGTTGGCCGTAGCGATGAACAGCACGCGGCTGAGGTCAATGGGCACATTGATGTAGTGGTCGCTGAACGTATGGTTCTGCTCTGGATCGAGCACCTCGAGCATGGCCGCCATGGGATCGCCGTGCAAGCCGTTGCCGCTTCCCAGTTTGTCGACCTCGTCGAGCAACACGACGGGATCCGAGACGCCCACTTTGCGCAGAGACGACACGATGGAACCGGGCATGGCTCCGACATAGGTGCGACGGTGACCGCGAATTTCGGCCTCGTCTCGAACACCACCGAGCGAGAGTCGAGTAAAGGGACGCTGGAGGGCTGAGGCGAGCGACTTGGCGATCGACGTCTTTCCTGTGCCTGGTGGACCGACGAGCAGCAAAATAGGACCCTTGTCGCCGACGCGCAGCTTTTCGTTGCGACGGCGACGCTTTTCCTCTTCGATCTCTTCCTTGGTGATGCCCTGCTCCCTTGCGACGAGATCCTCGCCATCTTCGAGGGTGCTGGATACGGCAGCATCGTCGTCGTCGTCGTCGTCGCCAGCGGCAGCTTCGTCGGTGGATGCCGAGGGGGTGGCTTTGCGACGCTCCTCGGTTGTGCTGCGCTCGGCGGCCTCTTCGGCTTCAAAGCGTTCGCGAGCTTGGTTGGTCTTGAGCTCGAGCACAGCAAGATACTCGATGAGGCGCTTCTTGACCTTTTCGAGACCGTAGTGATCCGCATCGAGGATACGTCGAGCGCGGTCGACGATGCCCTCCTCGGGTGCAGCCGAGGCGGCAGCATCGCCCTTTTGGTGCAAAACAAGAGCCTTGTCCTGGGGATCACGGGTGGGTTCGACGTCGGCGGTGATCTTGTCCCATGGCAGCTCGGCCATGATTTCGAGGTAAGTGATGACGACGCCGCGCTCGACACTCTGCTGCGGAATGCGCGAAAGTCGCTTGAGCTCCTTATCGCAGGCTTTACGCGCTTCTGGGCTGAGACGTGCTTGTTCGAGCTTCTTGGCGAGCTCGGCGACTTCGTCCTCGTCGTCATCTCGCCCGCTGGCTCCAGGAAGGCCACCACCTGGTATGCCCTGGATGCCGGGTTTGGCGCCACGACGTCCACCGAGGGGACCGGTGATGATGGAAGCGTTTCCATTGTCATTGTTGGTGTTGTTGCGAGAAAAAGGAGCGCGAATGATGATGCCACCGCTGGGCTTGCTGTCGTCCTTGTCGCCTGTGTTGGAGGTGATGGCCGAGATGCGTGCAGCTACGCCCTGGTTGAGGGCAGCGAGCTGGTTGAGCAAGGCCTCGAGCTGAGAGCGGATAACGTTCTCCTTGTTGGTGGGGTTGAGCGGGGAGGACAGAGTGGTGAGAAGCTCGCGTGCCAACCTGACCCGCTTGACGCCGTTCTGGATGAGATCGACGGAATGACGGACTCGCTCACGCTGATCCCAGTCACCGAGGATGGCGACACGGTCGGACCACTCGCAAGCGCCACCGAGGGTACCGACGACAATGTCGGCCAGGAGGGCGGCTTGCGACTCGCGACAATCTTGCATAAAGCCGCGGAGCTTTTTGAGCAAGCTGGCTGGCAGAAGAGGCAAGGCTGGACCAATGATGGGCGAGGGAGTGTGAGTGGAGCCATCGGTGGGAGGGTTGAGTTGTGCGATAGCTTCGATGAGCTCTGCGGAAGCCTTTTTGAGCCGGACAACGAGGTCGATATCGCCCGGGGAAGCCTCGGGGAAGGTGGGCCAAGACTCTTTGTCGACAAAGGCGGTGGCGGTAGCAAGTGGGATGGGCACATCGGGGATGGCGAGGTTGGTCTTGGGATCGATGGTGGTGGCGGTGAGAGGGGCACGGATAGAGAGCCATCGGTCGATGCGTACACGAGTGAGACCCGAGACGAGAAGGGTACATGTCTGGGTCTGGGGGTTGCGGACGAGACGCATGAGACGTGCGGCGCACCCCCAGTCGTAGAGGTCGTTGATGCGGATGCGAGTGTTGTTGTCTTCGACGGTGGTGAGGTTGCGTGCGTTGGAGTCGGTAGGTAGCGCAGGGTTGGTAGCGCGGGATGCTGGTTTGTCGGCGGAGGCAGTGCCCCTGGGTGCGATCATGGTGGGGACACAAGCAATGATAATTGGTTTGTTCGAGTCGAGACACGAGCGACCGACTTGACGCGGAGAGGAATCGCTGTTGGACTCGACATCATCCTTGAGCGCCGAGTACTGGAGGGCAGCCTTGAGGAGGCTGAGCGAGTGTGCATAGGAGATGTTGATGGAGAGGAGGAGGTTGGGATGCAGCACGAGCGGATATGGGAGTGGCAAGACCGGAAGACGGTCGGGAATCGAGATGCTGGGATTCATGGTTGGTTGCGTTCAATGCGCCAGTGAAGTTGGGCCTGTAGATGCGCCGGAGAGGATAGAACGAGGTCCAAGGGTCGAGAGAGCAGAGTGATGGGAGTGAAGATAAGGTGGTGATGGTGTTGACGAGCTGATTGAGAGGATAGTGCTGGTATGGGACAGTGGTAGAGGTGGCGGTCTTGATTTGTATTGGGGGTTGAGGTTGAGGTCGAGGATGTGGTTGAGGATGAGGATGAGGATGCGCAATGAAGAGACCAAGAGGTTCAGCTTGAAAGTGGTGGTGGCGGCGGAGGCAAGGGTTGAGTGACTTACGGGGTTTCCGAGCGCTGAGTGAGTGAGTGAGTGTGGCGTGTGAGTCGCGTTGCCTCTCTGTGTGTGTGGAAACGGCAAGTCCGAGGCGAATTGCGACCGGTTCAAATCTGTTGAAATGCGACTGGGCCATCTCACCTGCATGAGCTACTTACTGTAAACCCAACTTGGCTCGACCTGCATCCACCCCAATTTCGGCAGCAAGCGACTCAGTTTTCGCTCCAACCGAGAGCGTGACACAGAGAAAGTGCCAGAATTTGAGGGTTGCGTCAGTCGGTTGCTCACCAATCCCGAGCGCCGGCTCGAGGTGGTCTGCTGAAATAAGAAATTTGAATTCAGATCCGCTTTCCAGTCGATCCTTTGTGGAGAAGAGAGCAGCGTCAGTGGTTTGAGACCAGCTTGGCTCATCCTCATCCTCATCCTCATCCTCCTCGCTTCCATCGTCGTCAGCATCAGCTTGGTCTGAAACGACGAGCAACGAGACCATCGCGAGCTCGTCTACTCGGGTGCTAGCTATCGAGTGAACGGGCGTAGCAACTGTCATGTCACTTGAGGTGGTCATGTTGATCGAGCGAACGAATGTGCTCTTGAGCTGATCCAGCTCACCCGGCAACTTGTCGTGTCGTTTCAACTCACCAAGGGATGGCAGGCACTGGTGATGAAACCCCGATGCGAGACTAAACCATTCAAGACTGAGATGGCGGTGTTGAGACCGCGCCTTGCAGGTCGCAAGTCCAGGCCCGCGACCCTCCAAAAATCAATACAGCGAGGCTTTGCTGCACCCGATCGAGGACAACACCCGATTCACTCCTCCCCTTTGTCCAAGCAAAAGAAAAATCGAGACAAATTTGAATTTTTTTTGGTGTTAACTCTGCTGCAGCGAGAGGTGCGCAAGGGCAATGTCGGCTGAGTTGAAGAGCAAGAAAAGTCGCTTTCTCCTGTGTGTTCCTGCAACTTTTTTTTTTTTTTTTTTTCTGGTGGGACGCATCTCGTCATCACCATCACCGTCATCCTTGTCACCCCACTCGACCTTCTCCATTCCGTACACCCATCACAAAGTCGCGGCACAAAGCATCCATTTGCTTAATACTACACTACAAAACAACAAACGCTTCTTCAGCTCACCGTCTAGCCTCTGCGACTCGCTCTCTGCTTCGAGCCGAATCCAGCAACTCCTCTGTCTGCAACCACTACCGTCTCAAATCCTCCGACCTTGTCGCCATTCACCTGGGCCCCTACCGACATAACCGTTGTTTTTATGTCTCTCTTGTTCTCCACCATAACTCGTTCATCTGTCAACTCGCCCTTTGCCCGCAGACAAAAACCGCCCTATTCGGTTTTGCATCGTAGCTGTACTTGATACATCTACCTTTCTCTTCAACTTCTCTGTCTAGTTTTTCACCCCCCATTTTCACCGCCATCATGTCTGTGGTCAACATTCGTCGTGATGTCGACGACAAGTTCTACCGATACCGCATGCCTCTCCTCCAGACCAAAATCGAGGGCAAGGGCAACGGTATCAAGACCGTCATCCCCAACATGTCCGACATTGCTCGCTCCCTCAGCCGTCCCCCGACCTACCCCACCAAGTTCTTTGGCTGCGAGCTCGGCGCTCAGACCTCGTTCGACAAGAAGAACGATCGTTACATTGTCAACGGCGCTCACGACGCTGACCGTCTCCGAGAGCTCCTCGACGGTTTCATCGACAAGTTTGTCCTCTGCGGCGACTGCAAGAACCCCGAGACCGATCTCAAGATCCTCAAGGATGGCGACATCCTCCGCAACTGCAAGGCCTGCGGTAAGCGCACCGGCGTCGACATGAAGCACAAGCTCACCACTTTCATCGTCAAGCACCCGCCTCCCAAGCGCGTCAAGGGTGCCAAGGGCGCCGGAAAAGCCGCCGGTCAGGACGCTGGTGATGCCGGATCCGACGACGAACTCACCAAGCGCATCAAGGCCGAAGCTGCCGAGATCCCCACCGCCGAACAGCGTGGCAACGTCGACGACGACTGGTCCGTCGACACCTCGGAAGCCGCCGTTGCCGCCCGTGTTAAAGCTCTCGAAGGCAGCGTCAAGTCTTCCCTCGTGCTTGGTGACGATGATGAAGAGGAAGACGAGGACAGCCCTTACTCCCAGTACGGTCAGTGGCTCCAAGCAAACCGCAAAGGTGGCGAAGAGGGTCGCGAGTGCACCCCTGCCGAAGTCTACAAAAAGGCACAGGAGCTCGGCATCGAAAAGAAGCACAAGACCGTCCAGGTGCTCGCCCAGGCCCTCTTCACCGAAGATGTGGCCAAGGAGATCGAAAAGTACGGCGCTGTGCTCGTCAAGATGGTCGGTGACTCTGAAAAGCACCAAAAGGCCATGCTCGGCGGCTTTGAGCGTCTCGCCGGTGTCCAGTACCCTTCCCTCGTCCCCAACGGCGTGCCCAAGATCCTCATGGCTCTCTACCAGATCGACGTGCTTGATGAAGACTTTGTCAAGAACTGGGGTACACACGTCAGCAAAAAGTACGTCGACAAGGACGTCTCGAAAAAGGTTCGCCGTGCTGCCGCTCCTTTCCTCGAGTGGCTCGAACAGGCCGATTCCGAGTCTGAGGAGGATTCGGATGATGACGACGAGGAAGAGGAGGAGGTTAAGCCTAAGGCTAACGGTAACGGTGCCAAGAAGCAGGCTGCTCCCGCTCAGGATGACGAGGATGACGATTCGGATCTTGACAATCTCTGAAAAGGTTCTTTTCGCTCGTACGAGCTAACCACAGCTGGATGCAAACGTTTGCATCTGTCGCTGTTCTCCGCGCCCGCTCAATGTGCTTCGCAAGGGGAACGATTCAGTCTCGGTTTTCTTGTTGTGTTTGTTCACCGCTCTCATGTTTTTTCTCGTGCAAAAAGTTGGTTTTCAAGGATGGCATTGTCGAAAGCAAGTGTGAATGTGTGAACGTTTGTGCCTTCGGGACAGCCCTGCTTCAGCTTTGCTTCCGGCATCCAATGCCCAATCTACATAACATGCTGACCATGACCCGCATCTTCCACAGAATAATTTAGCAAAAAGCTACTCAACAATCCCTTGAAATCCGACTGAATCCATGGTGCAATTGAATGCACGAGGCTGGTCGTCCAAGCCGATAGAGCGGGGTAGTATACCGCTCTGGGGTGGTAACTGGTCAGTGCGCAACGGAGGGCTTCGAAGAGCGGTGTTGGATCCTGGTGCGTCAATTCCCGCGGGTAGGTTCTGGCTACTCTCACAGCGTCTTGTGAAGAAGAAGAGGAGGAGGAGGGTTTGACGTAGAGCAGCGTATATGCTGGACCTGAGCTGGCGGTGGAAAAGGGGAAGTCGGGGGTGTCGTCGTCGAAGGGTGAGGAGGGAGCGAAGAGGAGGGAGGGTTTTGGATAGCCACGGTTTGCGCGGTTTGAGGAGGAGGCGTGGTTTGAGGAGACGGTGTATGGATGGAGGAGTGACTGGGACGGTCCCGGTGTGGGCGGGCACGATGAACCTAATGCGATCGGATAGCTCACCGCTGCAACGTGCTCGGCCAGGTCGTCCCACGGTACAGCACACAGCTCCAACCATCTCAACACCCTCACCACACGTCTCAACCCCTCACTAGCATCGGTGCGGGCGTCACATCTACACGCCCCTCTCCCTCGCCACCCACACTCCCTCCCTCAAACGGCCTCGACCACCCACGCAAAAACGGCCTCAACTCAGCCGGTATATACACCTCATACCTGCCCGCATCCCTCTTCCCATCTTCCGCACCCTCACTCAATCTCCCAAACCTCCCCACAAACGGCAGCCTATCCAACACCGCTGCCAACCCAACGTCGACCTTCCACCAGCGCTGTTTGTGTCCATGATGCGCAAAGTAGCGCACAGACTCGTTCCACTTGACCACTTTTTTCAACTGCGTCTGCGGGAGCTTTACCAGAGGATGAGTCTCGACCATCGAGACGTGTACTTGACGTGCAGTGCCGCCACGTCGACGGTATTCGAGTTGCAGCTCGCGATACTGTGTGCGCAGTGCTTCGCGCACCGTGTTGACGACCGGACTCGGCCAGGTTCGGAGCGCGGGTGCGTCGGCGCTGGAACGGTTCGTTTCCGAGCTGGTGTTGGGAGCACCGGTGGATGAGGCGGAGGACAGCGAACGGTCGCGCGATTTGCCGCTCAAACTGCCACGCGGGGGCATTGATTGCAGCGAGAGCGTATCCGGATCCTGCGGCAGATCAGGTCCGTGTCCACATGGTACAAGACCGAGGATTCGTCCCTTGTCGCGTTTCAGCGCGGGGAACAGCACGTTGATCAGCGCCTTGGACTGAACGACGTCGGTGGCAAGTGCGCTGTGAAGCGCTGCTTGCTCGTCGTCCTGCGTTCGAACGATTCGCACGCTCGATGGCGAAAGGGGAGGCGAAGCGTGTGCGTTGAACTGCGACGATGAAGACGACTCCATCGACGATTCCAGCCCCGCTCCGTTCTCTCTGAAAGGTGGAGCCAAGCCGAATGGATCCCGTGGACCACCGCCGTGTGCGCCACTCGTCGACCCTGCCGCAGACCGACCTGAAGAGGACGACGAACGCAGCTCACCCCACACATCGCGATTATACAGCGTAAAAGGATCCACATCGCTATACGCGCTGCTCGGCGTCTTGGGGATTTCCGTACGCGAAGCCAACGCAGCAGCACTTCTCGTCAGTGGCACGTTGCGTGGACACAGCACCGAAGGAATCAGAATGATCCCGCTGAGCAGTAGATCGTGCGAGCAGCAATACGCTGAGATGGTTGAATTGACCATAGCCAATCCGTCGGCAGTCTGAACATCAGCCATAATCGGAATGATGGTTCCCGTCGGTGTGGTTTTTGGACCGCTTCTTCCCGGCATCCAGCCTTTGAGCATGTCGACGCCATAGCCGAACAAGTCAGGAGTAGCCCAGCTGGACCAGCTGCGGGATCTGCGTCTAAATTTGCCGGCAATGCGGATGGGCGGCGGTCTGGAACGCTGCTTGCTCAGACGTGGGGTTTCGTCGCCGCCGTCGTTGCGTCTTGCCTGGATAGCAGACGAAGTCGCAGCGGGCGAAGAAGGGTAAGACGATCCATGTTCACTGCCATCGCGCGTCGATTCGGCATCCATCACATGAGCAGAAGACGTGGGCGAAGAAGGCGTGCTCGAATTGGACGAAGCCGACGACCTGCCCCCATTCCTCTGCTTGAGAAGCGCCTTTTCCATCCTTGCTTTCTTGGCAGCCCACTGCGCTACAGTGATGGAAAACTGATCCGGATCCGCATGGAGCACAAAGCATGTGTACGGAGCACGAGGGTTGCGATTGGTGGGTCCGACGTCTTTGAGCGCAAAACTGGAGGGCGAGCCGGACGAGAGGCGAAGAGCGACGTATCTGGCTATGGCATCGTTGTGCGGGGCGTAGATGACGACAGCTGAGCCTTTGGAGGAGTCCCACCAAGCGCGCGAGGCTGGTTCGTAGGTGTGGAAGAAGAGAAAGTAAAAGAGCGTGTGAAGGTGACAGAGGAAGGCCTCGATGTAGAGGGAGAGGGTGGTGCAGATGGCGCGGATCCTGCGCACCGTGGGTGAGGGGGCGAGCGAGCCTCGGAAGCAGACCATTCTTCCGCGTTGAAAGGTAGCGGTCAAGGGTCTTGATGACCGGAGCAAAGACAAGGCGATGAAGAGACCGTCTACGTCGATTCTATTTGGACGAGAGGAGAGTATTGTCGCCTATGGCTGGTTGGCGATGCGAAGGGATGGACGAGACGTTTGGACACCAAAGCGGATTCTAATGCTAGAAAGGTAGCGAAAGAATAGTCGTAAGTGGTGCCCCGGGGCATAAGCGGTTTACGTCTAGGCAGGCGTTGGAGCGCGGCACAAGATGGAGCAATGTGATCACGGCGTACGGAAGATCATATAGAAGTCGAGAAGCAAAGGAGGGAGCAGTTGTAGGATGACAGCGAGAGAGAGATGTTGGACAGGTTCGTGCGCGGGTAACTACAGTACACCACAGAACGGCAGCCGTGTGAAATCAGTAAGCGTGGGGTTACGGTCCCACACGAGCCTTGGAATTGATGCAGGGTCCACCACTTTGGCACCATCGCCGCATCGCACAAAAGCATCAATGCAACGCCGCCACATGCATGCCATGCCATGCCCTTCGCATCGCTCATGTCTTTGTGCCGTCTTTGTAGAAACAACAAGCCACAAACCCACACGGATAAGCAGCTTCGATTTGGTTTGTTTGATTGGATCGACAGGCTGTACGAGGCTACCTCGAAGCAGCACGATTGACCGCCGTTTCCTTCTGTGGCTGCGGACTGTTGAGATCTTCCCTTTACTGATCAAGGAAGATTGTCACTTTGGATCTTACGCTCGATTCATCGACAGGATCAAAGGTCTGCGCGAAATCTCAGCGGTCGATGCCCGATCTCCCGATCCGCACTCGGGTCTCTCGGCACATCATCGGCATGAAAGCTAAAGCAACCGAGCTCGTGATTCGAAGCATGAGACCAACACCAGCTTTGCTTGATCTGACGTGCTCACTTCAACCCGATCTCATCATGAACTGGCAACTTTGCCCTTATCAGGTCCGGATATCGTTCGGCTTGTGGCGCTGAGCCAGCTTTTCTAGAGAAGCATCACACGAACCGAAAACTAGCTAGTGTACCAGTCTGTCGTTCTGTGGAACTCATGACCTATCAGCACGGCTCGTGAAGAGCAGTATATAATCAGCTCTTCAACGCGCTATGAGCAGCTTTACCCCGTGCGCAGGCCCAGCTCAACAGCTCGGTGCCTCGACTCTCATGAATCTCGCCCCGCAGACCAACGATACTCCAACCCGGTAGCCAACAATGTCGCAGCCAGGCTTTGCCCCCTACTTGAAGGGTGGTCTTTGATCCAGCACCACGCATGAAAACTTCAGCCCTGTCATTGACACCGCCCACGAACGAGCGTTCAGCTTCTTCCGAACGCTACAGAGCTTCGCCGAACAGAGCATGTTCGAGTTCCAGATCCAGTTTCCCCCCGAGGACACTTGCACCGTTCAGCGTCAAGGTATGTTGTTGCCGAACGAAGTCTCTCAGCTCACAAGGTGCCGAACACTGATATCCTGTTCCACGACTGGTTGTCTCCTTGAAGCTAACAAGTATCTGGCGCAGAGAACTGCGGAAACAGGAACCGCTGCTACAGGCAAAACGCATCCCAGCAAGTCTTCGAACCACATCGAAAAACACTCTGCTCAAAATGTAGCCAAGCCCAAGGAGCTTTCATCAATGTAAAGCGCTGTCGACATACCCCCTGTGTGGTGCTTGCGGTGAGCCTATGAGGTGGTTGGTAGTGTTGTTTTGTAGTGAGTTGCTGCTTTTAAGCTCACAGAGAGAAAACGAATCTAACATCATGTGCACGGGCCAAGCCAGATCGGCACTTTTATTCAGATCGGCGACAGACACGTGTTGCATGGAGGAACTTGGCTGCATCGGCAGGCCTATTTATGCATCGGTCAATTTCACATCTCCGAAATCGGGCCAAGGGTGCCGCTGAATGACACATCAATAAAGAGCGACCCAGCCGGGCTTTAGGATGCCTTTCCGCGGTCTTTTGATTCTTCTGACAGGTCTCCACTCAAAAGGCCTCGTCATTGCCACTTTGCACACCGTCTCATCTTCAAGCAAAACTCCCATCTTTTCTTCTCTGCACTTCCATCCATCTCATTTGCAACTGCATCGCATCCTCTTGGTCATCACCTCGCACGCGCAAAGAATCATGTCGAAAAGCATCGCCCTTCCCGCTCTCACCGCCTCCATCCCGGCCTTTTACCACTTTCTCGCTCCTAAAGCCAGCACCGTGCAGGGCCTCTTCCTGCCCGTCGGCTACGGCTATGTTGTCTCGACCGTCGTCTCCGCCATCTGGGTCACCTTCCTGATGGGTGTTAAGGTGGGCAGCGCACGCAAGGCTGCTCAGATCCCATACCCATACCTCTACGCTGACCGGGCTGTCGCTGAGAAGAACCGCGAGGCTCACCTCTTCAAGTAAGCCTCCCCGTCCCGCCGTTTATCTACATTGTCCTTTCTACAAGTGTCGATGCTGACTTTGGATTGCCTTGATTGCCTGCACCCTGTTTCACAGTTGCGCCCAGCGTGTCCACCAAAACACCCTCGAGAACCTCACCGGCTTTGCATTCCTCACCCTCTTCAACGGCCTCTTCTTCCCCAAACTTACCGCCATCATCTCGGCCACCTGGGTCATCTCGCGTATCCCTTATGCTATCGGCTACTACTCGGGTACTCCCAGCAACCGTGCTTTTGGCGCCATCTTCAGCGGCCTCAGCTTTCTTGGTGCGTTTGTCTCCTCCAACCGGTTTCCGTTACTTTTTATCCTCGTCGAGTATGCTGTCGCTGACCCTTTCTGCTTGCGCTTCTGAACGATGTTACAATGACAGCGTTGTTGGTCACCGCAACTTATGCCTGCTTCACCATCTTCGGTGTTGCTCCTATCAGCAACACCGTGCTCTAAGGTGTCGTCAGCCACACCTCTGGCCCAAGGTGTCATCGAGCGCAGCGCCGTCGTCGACGAGAGCTGGATTTACGTTGTCCCAGTCCACCCTCTCTGCTTCAAATGCCCTTCGCATTCAATCGGCATGTCAGCCTGAGCATCGCGCTCAAACAAATCAATCCAATTCATCTTCAGCCTTTCAGTCATTGGTTTGCGTTTTGTGTGCCCCGCTGACGAGCAATGAACTTGGCTGTACCACTTGCATCAACCACGCGTTCGCGTTTGCTTTCCTCTCCGCCCTTTTACACAGCTTTGCTTTGACGACCATGTCGACCGCTCCGTTGTGGTCTCGATCCACAATATAGCTGCACTCCAGGCGAGGACACTCGAACACTTTGCTAGAGTCCCAAGCTTGTCGTTGATACGACCGCATCTGGCGCACGTCTTGGAGGTGCATGCCTTGGGCTGGCACCAGAAGCATCGACGTTTTGAGGCACCGCTTGTCGTGCTGCACATCATGACATTTGACATGCATACAAACGATCCACAACGGCGCAGTGGCATTAGCTAAGGAGATCGCGCCACAACCAACGCCGACAACTTCTGAAATGGTGCGCGAGGTCTTGAAGCTTGGTCCCTTTGTTCTTGTGCCGAGTGAGGGCAGCTTTGCGGGCTATCACAGCATCGGAGACAGCTGAGCGGCGTATTGCAGAAGGGCGACCTTTCAGGATATGCGGGGAGGATCCGATGCGTCGATGGTGAGGCGATGCGTCGATGCGACGATGATACCGGTGATATGACCCAACTCCACCGATATACATGCGTGTATCTAAGGAGAGGACATGGCTCGGGACTGCCTCGACACTCTCCAAGAGTCTCACGCCCGTAGCATCCGACTTTTTTCCTTTGCTCGTTCAGAGATCCTGCCATTGCAGCGCAGTTTCGTGATCAGTCAAAAGCAATGCATAGCTACAGAGGCTCAAACTTGCCATCTTGCCAGTCTCAGCCGCGGAGAGAGCGACATTGTACTGTGCTTTGGGCTGCAGAACGGGCTCGGTAGAGGCACTTCCAAACAGTCAAACAATGCATGATGTAGACAAGGCAAAGAAAGAAGGATTGTTCGATTAAGGAACGACATAATTAGGCGTTGATGCAAAGCGACACTTTTGAAACCAAGTGCACAAGTCAGCTTTTTTGGCTGCTTGAGATTTGGATGTCGACTAAGAATGTGAACAACAGCGAGGGGGTATGCATCAGGTCAAAGAGGCGTGTGTGGATGTAACTTGACCTTTTGTGCTCGCCCCCCGTGTGGGTGAAGTACGAAGTGTGGGGGGGGGGGGAACAGAACATTATTAAACCGACGCGTGTGGGGAAGGTATCACTTTCAAATAAAGACGAAAAAAAAAAAAAAAAAAAAACTACTGCTTCGACGAGTAGATCTCCTCAGCCTTGGAGGGCGAGAGGTCAATGTCGATGACGACGGGGCCGGCGACGACGTTGTCGTCAGCAATCGAGTTGTTGACCTTGGTGACAACCGCGTAGATGCGGCCGTATCCGACGTCCTGGGGCACGGTGACGCTGCCGCCATCGCCGATCTGGGCGTAGTAGACCGAGAGACCAGCGAGGAAGGCAGCGTACTGACCGGGCTGAACACCGTCACCCGAGATGGTGACCGTCTTGCCGGCGCAAGCCTCGCCAGGGAGCTTGGCAGCGGGGAAGGCCTTGATGGGAAGAGCGGGGTTGGTGTCCGGGCACGACTTGATCAGCGGAGCAGCGAGCGAGTAGGTCTGGTTAAAGTTGAGGGGGTGTCGAGGTCACGGGGGAAACCATCGCCCTTCAGAACCGAAGAGGCGACCCAACCTGTTTTTGTCAACAATGAGCGGAAGGTGGGTGGGGAAGAGAAAGTGGGAGAAAGAATTCAGGAAAAATGAAAATGACATGAAATGAAATGAAAAAGAAAAAGAAAGTGGAAAAAGATAAAACGTGTCAGTCATGCTGTAGACTGCTATGTACTGCTTCTTGTCGCCTCCGGACAAGCTTGAAGCATCTTGCTACCTATCTAATACTTTCCTGCGTGTCGGATCTCTACCGTGAGAATAGATCCGGCCGCTGTTAGCGTCTCGGGATTGGTGATGTTCTGAGCAGCACCGAGGTAAGCGCTCTCTCCGATACCCTCAAGAAGGGCAGCAGTGGCGATAAATGACTTCACATCAGTGATGCCAAAGTCGTAAGTGCACTCCTTGGTAGCCTGGTCACCGAGAGGCTTGGTGAGGAAGTCGACGTGGGCCTTCTCGTGGCCGCCGATCTCGACGAAGCGCTGGCGAACCCAGTCTGGGTAACCGGCAGCGCGGAAGGCACCAGCGTCGTAGGTGGCGAGGGCGTCACGGTAGAAGGCGTTCTCAAGGTGCTCAAGGATGAGAGCGTAGTTGAGGATGACAGTGTCAATGTCGGCCTGGCCAGCAGCGGCGCGCCTCTGAGCAGGAGCGGCGGCAACGGCGGCAGCGGCGGTGGCAGCAAGGACGGCGTACTTGGTAAGCATCTTGAGAGAGGAGTGTTGTGAAGAGGGCTAAGGAAGTGTGAGGAGGTTGGTGTGTGATGGATGAAGATAGGCGGAAATGATGGGAAGGGCTTCGGAAGGGGGTCCTTTATGTACCTGTGAGGATAGAGCTGAGGGGTCAACAACGTTGCCACTTTGTTATAGGCACGGCAAGAGGAATGGGGCACTATTCGATGAGACAACTTGGCAGACAGGTAAAGTGAGGACAAGCACCACTCGCTTGGCACGGGGAGAGGGTTCCGTAAGGCTATTATCATGGATGTTTCTTCCCCCAAAACACATGACATTGGTCCCTACTTTCATGCAAGGCTCAGATGCCGGTCCGTCCATTCGTCTGCCCTTACATTGCCTCTCTCTTCTCCTCGAGTCCATCACTCAATCTATCGCTCAAACTGACAAAGGGATCGGTCAATCTCTCTCTCTCTTCCCCCTCTCATCTGGTGTGCGGAAGACAAAAGACCGACGAGGTCTCGAAAGCATCGACGCTGTGTACAGCCAGAACAACAACACCGATCTTGGTGCCGGAGTTTGTCTAGACACACGCAATGGACCGTTCCGATGAGCTCAGTTGGGAGCGACGGAAGAAAGGTTGGAGAAACATCTCACGGCGACTCGACTGCGACTTGGGGACGTCCTCATGCATGCAGCGTACGAGTTGTGAATCTCAGCGAGCGGAATTGAGAATAGGCGCTTTCCTGCCGGGAGCGGCACTACATGCAGTATTATGCCTGCAATATGTCCATCCGATTGTTGAGCCCCGCTACAGCTAGGAGAGCCCGTCCGTCTGCAGTGTCTTTGTCTCAGTATGAGCAAGAGAGGGCTGCAATTCCGCGGAAGACGAGGAAACGAGGGAGGTCAATCCATCGCACTTTGCTGTAGAAAGAACAATTGTCGCAGATGTAGGAATGGTCGAGATGTCGACGAAGGGGGCTGTGCTTTGCCTGCCAGAGAAAGCAAGGACAGTGGAGAAAGACAAGCAAACAAAAAGTCAACGTCGGACTTTGGAGCCTACTTAGCCGAAGAGGTCAAGTCGTCTTCTTGGAAAGGACAAGGAGCTTGGCTCGCAACCAAGATCAAGTTTTGGCAGTGAACTCGGGCCGAAATGAGCACCGACTAAAGGGGGCGAATAAGGCGTGTTGACGAAAACTGACACCGAGCAACTCTGTGGCGTAAAAGCAGAAGGAAAGCTACAGGTGCGGAATACAGCAAGAGTTCAAGGCAGGGCAGCACAGAGAGAGGGAAAAAGGGGTTCCGAAGGAATGGTCAAGGAGGCGGAAGAGGAGTCGGAGGGTTGGTTGTGATGTCGATCAGCTGAGTCGTCAAAAGAAGGAACGACGATCGTCGTGCAGGGTGTAAGGGCACTCCGCAAAGAGTGAAGCGTTTGCTGCACGTTTCGGGATGTTAAAACATCACCTGAGTTTAAACGACGGATGGAGACAGGGCCAGCCAACCGTCTTGAGGAAAAAAGCAGATGCCGGCAGCCAAGCGGAGACAGAGGGAACAGGGCGGCTAAGCGAGCTCCGGGAAGCTCACTTACGATTGAGCTTTGCATGCCCACGTTGCCTGTCCCGCTCTGCCCTCTCCATTGTCTTGCCTTGAGAACAGCAGCAGCAGGTGCTAGTATTGCAAGTGTATCCGACATGCCTGAGAATGTCTTTTCGACCTGTCTCACTGTGCAACCCTCCCGCCCAACCCGTGACCTCTGAGGTCTCAACTTCATCTCGTTGAGAATGCCGACATGATGCTTGGCGACTTTTGATTGCGCTGTCGAATTTGGCGCCAAATCGAATAGTGCAAGCATAGCAAAATTTCATAACGCCAATTTTGCCGCGCTGTAGAGCCCCTTTTTCTGTTCAGAAAAGACGGGGTGAGAGGAGAAGGAGCACAGACCAGGCGAATGACGCATGATGATGATGCCGTGATGCCGTCGCTTGAGCTTGCAAAATACAGAACGAGACAAATCAGGCCATGTCTCGAAGCTGTCTGCACAATGGCAAGGGTCACGGGAAAGAAGGGAAGAAGATGGAAGATCTGCAAGCGAGCGGCTCGCGAACCATCTCGGCTCGCTCGCCAAGCAAGACAGGGTTGTGACTGCCTGCTTTTGAAGCAGAGCAGAGCAGAGCACGGAAGAGGTCGCTCATTTTGACGGTGGCCGCAAAACGCAGGCATCCTGGCAGGAGGCGGCAGGTACAATACTCAGTTGGGGTTGCGAGAGCAGCTGACAGACCGGGAAGTCAAACGATAGAATTCGGGCTCCGAAGCGCGAGCTGTACAGAAGCAGAATGAGGATCGTCAGAATGCTCTTGTTCCGCTCGAAGGTTGCAAGCGGGGGAGAGAGGCCTTTGGTTGCTTGTCATTGAGATGCAATCATAACAAGGCGCCTATTGGGTGTGAATATGCACGCCTACGGAGCAAGGAGGTGAAATATGCGTGCATATATATCCATTCGCCGACGCAGCTGGGTTAGCAGCATCAGCCGCGACACTTAGAAATCAAAACAAACAGCACAGAGTGAAAGACACAAAACGGATTGTGGCTCCGCTCCGAGAAAAGGCTCCACGTACCTCCGGTGGCTGTTTGCACCCAGCGACTTTGGACAAGATAGATCCGGGCCGCTTTCGTCTACGTCTGCTCGACAAAACAACAACAAGGTTGGGGGCCTATTGAACAACGAGCAATCCTGTTCATGTCGCACCTCCTCATCGCGTCTGTCGTCTTTACAAATCTGCTCTTTTCGATGACAGTCCTACGCAAAGTCGAGTGGGTGCGGGCTCATAGGGTGTGGAAGAGAAGCATCGAGGGACAAGCGAGGCCAAGGTAAAATCAGCTAGCTCACTTTCGACACGCCTTTGGCCAATCCAGAGAGCCTGGCTTAGCTAACACTTTGGATCCGCTTTGCTGCTTGCACTATTTTATTTATAGTGGTTTTTTTTTTGGTCCTCATTTTGTGCCTGATTTCCTTGTCAAGCGGAGTCTGGCGGCGATCATCATGATGCGCGATGCGGTGAACCCTTGACTCTCCCTCTCTACCTTTGCCGTGTCTTGATGCTGCTGCTTACTGCAACCCTTTTCGGCTAGCTTGTCTGCTTGCTCGACGGCTTTTGCTTTTTCATTTATCTCTTCCCCCGCTCAGTGCTCCCCAGTTCCCACCGCATCAACAACAATGGCTAACATCGCCTCATTTCTTGCAAGCAGGATCAAAAGGATGAAAGTTCGGCTGTTTGCATGCCGATCAAGAGCTAATTTCAGGTGCGATCCCGATGCACAAAGCCAAATCGTCGGGCTGACGTTCAAAGACAGCAGCTAGATCGGCATCGCTCAATACATCGTTACCCCAGACCCGATCTGCTCGGCTCCTCACAGTCATTCATCCTCGACGGTCAAACGAAGCACACCTTGCGCTTTTGAACCACTATAGAATGCAGATTACAAAGCTCGACTGTCAACCACCTTTTTTTTTCAGGCAAGATAGCGATAGGTGCCTCGCTCGCCTTCGACACGCTCCATGTACTCCTTTTCGATCAGAATCTCAAACACCTTTTTGATCTCGGCGACATCCACGGTGAAGCGGCTCTTGATCTGATCCACCACCTCGGTGATCAGCTCGGAATGCTTGATGGTCTTTTTGGCTTTGAGAACGCGTACCGCCGCCGCCTGCAAGATGAGCTCTCGATCGAGAAACACGCGCTGCTCGGTCGACTTTTGCTCTTCAGCCGTCTCCTTCATCTGAATCTGGTTGATGCGGATTCGGTGGCGTTCGTTCTTGAAATTGTCGTTGAACATAAACTCGTCGCTGTCCTTGACGTCCTTGCCCTGCGGCAGCTTGCGAAGCACACGCGTGGGGATCTGACCGCACGCCAAGCTCTGCAGAGTGCGCTTGAGCTCCTCTTCGTTGAGGCCGGTCTGCGTGCGGATATCGATGTAGCTGAGCTTTTCACCCGGCCCGAGCGTGCTGAAGAGCATGAGCACGATGGCTTGGAACGTGCTCACATGGAGCTCCTTTACGCCCGCCTTGCCGAATTGCGTCGTGATCGAGAGCGTGCCGAGCGAATGCTGCCAGTGCAGCCGACGTCCGCTGTTGCGCTTCTGGTAGAAGGCCTCAAAGCGTTCGGCCGCGGCAGCAAGTTCGGGTGGCAGTGTTACGTCGATGTTGGGATAGGTGGGCCAGTGCGCTTGGGTGAGCACACTAACGCTCAGATCAAAGTTGTCCTGGGCCGCCTTTTCGTCCTTGCGCTGCTTGGCTGCAAAGCGGTCGTACTCGTCCATGAGATCTTTCGAGACGTCGACATCCTTGATCATGGTCTCGAGCTTAGCGGTAAACTCGGGACCACACTCTTCCTTGAGTTTGAGCAGCATGCTGCGTTCGGCGTCCGAAGAGGCCGAACGATTTAGCAGCAAGCGCTTGGCAAAGTGACACTTGTAAAACTCTTCAAACATGTCCTTGGCGTGCGTGTATCGGAAGAGGATGAGTGCCTCGTCGAGGTTATGTTCAAGCTCTTGGTCGGTCATGGTCTTGTTTCCGCTGCGCAGCTTGGCATCCAGGAACTTCGCGATGAGCTCGGCAGGTTTGTTCTCGCGCTTGTTGACAAAGACCTCGAAGCTGTCCTTCTGCGCATTGACGAACTCGCCATCACTCTGGAAGCCGGACGAGACGATGGCGTCGATGGACGACTTGAATTCGAGCAGCCTCTCGATCATGTCGTCATCTCTCTGGCGATCCTTTACGATAGAAGCACCATGCGTCTTGATATACTCGGCAAACTCCTTGCGCAAGTCGGTGAGTCGGCCGATGCTCTTGATGAGTTGATAGATCTTGGCGAGTCCTTCGAGCTGCTTGGAGGCAACCAGGTCGGGTAGTCCTGCGAGGATCTTGTCGGCGTGGTGCGTGACGAGCTCCTTGCGTGCCGCAGCCACAGTGTCAGTACGGCCCTTTTCGGTGAGCAGGGCCCAGTCGCTACGCTGCTGCTCTTGGTTGATGCGACGATCCGCATACTCGACATAATCCAGGGGAGACAGATCCGCAATGGATCTGATGGAATCTGCCCGATAAAAGGCGGTCGTCGCACTTGCGATCGCATCGTCGTGTACGGTTTCAGCTTTGAGCTGACGGAACATGTCGGCTAAGGCAGTGTGCAAGTCTCGGTAAGAGATGGATTGGTTGCGCTCGCCATCGACGGCAGCAACGATTCGACTGAGGATCATGCTGGCAAGCGTGGTATCCTTCAAGATGCGGTGGCCAAAAATGTCGAGGCCGAGGTCCCAGATGGGCAATTGGCGCGCGTCCGATTCATTGGCTTCGAGGCTTAGGGTAGGGTTGGAAGGGGCGGCCGAGAGGCCACTGGGAAGCAGAGAGCGGTCCAAGGGCAGCAAGACATCTCGAACCAGAGCCAGATTCTCACACCAGTCAGACCAGATGGACTTGAGCAGCGTCAGCCAGGTGATCTTGCTTGACAGAGACTCGTTGGTCGAGCCGGCGCTGTGAAGGGCCGAGGCATAGTTGCCCGCAGCACGTTCGATTTCGATCTTGATGGTATCGTAAAGGTCGTCCAACGCTTCGTGAGAAGAATGGGTGACTAGAGTCTGGGTGATACTGTACAGCTGTTGCAGAGGGGGCCAAGAAGCAGCCGCATTGGAGCTTTGAGGGCTGGAGGTCAGCAGCGAACGGACGGATCGGACGAGCTGGGTGGTTGCCTGCGAAGCATAGTTGACGGGCGGCAACGTTTTGTGCGGGTGGAGCGAGGCGATCTGAATGGGTGTAGCAACACCTTTGTGAGAGGCCTCGACCTTGCTGTGGGAGCTTCCATTTTTCACTAGAAAGGCAGCCAGCCCACCGTTGGCAACGCCGGCGAGACTAGAAGGCGCTCCCTGGGCGAGAGCGGAGGTGTTGGCCTGAGCTCTCGACAGCAGAGCATCCGCCAGCGACATGGTGTGCTTCGCTGCTTTCCCGAGTTCTATACAGCGAAGTCTTTTTTTTTCAGCCGCCATGGATTCGATTTCGTTGTTGTCGTCGTCGTTGTCGTCGTCGTCGTCGGGCGTTCAGTGATGGCTCACAAGGATGCGGAAAGCAAGAAATACAGTAGCAGAATGCGCGCCAAACAGGGTTCAATGGTTCGCTGCGGTGGACTGTGCGTATCCAAAAAAAAAGGTTGGCTCGGTGGCCCGTCTGTTACTTTTCTTTACTCAGCATGCTTTTTCAGCCCACAATTAATTTCTCGAATTTCCTTTCAAAAAAAGCAGCTTGAATTCAACGAGAGAGGTGCGGAACTTTGCTGGCTGCTCAGCGCTTTCCAATCGAGTGGAGGCGCGTGATCGAATCGGAAGTCGGTTTTCTAAAGTCACACACACACACGCGCGCTCTCTTTGATCAAGTGAGTGAGAAAGTGCGCTCTTGTAGCCTGAGAAAAAGCTGTGCTGGATTGGCAGAGTGACACTTTTGATCCGCCTTTCCTTCGTTCAGCTTCCGACCTTCATCACCATCATCATCTTCACCTCGTATCGTACCGCATTGCATTGCATCATCTCATTTGACCTTTCGTCTCTGCATTTCAAACTACGACCTTTTTACAAGGCGGTGAGGCTGGTCGCGCAGGAAGCGACAAGGCACTTGTCCACCCATCGGCAAGTCAACCGCACATCGATACTAGCTGCGCAATTGATACGACTCTCAATCCACTAAAGAAGCGCCTCCTTCGATCGCGAGGTGCGGCGTTGGTACGCTTGACCAAGCAGCTCCCGCCGCACTCCTCGTCGAATCAGCAACTATGAGGATCACAAAGACGCCCAAGCGTCTGGCGGCAGCCGTAAGTATTTCTCGCTCGAGTATGCAAGCAAGCAAGGATGCAGAGGGCGACTTCACTGACAAATCCATTTTCTATCGCTTGCTCCTCTCTCGCAGGCTCCCGAGGTGGTGGCGCTGCAGGATCGAATCACAAAGGCGTCCGACGACGAGCTGCCCACCGTGCTCGACAGCATATCCGAGTGGTGCTGGCCACGAGGCGATCTCTACTACTGGACCGGCGCGCTGAACCGCTTCGACACCATCCTCGAAAGTGTCTGCCGTGACTACGAGGTATCCAAGATCCAGGTCAATGACTTCACGCCCCTCACCAAGCGTCTCATTGTCAGCATCCTGCGCTTCTCGCGTCTACTCGTCGAAAACTGCACGAACCGCAAGCTCTACAGCTCCTTTGAGCACCTCAACGACCTGCTCTACACGCGCGACCTCGACGTCCTCGAAGCTACCCTGCGTCTGGTGCTGCGAGCCGCACAGCAACACAACAGCCACCATCCCCGACACGAGTTTCAGATCTCAAAGGAACGTCTCACCACGTTCGCCATGATCTGGACTCCCAGAGACCACGGTCTTTCGCTCGTCGATGTTGCTCAGCCAGAGGTTCCGATGCCCTCAGAGGTCTCGCATGTGCGATTTCAATTCTTCAGGCGCAGCGGCGGTCCCCCTGCCGCCAATGCTTCCACCACTTTGCAGCCCGTCACATCCTCATCGGCGCACTCCACCGCCGATTCGTCCCGCGCCGCTCGCAACGCTCCTTCGCCACATCAGTCTCAGCACTTCCAGCACCACAATCAGGTCACCTCGACGCCCACTCGCTCGCGAAACAGAGACCAACGCCCCGCCATGCTGCCAGCTCTCTCCGCCGGTGCGCTCCCTGCGACGCCTACACGTGTTGACGACCGAAGCGAAGCTGGCGCCGCTGCGCAGTCTGGCTCGTCCTCTGCTGCTGGTGGTCGTCGCGAAGGTCTCATCACGGTTGACCTTGGCAAGATCACACCTGCCAACGGCGATCCTGCCGATCTACTGGCCAAAGCGATTGAGACCTACGAGATCCCTCCTGAGGAGCGCTTCGAGCTGTTTCAACGCATCCGTCTAGCAATCGGTCTTCAGCACGACCCAGCTCGCAGACAGTTGCTCGTCTGTCGCCTCCTAGCCATCGCCAGCTACGGACTCGTCATCAACGAGTCGATCGCCAACACTCAGCTCTTCCTCTATGAGCCCGACTTGATCCAGCGCATCGCTGCGCTCGTCGATCCGGTCCAGAAACTTGACATGTCCATCCAGAGCAGTGCCTTCTACGCCCTCGACAGTCTCGGCCGCTACCGCAGCAGAATGAGCGTGGTGCTCAATTCGGTCAATGCCTCGGTCAACCATGGCATCATTTTGAGCGTGCTGCGCAACCTCATTGACGATCTGCGCACTGGCGCCCCCGTCTCTAGCGACCACTTTGTCGACTCGGTGGTGAGCTTCATCGCCTTCGTTGGTACCTCTTCGTCCGCTAGCCACGCTATCGTCGGTGCCGGTCTCATCCCGCTCCTCGTCGATCTCATCAACATTCCCAACCCAGACCGATACATGGTGCAGCGCACCGTCTCTCGAGCCATCGGCCTCATCGACGGCCTCACGTATGCCGTACCCCAAGCCTTTGACCTCTTCTGCAACGCACGCGGACTCGACGTCGTCGTCGACCGCATCAAGGCCGAGGTCGATCGTGATATCGAAGATGGTTCGGCCGACCGCAGAAGTGACAGCGTCTTTGGCGAACCAGGCCCAGACAATCTGTACGGCCGCCTTGCCTTTGGTCGCGCCGCACTGCTTCGATCCATGTTCAAGTCCATCAACCAGATGATGTCTTCTACTGGTACGGGCGACGGTCTGCGCAACCTCATCAACACCACACTGCCCAACTCGCTCAAGCGCATCATCCTCAACCGTTCCATCTTTGGCCCGCAGATCTTGGCACTGGCCATCTCCATCACCTCGACCTTTGTGCACAATGAGCCCACCTCGCTCGCCATCTTGCAGGAGGCCAAGATCCCCGAGGTTCTGTTCGATGCCATCGAGGCCGACATCGAGGCGCATTGGGAGGTCATCGATGCGATCCCCAACGCGATCGGAGCCATCTGTCTGAACCAAGCCGGTCTCGACCTCTTCAACTCGCGAGCGTTGATCCCCAAGCTCTTCTCCCTCTTCACATCGGAGCGCCACAGCAAGGTCTTCCAGGATCGCGACAACGCCAACGCCTTTGGCACTGCCATCGACGAACTCATGCGCCACCAGCCGAGTCTCAAGACGCTCGTCATGGACTCGATCATGCGTTCGCTCGACGACATTAACCAGATGGGTCGTGACTTTGTGCTTCCGCAAGACGCAAAGGCGCGCGCGGCGTACGGTCTGCTTCCGGTTGGCGATGCTGCCGCCGAAGAAGCCGCCGCCGCCGCCGCCGAGGGCTCCACTGGCGGCCGATCGGTGGCGCTGGCCGACGTGGTGACGGATGAGCCGGACCCGATCCGCAAGGAGGACATCACCAAGCTTGAGTCGAACCCAGTCATCGCCTCGATCGACGTTGTCGCCCGTTTCCTCGAAGGTCTCTTCCAGACCACTTCCCACTGCAAGGACTTCATCAAGATGGACGGCTTTGACAAGCTGCTCGGCTTCTACTCGCTGCCGTGCCTCCCTTACGACTTTTCTGTCTCGCTGCTCGCCGACTCACTCGTCACACTTGTTCGCTTGATGGCTGAGATCAGTCCCAGTACTGTGCTGATCGCCATGCTCAGGGACGTCAAAGCTGCCTCCGAGGAGGTGGCGGCGCTGTTTGGCGTACCCAACAAGTCGTTTGCCTCTTTGACCTACGACAACACGGTCTCACGTCTCTTGTGGATGGCAGCGCCTCGCGACGATGCCGGGGCGGAGCGTGCCAACCTGGCTTTCCGCAAGCTCGTAGGTCTGTGCTCGCGCACCCACCTCTTCACCGACGTCTGCACCATCACCTACGTCGGTCACAAGCTGCCGTCCATCTTCCTGCAAACGCTCGTATCCAGCACCACTTCCGGCACGATTAGCCTCGAAGAGCTTGGCGCGATTCATCGTGCCTGTGCTTGGGAGAACATGCTGCTTAAGACTTCGCTTCCGCCTCCACCTCCATCCACGGGAGCAGGCAACACGGGCGCTGAAGCTGGATCCGCCGATTCCGTGCAGACCGCATCGCAGCAGCCCGCTTCCTCGGCCCCTGCTGATCAATCCGGTCCTGCAAACTCGAACGGCACCGAAGGCTCGTCCACGCAGTCGACGCAGGTGCAACGCACGCCTCAACACGGTGTTCCCGACGACCTTTTGCAGGACCTTGCGGGCACTGTGGAGCAACGTTCCCAGCCGGCAGGCTCTGGGCAGGCCCAGGAGGAAGACCCACGACAGCGAAATGCGGCTGCACTTCGCTATGTCGCCTCGCAGATCCCGTCGTCGCTGACTTCCCTGTTTGAAGAGACAGTGCGCTACCTTGCTCCGCGCCGCAGCATCGATGCAGCTCACAAGGCCGCAGCGTATACGGCCTCGGTCGAGATCGCCAGATTCCTCAAGGAGCATCTCACGTGGCGCGAATCGAGCAACGGCATCAACAGTTTTGCTTTTGCCATGCTCATGATCTGTCAGACGAGCTGCCTGTTATTCGACGAGCGTCCGAGCTCTCCCGCCGTCTACCCGGCCATCTTGCGAGCCTGGGACAAGCAAGGAGGTCTCGATTCGCTCTTCGACCTCTTCCGTCGCTACGTGGCCGAGATCGACCGATTCCGCAATGGCCATGGCCACAGTATCGAGCTCTCGTCCACCGATATCGACGAAGCTGGCATCAGGCTTGGCCACACCTTTGGCGGTCTCAAGGTGACACTCGGTGTTCTGCTCAAGCTCGTCCACTGCAAGGGCCTCACCGACTCGGCTCAGACGATGCAACTCATTAAAGACGGCGGCAAGGATGTTTTCGAGCCCCATGCCTACTTGGTCAAGATTCGTCTGTCGGTGCTGCAGCTGCTGCTTTCTGTCTGGGACAAGCCGTGGCTTCCGTCGCTGCCTGCGTCGGTGAACCGCTTGATGTTGCAGAACCTCTTGACCATCCTCAAGGCTCAAAACGAGGCCGCTCCCGCTCCCAAGAAATCCTCCACCACCTCGGGCCCTTTTGGCGTCTCCGTTCCGCTCGATTCGACCATGCCGGAGCTGCTTCCCTTTGCCTTTGGTAGCGCACCTCGGGTGGTTCCTCCGCCCATCCGCAGGCCACCCAATGAAGAGCGCGTGCGGATGATGGTCGACATGGGCTTCCCCGCTAACGCCGCGCGACACGCGTTGTCTCGCTGTCAGAACAATCTCAACGCGGCCACCGAGTATCTCTTGACGCACGATGACCTTGTCGTCCACTACCGGGACAATCCAACCCAACTGTGGAATGGCGACAGCACACCTGGCGCCACAGACGCGCAGAACGGAGCTCGTGCGGCAACCGAGTCGACGGCTCAGCCAGCCAACGACGCTCCGGCTGCAGCTACCCCGGCCGCTCCGGACGCAGCTGCTGCCAATGACGACGCGGATGACTGGGAAGACCAAGACGAAGCGACTCCTGCTCACGACGAGTCGAACGCAGCAAGTGGCGGCGTGCTGGATGCACCGATGTCCGATGCTGCAGCCAGCAGCGGATCTGCTACCCACGGCGGTGACAAGCAGTCGGAGACCGACGACACCATGGACCCTGTTCAAGTGGCCGCGAGGAAGGCTGATTTGGACCAACGCCGGACAGATCTTCGCGCCTCGCTTGTGGAGCGAGGTCTCGAGCTGGCCGACCACCACCCAGCGCTGGTGTTTGAGGTCAAGTCCGCCATCATGTTGCAGGCATCGGAACGAGCCCAGGCGATGGCCCGCATCGGAATGCTCGTCCAGCTGATTGATTCCGAGGCTTCTGATGCATTTGGCGCCAAGGCCGATTTTATCGCGTTGCGCATGCAGCTGCTTGCTCTTGTCTTGCACGACGAGCAAATCTTCAAACAGCTCGACCGCGACGTTGCCACCTCGATCTTGAGGTCGCTTGAGGGCCTCATCCAGCTTTACGGATCCCGCTCGTCGACGTCTGAAGCTTCCAGCACCGCTGCGTCACAGTCGAATACCGCTCAGATGCAGGCGACACAGCCAGCAAAGTCAACCTCGACGCCGCCGAAATGGCTTGCATCGCTCATCCTTGCCCTCGTCGGCATCCTTGGCTTCTCGGAGGACATTGCAGAGGTCAAGCCGGACGACGCTTTGCTTGATGCTCCCGTCGAGGCAGAGCCCGCCGCATCGAGTACGCCCGGCCAGGCTAGCGACAAGTCAGCCGAGGCTGCCGGTGACAGCACCGGCTTCACCACCACCTCCGACAAACCCGTCTTGCCGCGCGTTCGTGTAGGCTCGGTGCCCATTTCTGATGCACTGTTCCACTTTGCTTTGCAGATCTTCCGCGAGGCCACGACGCTCGATCGGAACGATCTCCTGGCTGCATTCCGCCTGCTCACTGTGCTGACACGCAGTCACTCTTACGCAGCCCGCTTCGCTCGCGAAGGTGGCGTTCGCTTGATCTTTGAGCCCTTCCGTGTGCTGGAGCCCAAGCAAGTCTCGGGCTGTCAGCCGTTCGTCGCGATCGTGCTTCGCCACATTGTCGAGGATGCGCAGACGCTGGCAACAGTCATGTCCCAAGAGGTCCACAGCCTTGTGGCGCAGTCCCGCAACAAGACAAGCGATACCTCGACACTTGTTCGTCAGCTGGATTGCGCCATTTTGCGCGACCCGGACGTCTTCCTCGAGTCGGCGGTAGCAAAGGTCGAGATGACCGAATACTCGCCTACCAAGGGCAGCGGCCACATCAAGCTGCTTCAGGAAAAGAGCGCCACCGAGAACTGTGCCAAGGAGTCGCCTTCGGATCTGGCTGGCAACGGGCAGGCGAGCTTGGCGAGCCTCCGTCTCGGCGACGATCCCATGGAGTCGGCTGCCGATGGTGCCAATGGCAAGACGGCAGACGAGCCTGCCTTTTTCAAGACAGCGGCGCCGTCGTCAGCCGTTCAGGCGCCGTCCGAGGAGCTCGATGGGTTGATGGGTTATCTCTTGACCGAGCTTCTGAAGAGCACGAGCAGGAAGCCTCAGTCGACGACAGGCGCGCAGAGCGGTGCCGCCGCGATTGCAACCGCGTCCGGCGCTGACCAGGATGCTGCTCAAGTCGTAGCTCGTGGTAGTGGGAGCGATGCATCGAGTGCTGCACATGCAGCCGCTGGTCCCACTGCCACACCGGGTCAAGCACCAGAGAAGACCGAAGGAGAGAAGCAAGACGACATTGCCTTCTTCTACTCTTCGTTCCTCATGCAATGCCTGACCGAGCTTCTTTCGTCCTACGCTCCTTGCAAAACATCCTTTGTCAACTTCAACAAGAAGCGTCTCTTTGCCGCTGCTGTTGGCGCGTCCGCAACGCCCGTGTCGACGCCGGCTGCCAATGCATCAGCCGGTGTCGCTTTTGCACCTGGCACTCCTGGAGGCAGAGATGCGGCCCGCTCGCGTGCTGGCATCCTGAGCACCTTTTTGACCGAGCTTGTCCCGGCCGGCTTCCTGAGCTCGTACGACAGCAGCGAGCTGCGCAGAAAGATGACGCTGTCCAACTGGGCCATGTCCGTGCTCGTCGCCCTCTCGGCCGACGTTAGCGTGCACATTGATGTCAAGGAGGTGCCGGCCGACCTGATCTCGGTGCGGAAGACTGTGCTCGACGCGATCGCCCGATCCATCAAGGAGGCGGCTTCTTCGTCTGAACCCATCGAGGTGCGCTACGGCCGTCTGTACGCGCTCAGCGATCTCTGCCACCGACTGTTGATCGCTCGCCCTAACAACACGGGCGGCAAGCAGACCGAGGATCTAACGCTGCACATGGCCAAGACGATGCTCGAAAAGAACTTCGTCACCGTGCTCACCAGCGCCATTGCCGATGTCGATCTCAACCTACCCACGGTCAAGTCGCTGCTAGAAGCCATCTTGCGGCCCCTCGAGCATCTCACCAAAGTCGCGATCCGAATGGGCAAGGCCAAGGACAAGAACAGCAGTCGTGCCGTCATTGACGAGTCCGAAGACGACACCGACTTTTCCTCGGACTATGACATGGAGGAGGCCTTTGACGACGATGACGATGATGACCACGATATTGAGCGCGAAGACACTCCCGACTTTTACCGCAACTCGTCGCTGGGCATGCACACGGGCGAGATGGAGACGGGTCTGGACGACGACGAAATGTCGGACGAGGACATGGATGACGACGAGGATATGGAGATGGAGGACTTTGACTCGGAGACCGGCAGTGAGCTGTCCACGGATGAGGAGCTCGAGGGCCTCGACGGCGATGACCCGCACGTCATGGAGATCACCGACTCGGACACCGACATGGATGACTCGAGCGACGAGGATTCTGACTCGGACGAAGACGACCACACGCATTCGCACGGCCATGGCAGTCATGGCGACGATGTCAGCATCGTCGACGAAGAAGACGAGTGGACCGACGAGGATGACGACGACGAGGGTGGCAGTGATCTGGACGACGAGGACGAGGAGACCCTCGACTTTGTCTTTGAAGACGGCGAGGACGGCATGCCTGCGATTCCAGAAGAGTTCGAAGATGGCGACGATGCCGCCTTGATGGATGGCGACGTGGGTGACGGTATGATGGACGAGGAGGAGATCGAGATGCTCGAGGAAGATTCTATGGATGGTGGCATGGATCAAGACGAACTGTCGCAGCTCGAGCTCGCTGAGGAATACGTAACCCCGGTAGACGACCGTTTCGGCGCCAATTGGGGCTGGACCAACGTCACTGATCCGCGTATGCCTGGCTCAGGCGTCTCGGGCGATCGTCCGCGATCGGCCGGTCTCTTGCCGCCAAACTTTTTCCTCCCCAACGCTATCGCGAACATGGCTAGTGGCACGGGCGGTCACCGCCGACGCAACTTGCTCGACTTTGACTCCATGATTTCGCCTCGCCGCATGGCACCGCCGTCGGACGAGATCTCTACGCATCCTTTGCTGGTCGACCAGTCCGATGCAGACGCCAGCCGTCATGCCGGCCGAGTCACCCATCGCGGTTCTGGCGGTGGACAACTTCCGTCTGGCTATGCCGACTGGGCACAGTCGGTCGAGGACTTTGTGGGCGAAGGCGCTTTGCAATTTCTCGAAAACCTTCTCACTCGAGGCGGTGCTGGCAACCAGAGCATCCGCATCGAACTGGGCGATGGCGGTCGCATGCGCATTGACAGCATTGATGTGAACGGCCGACCCGGTCGCGGAGGTCACCACCATCATCATCACCATCACCCTCACAGCCACACGCAACATGGCCAAGCCGTGCTCGGAAGCGATGGCCAGCGAGCATCCACCTCCAGGCAGGCCGCTGCGAAGAATGACCCCGTCGCGCTCGCGCAATCGTTCACCCCCCAGCCCACGCTCACGAGATGGTCCGAAGAGGCGCTCATCTTGCTGCCTTCCTCGACTGTGTCGAGCGAGCGCACTTCCAAGATGCGCGCCCACCTCATCAACGCGCTCCTGCCTGGCTTCAAGAAGCACCGTCTCGAGACGCGCCGTCAGCTGGAAGAGGACCGCAAGGCGCTCGAGCAGGCCAAGAAGATACGAGAGCAGGCCGAGGCCGAGCTCAAGCGCTTGCGCGAAGGCACGGAGCGCACCGAGAAGGAGCTCGAGGAGGCTCGCGAAAGGTTGCGCCAAGGCGAGGAGCGTGCCAGACAGATGCTAGCTGACGAAGGTGCGGCGACCCAGACGCAGGCCAGTGGATCTTCTGCCTCGGCCGCACGTCTGGCAGGTCCTCAAGCAGGCGACCAGGAAAGTGCGCCGAGTGCCGCTGACGCCAGCGCTCTCGTTGCTTCTGCCACTGGCACCGTTGCTGGCTCTGGATCCACGCCAACTTCTGCTGCGTCTGCTATTGTTGCCGACGATATCGAGATGGCTGATGCCGAACCTACCTCGACTGGCCCGTCCACCACGCAGCCTGCGGAGGCTTCAACTTCTGTTGCGCCCAACACTCAATCTCAGACTTCTGCCGAAGCTGCGCGCACTATGATCTCGATCAACGGGGAAGAGATTGACATCTCGGACACAGGCATCGATCCTACCTTCCTCGAGGCGCTTCCCGACGACCTGCGCGAAGAGGTGCTCAACCAGCACTTCCGCGAACGTCGCGCTGCGGAGGCGACCAACAACTTGCCGCAGCCGACGTCGATCGCACCTGAATTCCTCGATGCTCTGCCGCCAGAGCTTCGTGCCGAAGTGATTCAGCAGGAGGCGCTCGAGACGTCGCGACGCCGCATCCGCGAGCAGATGGTTTCGCGCGGCACCGGAGATGGACCTGGCCAAGGATCTGTGCCAGCCGCTCGCGAAGGTGCAGCACCTGCTGCGTCATCTGTGCCCGCTGCTGGGGACGGTGCTGGCTCTAGCGACCGTAGAAACGAGTATCTGACCGCCCTCGAAGATATCATTCGAGACGGACCCGGCGGTGCACCAGATCCGATGGCAATCGCCTTGTTGCACAACGAGCATGGCGATGGTCGCAACCGACAGCATCGCCGCTTCGACGACGAGGAAGAGAGCCAGGATGTTTCGAGCGGCACGGTTCGTGCTGTGCCTGCCTCTGCGTCCACCCGGCTAGGCGCGATGCCGTTCCGAATGCTCAACGTGTCTGGTGGCCCCCGACCTGGAGGCACCGACGTGCGTGACGTTGCCAAGGCCCAAGCTACGAAGGGAGGCCCACAGCGTGACGCAATTCAGCTGCTCGATAAATCGGGTCTCGCAACGCTCGTACGACTGCTCTTCTTCCCACAGATGAACGCCAAGCAGACAAACCTGCACAAGGTGCTTGCCAACCTATGCGAGAATGCCAAGACGCGCTCGGAGCTGCTGAATCTGCTTCTCATGGTGCTGTCGGAAGGGTCGGTGGATGCGCACGCTGTGGACCGCTCATTTGTGTCGATGAGCAACCGCGCCAACCGCATGCACTCTACGCCCTCGAGGCCAACGCCGAAGCGGGCCAATTCGGGCCCTGCCAGCGCTGTCCAGCAGCAAGGCGTCCAAGGAAGCGCCGGATCGACGGCACCCTTGTCCAAGACGGGCGATGAGGCGCCGTTTTTGATCGCTTCGCGCAGCATCGAGACGTTGCTGCACCTGACGTCGGTCAACGAGGAGGCGGCCCTGTGGTTCCTGCGAAACGATTCGCGACCGCCCAAGCGAGCTAAGGGAAAGGAGAAGGAGACGGACGCCTCGGAGCGCGGCACGGCGCCGATCAATGTGTTGCTGGGATTGCTGTCCAAGGAGACAATTCTGGTGAATAGCCAGCTGGTCGACTCGCTGCTGGCGCTCATCAGCACGGCGACCAAGCCTCTGGTGTGGATCACTCGCAACAAGCCCGCCGATACCAACGCAAAGCCAGCCGCTAGCGCATCGGACGCATCGAATGAAGCGGCCACAAGCACAGAGATGGTGCGAAGCGATGGTCCAAGCGCGGACAATGGCGGGCAGGTAGCAGCTGGAGCAGCTCCAGCACCGGCAGCTACATCAAGCAACACGGGTGCTGGCGTGGCGACAGCTGAGACGCCCGTAGCACCCAAGTCTGGGCAGGCGGGAGCCGAAGACCGGGAGAACGCTATTCCAGACATCCCGGCCGAGCGACTGCGCAACCTGGTGAAACCGTTGGCGACGGCGATCTCGAGCAAGGGCTTCCAGAACACGTTGGCGATCGCATGGCATGTCGATCTTGTGGAAGATGCTCGAACAGCGATCTGCGGCGCATTGAGAGAGCAGGCCAACCAGGCTTCGCGGTCGTTGGTAGGCGATCTCGATGCACTCTTGTCGACGCTTCCAGAGCCGGTCGAGGAGGACGAGGAGGACACGGCCACAGCAGACAAGAGGACGGGCGCGGGCGGTGAGGCAAGTGGTGAGGGCGATCTGACGCCTGGCGCAGCGGCGACGGCAGCAGCCGCCGCCGCCTCGGCGGGAGTGACGCAGTCGGGTATCGTGATCAGCGGGCCGACGGTGACGGATCGGCTTTCGGCGATGAGCGGAACGCAACGGATCGAGTCCAAGGCGCTCGCGACGCTGGCGAGCCCAGCGAATGCACAGGCGGTGCTGCTGCGAAGTCTGCGGGCTCTCAACTACATTATGACGGGCCGCTGAGATGGAAGGCGGCCGCTGGCTGCACGACAAGCTCGTTGTCTCGATGAAAGCACTCAGCATGAAAGCATCTTCGCAGTTGTAACTAGCACACAACAAAGTTTACAGGCAAATTTGACGCAATCCTCCCAATCGGATGAAAGATGTAACAAGACTCGTAGCGTTGAGTTTAGCTGGGATCTCTTGCGACCGTCAGAGAGCATGTCGACGACGAGCAGAAGTGCAAGACGCAATAGCTGGCGGGCGGCGGTTCTAGGCAACGTTGGAGCCGATCCGGTGTCAAGGCACAGTACCGAGCATGAAGCATTGTTTTGCCCAATGAGATCCGCATGTTTGGACGGGCGGAAATTCAAGGTCGCGTGGGTTTGGTGCGTCTGTCTGGACCCTCGGGGTCGCTCGGCTACGGCCGCCGCAAGCCGACGCAGGAAAGGGTGCAGGAAAAGATTGCGGTGAAATTGCAGGCTGGTATTGAGGCCTGTCCATCCTTCAAGCTATTGCACGACGACAAACGACGATGATGACCGGCAAGGTACTCACTTGAAGCGAACCGCTTGTAGGCACGCGCACGCGCAAAGTTGCGCTTCTAAGCACAGTCCGAAACTGAAGACAAGCAAAATCGGCAGATGCATGCCCAATCCATTGCATGGCGACTTTGGTAAAGGATGGTGCGGAGAATTCCGATTGGTCGACTAAAGAGAGAGAGCGACAAACTGTTACGGCAAATGCGCCAGACCTCGAAAGCGCGAGCTTGATTCGGTGGATGAGAACGGGCGAACAGCTGTGAGGGCGGTGGCGGCTGCTGTTGCTGTGACTAAAGTGGCACGGTTTGCTGTCTTGGTTCTGCTTCGGTCTGCGACAGGATTGGCTGCAGTCGGTGTCTCTCTCTATCTTTACTGACTCGCTCCCGAAGAGGAATTTTTGAGCGACGATTTTCCAATGGCCATGATACAGTAAGAGAGGGCTCGCTGCACTTGGCCTAAGGCAAGTCCGCTGCCTTCGTGACCGATTGGCAGACAAACACGATCTCGGTTGACTGGAAATGCAGTCAGCGCTCTCTCTCTCTCTCCAGCGGCTGGATTTGGATTTTGGATTAGTTATTTTGGATTATTTTGGATCATTATGGACTCGGAGACCTCCTCGCTCTGCGCTGTCTCTCGCATGGTCACCGCTAACTCAAATTCATGAATTGCCTGCGGGCCTTTGTTGCCACACGCGCCCACTGTGTTTTCGAGCTTGGAGACCGCCTACCGAAACAGACTGCAAAGTTATGCAGCAAATCGATATTCAACCAGTAATTCGAGCGCTGCTCGCAAGCTCGGTCCATCCGCATCAGCGCATCACAGAGAGAAAGAGAGAGAGAGAAGGGAAACAAGTCTTTTGTGATCTGCCGCCGCGTTGCGCGACTGTGATTGCTCTCTCTCTGTTGAAGCGCAGAGTCGAGAACCCTGAATCGTCTCTCTGTTTGGCTGTCTTTCTCGGCTCTCTGCTACGCTATTTGCTCTGTCAAACGGGGTTTGCGCAACTCTCTTTCTCTCTCTCATCTGCAATTTGGTCACTTGCGCCTCTTGCCTCCGCTTCGTCTCTCGCTCTCACCATCTCTCCTACTTGCATCCTCGCGACCTTTTCGCACCGTCTACAGCTAGTCCTCCTCTACTACATCCTCGGCGGCGTCGGCAGCGCAACACTCACTACATCGCCGTTGGCCGTCTTTTCCGTCGGCAAGGCCCACAGTCGTTCCTGCATCCCTCGAGCTGGCAACAATTGGCAAGTGGCGTTGCTTCTTTCTACTGTGGTTTATCCAAAAATGAACTCGTGCTGAGTTGCTCGCGCTCTTCCACCAACCACCTTGGCAGCAACCATACTCACACTTTCATCTTGATCGAGCAACTGCCCCTCTCTCTCTTTCCTTTCAGCTCCGACGCATTTCTTTTGGCAGCTTTCTAGCGTCTGGCTTGCTCTCATTTCGCGTCAACACCGAGCTAAAACCCAACGCCTCTTAGAGCTTCTCTATCGCACTCCTCGAGCGCTCTACTATCTGTCTCCCACGACATTGCTGTCGTAGATCTGCGCAGCAAGCGCGACCCTTCCACCTCCACGCGTCCTTTCTGCGCATCACACTTGCTCGCGCATAAAAGCAACCTGGCCCTTGCAGCTACCACCACGCGCACAGCTGGAAGAACCGCGTCATTTCGCATCACACGAGATTCGGTCCCCTCATTTCATCTCATCTCGTAAATCAGTAACAGGGCTTCTCGCAAATAATAATAATATTATTATTATAAAAAAAAAAAAAAAAAAAAAGTTCGCTTTGTCCACTTTTCGGCGCACACGATTCCATCCCATTCCGTCTTTTCCTTCGGACTCTGCCAAACTCAGCAGCTCGCCCATCGCTCCAACTCTTCCTAGCCATGGCGGATCCATCGTCATCATCCTCTGCTGCTGCTAGGCACGATCTCGCCTTGGCTTCATCCTCGTCGTCACAGCTACAACCTTCTGGTTCCGCTGCCCTACCGAGCACCAGCGAAAGCGCCACCAGCACCCGCAATGACCTTCGCAGAACTTCCACCCACTCGGACCAATCCTTCTACTCGGCCAACGACTACCGCAGACGCAAGCAGCCGCGTGTCGCCTTGCATCCCGAGCACCAACCCGCTTCCTTCAGCTTTGTCTGTCTCGGCACAGGTGGTGGCCCGCTCGAAGGCGACTGCTCCTGCTACTTGCTCAAGCCAGCCGATCAAGACTGGCAGGACGGCTCCATCGTTGTCGAGGGCGGCTCCTGGCTTGGTGCGCTCACCGATGTCCTCGAACAGCAAGGCCCCGATTCCGCCTTTTACGACTTTGAGTTCCCATCGACCACCCCTTCTGCCTACCTGCGCGCCGGTCTCATGGCCTCCTTCTCGCGTGCCTTTTTGATATCCCACGCCCATCTCGATCACATTCTTGGTCTCGTCCTCGGCTCAGCTTCCCTGCCCGGCAAGCGCACCGTCTTTGGCCTCAAACCTACGCTCGAAAACATCCTCGACATGTTCAACGGCAAGATTTGGCCCAAGCTCGCCTCATGGAAGGAAGACGAACCGCACACCATGTACCACATGCGCAGCCTCGACAATCAGCGTCCCTTTTCGGTCAGCGAAACGCTCAGTGTTCTGCCCTTTGCTCTTTCGCACGGTCTCAACCCCTCAGAGCCTCCCGCACCGCCCACACCCACCTACGCACCAGCACAGCTCAACTCGAACTATTTCAGCAAGCGCATGTCATTGCCCATCAGCACCCAGATGAGCTCCTTCCAGCTCTCGCGAGGCGTCGACGATCGCATGCGAACGCTCGAGAGCATTTCGCAAGGAAGCGAGACCAACGTTGCTGCCTTCCGCCGGCCGTCGTTCAACAGTAGCCCCTTTTTCGCGCCCAACAGCAAGCCCTCAAACGGCTCGCTCACCCCCACAGATGCTTCCACCGCAAAACCGGGTGAGCCCGTGTCCCCTCGAGCCTCTCCGGCTGCTGCTGCGGGAACCGCCTCCACGTCTTCATCGTCTGGCTCCTTGTCGTCGGCTGCCATGCTCCCATCGGCAAGCAGTGGGCCGAGCATCCCTACTCAGCTGCCAACCTTCAACACCAAACAACCTCCCGAAAGACCCGCAAAGAACCGTAGACCTCGCACGGCGCAGGGCTCGGAACGACGATCTTCGCCTCCCTCGGCATGGGTTCTGCCTGCTTCGTCTGCCGGCAGCAGCGGCGTCGGTGCTGGTGCTGGCTCGTCGACCGCTCCTTCCTCGACAAGGCAACCACCTCGTCGTGTCTCGATCGACCGCACACCTCCTGCGCTCGACTCGACCGCATTTTTCATCACGCACAAGGGGCACGACAAGGATGTGCTCTTTTTCGGTGATGTTGAGCCCGACTGCGTCTCGAAAGCGCCCCGCAATCGACAGGTGTGGAGTCACGCTGCCGAACGATTTGCCGAAGGCAAGCTCAACGCCATCTTTTTGGAATGCAGTTTCCCCAAAAACCATCCCACCGAGTTTTTGTATGGACACTTGTCCGTCGAGCACCTCTTTGACGAGTTGCGCGTACTAGCGCAGATGGTCAAGAGGTATCGCGAAAAGATGCGTCGGCCGTCGAATGCAAGCAGCCGGAGTGCGGGTCACCACGGCGCAAGTGGAGGTGCGGGTAACAGCGGCGCGGGTGGTGGTGGTGGTGTCAATGGCGATATGCGGTCGATTCATCCTCATTTGGCGCCATCGCCGTTGGGTACGGCTGCGGTATCGACACACGATGATTCAGAGGCAGAAGGATCGCAGCAGCAGTATCTGTACCCTGGCGGTGGTGGCAGCGTCTACGATCAAGACTCGGAACTTCGTGGTCAGCTGGTAGGTTTGGGTGTCATTGTGATCCATGTCAAACCAGCGCTCTTCCCGACATTCGTACAGGAGGACGAAGCACCTACAGGAGCACAGGACCCTCCTTCGCCCACCTCGACCACTTCGGCCAGTTCGTCGCTCGCTGCTGCTGCCCACGGCCAAGATATCGACGCTGACGCTACCCCTCAAGCGGCACCCGAACCCGCTTGGATCACCGAACGGCTCCCCAAAAAATCTTGGACGAGCTCAATCAAGAGGAACAGGCTGCCATGCTCGGCGTTAGGTTCGTCATGGCCGAAAAGGGGATGAGGATCGAATGTTGAGAGAGATCGACAAGACTGAACTGGTCGCCCGAGAATAAATTGGGTTGTAGAGAAGTTGTAACACTTTTTTCGGGTCTGTAGTTTTAAATCGAGTTGGGTTTCTTTTGGAATGATGTGTGATCCGGAGAGAGAGAGAGAGAGAGAGAGAGAGAGAGAGAGTCTCTGTGTGTGTGTGGGAGAGGGTGTGGGTGGAGGCCAAAGGAGAGGGTGAAGAGGCAAAGCTCTCAGTCATCGGGATCAACTTCGCTTTCGTCAACCAGCGCACACTACTGTAGCAAAGTCAACGTGTCACGAGCCCCTCAACCTTCCTCAACCACAGCACGTCAACCAGCTGAAACCACAAAACCCTCTCTCACACAAACATCACACAAAATATCTTCCACACACACACACACACACATTCACACACCTATCTCAACAAGTTAGCAAAGCAAAACCCCAAGAAACCCTATCATTGCAAACCAACCTCCTCCATCAACGCCAATCAATAATGCGGCAATTTACCAAACCCACCCTCGGGCGCATTCATCAACGCATATCCAGCGGCATCATACGTCTGACCATCCACCTTATTCCCCCACCAACTCAACTGCAACCCCCCGTTCTTTGGCAGAATCAACGCAAAGAAAATCACAATCGTACTGATAATCGTCCCACTATCCATCGCAGCAGCCAGTACAAAGTTGTACTTGCTCCACCACCTAAAGTTGTACTTCCTCACCAGATACTGGAAGACAAACCCGACCGCAAACCACGACGAGTAGTTAATCCCAGAGGCAGGAGGGATAAACGAGACACTGGCAAAGATGACCGGCCAGGAAACGTACCGAATCCACGATCTCGGATACCTCCTCGCAAGCAACCAGAACGGAATCGGGATCAGCGCACCAAACAGCATGGCCCAGTACATGGCACGATACATGCTGTCGCGTCCAAACATCCTCGCCGGCCCAATCGCACCCCAAATCAAACTCGCCGTGTAGAACACGCGGATGTGCGGACAGATGAAGCTGTTCGGCTGGTCGGACGAACACAGCCCCGAAATGTTACTAAACATCCAACTCTTGACGCCGAGCTGCACAAAACAAGCCACCACCACACCCGACAGCTGCGCGATAAACGTCAGGCGAGGTGGGATCTTCATGTAGTGTCCCAGTTTGAGATCCTGCACAAACTGCAGTCCTCCAAGCAGGCCCTGCAGCGCAAACGCCTTGAACATCATGTTGGGCAACGGCTTGCCCGGAAGCATGTAGCCGACCAGCAATTCGGCAATCAGATTCGTTCCAATCGCCTGACCCGTCATGGCGTAGACGAATCCGGCAGGTAAGATGTACACCGTCGGAATAAGGATCGACACGAGCAACGCCCAGATGGGCAGACCCGTATCGTACACCTCAACCATGACGACGCCAAACACGAGCGCGATCAAAAACACGCACGCATACCACCAGTCGGGCGTCTCGGGGTAGTGGCGCATAAACTTGGCGTGCACATCGTCCTCCTCGGTGCGGATGCGCAAAAATCCCTTCTTGAGCGCCTTGCCGTGGTACAGCACGGTATGGGTCAGCACCGACGTCAACATGGCAAAGCCCGTAGCATAGACGATCGACAAGGTGGTGGAAAGATAGAGCGGCGAGTAGTTTTCGTAGGCGGTTTGATCCAGGTTGACTCCGTTGATGATGACACGGCTGATGTTGTATGGCTGTCCAAACCTGTCCCAGGAGCCACTCGTGTTAAAGGGCAAGTAGGACTGGTACCAGGCATTGTTGAACCACATGATGGGTGCGGCCACCCAGATGAAGATGGCAAAGCCAAAGAAAACGTTGCACTCGGCCCACCAGGGGGTGACGAGCGGAGAGCCAATGTAGATGATCTGATTCCAGTCAAAGGTAAACGTCGAGAAGCCGAGACCCGTGACGCTGCCAAACACGACGTTGACCGGCATGCTGGTGGGCCATATCCAGCAGACCCAGTTGAACGCCGAGAGCGCGGTGAATAGGTAGCCGGGCACCCAGTAGAGGAAAAAGGCGCCGGTGCTAAAGAGGATGAAGAAGCGGAAGCGTGTCATGCTGCCATCCGCACCATCCTCCTCGGCATGCAGCGTGTTGAGAATGGTGGCAGAGACAAGGTTCTGAGGCCAGATCATGCTAGCAGGCCAGACGAGGAAGCGTCGGCACAGGCCGGCCAGACCGACACCGATGATCTGCGAACTGAGCACGAACAAAATGCCAAAGCCAATCGCCTTTGGCTCGCCGTAGTATCGCTCCGAGTCCTGCACAATGATGACGTTGATGCCGTAGGCAGTGATGATGGAGATGCTGGCCATGATCGAGGTCAAGGCGTGCTCCTTGATGTTGTAGATACCGGGGTTGAGCGAAAACTCGGCACCACCCAGCCAGCGTGGCAAGGTCCACACGCGGATGGGCATGATGGCGGCCAAGAGTTTGCCGATGGGATAGGCGACCAACAGCACAATGGTACTCGAAAAGGTGGGCGCGGGGTATCGGAGCGAGAAAAACATGTTGGCGCCCGTGGCGAGGATGGTGAGGAAGAACGAGATGAACCACATGCGAAGCGTGTTGACGGGCATCTCGGTGTCGTCAATGTTGGAGACGGACGCGCGCACTTCTGGATAGGGCGAGTCTTCCTCCATTTCCATCTCGAGTTCGACCATGCGCACGCCTCGGGAGCCTACTTCGGCACTCTCGAGCGCAGGGTGGACGAGGCCCTGACCTTGGCCCATGTCGTTGAAGTTGACCATGTGCAAGTCGTCCTTGTATGCATCGTCGTAGGCGTAGTCGGCCGAGTCGAGCGGGTACTTGATGTCGTCCTGGGTGTCATCACTGCGACGGAGCTCGGGCAGCGACGAGGGGAAAGCGTCAATCTGTGCGCTCGGACGCTTGCCTTGGGCGGGGATGGCCTGATCGAGTGAGATGCCTCCGCTGGCGGTGGTGCCAATGTCTCGAGCGCCGTGCGGGAGGGTGGTGCGCATCTCCGAGTTGCCACTGCGACTGGCAGGGAGCGAATCTACTTCGGGGAGCGCGTCCATGGAAGGGAAGGCGGCATAGGATCGCGCATGGTTGAGCGGCTGGCCAGATGGGTCGCGTGTAAAGGTGCTGGCCGAGTCGTAGGAGCGATTGTCGGTGGAAACGCGCGGCTTGGAGGAGGATTGGGCGATGGCGTTGTCGAGGGTGATCTCGGAAGCAGGGGATGCGCTGGCGTCGGCGTCGTGCTGCAAATCGCGGACCTGTGCATGCGCGGGCTCCTCTGGCTGTGCACCCGAGACGTCGACGAGACGGCCTTGTGAATCATAGACAGCGCCGGTGGCTTCGTCGTAGTAGTAGGTCTCGGTCTGGTCGGCGGCATCGGTGGCCGCAGCGGCGGCGGCGACATGCTGATTTGTCGAGTAGTCTTGATGTTGCTGTTGTTGCTGGCGGTTCTGATTGTCTATGGAAGGGTCGAGTGGGTTGTGTTGGAGCTCGGGTGCAGGGCCTAGGTCAGGCGGGACAAAGGCAAAGACATCTCCGTCGTCCTCGGATTCGTATTCCTCCTCGTCCCATTCCTCCTCGATGTATGTGTCGTGCTGGTGAGGGGCATAGGCTGCCTGTGCCTGTGTAGGAGGTCTATGGTTTGCAGTGCCACCACGCGTGCCGGGCCAACCGGTGGTAAGCTTGCCCGTTGTGGGCGGCCGGTAGTTGGCCGACCGGTGGTGGGTCTACCGGACGAGTTCATTTGGAGGGGGAGGCAAAGCACTCCAGGGTGAAGTTAGCGTGGGAGAGATGAGATGGAGCGGAGCTAGACGCACGGCAAGCAAATGAAGACGTGGGATGGTTCTAGAATCGAGAAGCAGATGAGGAAAGTTGGAGCGGGTGTGGACAGGGCCGGGTGGGTGTATGAAGCGGCTGAAGGATTCCCAGAGTGGTGGGAGGAGACGACGAGGAGAGATGCGCAGAAAGGTACGAGAGAAGCGGTGGCGAGTCAGGGATGAGTCGAAGGGGGGGGGGGGGGGATGAAGCAGACTGTGTGACTCTGTGTGTTGCCACCAAAGATGGTAGCTTGGATCCAGTGGTTCCCAGCTCGAGGAAACGGAGAGAGAGTGCGAGCGTGACCTACTAGGTTGGATAGAGATCAGGAATCCAGAGGTAATGATGGTGGAAGGGGAGATGATGGTGAGAGGTGTGAGCAAGAAGGGCTAAGATCAATTCCTGCTTTCGCCGTTTGACAGGCCCGACCGCATGCTCTGCTGCGAGACAGATGAGACAGCCAAGATCTCAATTTTGTGCCTGTGCTCGAGCTCGTGTTCCTGCTACACAGCCGTGGCGTACCACTGCGCAGCGCACAATCGGATTCGGATGCGGGCGTATAACCAGTCAGGAGAACAGTCGTGACTCTCCCGTATGCACAATTCACCAGGCCAAAAAAGGCGTGTGTGTGTGTCACTGCAGCGGACAACCCGATACAGAGTTGAAACGCAGCAGAACATTGAATTTGGTTTTGTTCAGAAATCAGAAATCGAAAACTGAAAAGAAAATGCCACCAAAAGGTTCGGCTAGAGCACGGGCGAGCAGGGACAATGCAATCAATGTGTTAGCCAGCCCAGCTTCGCTGCCGTACAGACCTCCATTCCTCTCACGCCCTGACGAGGAACATGAATAAAAGTCGGCAAGAAATCGCGAGGCGCCTTCCAAGAGAGCAGGAGCCGCTATCACCAAGTTACCTGAGACCAGATGGCCCTCACTTGGTCCTTCACCAGCTGTCGGAGCAACGAGACTCTGTGCGTCATTGATCAAGGCCGGCTCAGGCAAATACACACATGCATTCACATCTATCCGGCTCTTTATTGTGGATTGCAAACCAACACCATACAGTACAGTAGCAGCGAGAGGCAAGTTTCCGATCCAAGCGGGATGGTTTGCCTGAAAAAATCGACCTGGCGCAAGGGGTGTGTGCGTATTCGTCGGTCGACTTGTCCAATCTGAAAAAAAAAAAAAAAAAAAAAAAAAAAAAAAAAAAATCCGCCAACATGCCACGGAACCAGTGCACTGGACATTTGGCGCGGACCTCGAAAAATTTCAGCCCGTCATGCAAGGGGATTGGTATAGACAAGCATGAAAATCATCCAACCGTACCTCAGAGGCCAACAGGAGACCCTATTCGAGCTAAACCATTGATCTACGCTCACGATCACACTTCGCTGCGCCGACCGGCATCCGTCTTACCCTGCCTCTCACTGCGCTCAAGCAGCTACCACATCCAGCCATCGTAAGTGAACCATCCTTACACATATTAATATCATGCCATTCAACGATACCCCTGCTAGGAACAAAGAATACAAATCACAATGTTGTTACACCTGAACAAAGTCGTCGTCGACAGCGCTGCCGCTGTGTTCGCCCTCGCGTGCAGCGTTGGCATCCCCTTCAGCATCACCTGTGAGCTGCGACCAGTCACCCGAGTTCTTGGAAAGGTAGCGTGTCCCCATCATCTCTTCCTCGCCGCCGTCATCTTTGTCAGCCGCTTCCTGCCGAGCAGCAGCTGTGCCGTTGGACAGCCTCGATCGCTTGGATCCAACGCTGCGTCCCATCTGGTCTGGTTGCAACTTGGACAGATCCTGAGATCGACGGCCCGCTACAAATGCTAGAAAAGGGTCGGCAGCTTTGCCCTGACCCCCGCTCGACGTCGAGGCTCCGGCCCGACTCAGACTATCCGCCAAACCGTCCGCATCACCGCCAGCCTCAGCCGCCGTCTCGAGCCCTCGCTGCGGTGAAGACAGCGTGATGCCTGGTTCAGCGTTGCCTTCTTCCATGCTGTCGTCCGCTTGCTGCGAGCCTTGCTCCTTGCTCTGTGCCTCCCCTCTGCTCTCGTCGGCGTGATCATCGTTTTCGTGCTCGATCAACTCGCCTGACCCGCTCGAGTCGCGGTCCACGTTGAGCAAGTGATGAGGCTCCTCTCCCAATCCTTCGTCGTCCTCAATGTCATCATCCTCGTCATTGTCGCCGTAATCGAAAAACGCAGGACCATTCGCATTGACCCAGTCCGAGCCATAGTCGACCTCCGTCTGTCGCTTGGCGCCGCCAAAGATGCTCGCGCGCGACATCTCCAGGTGCTGAGCCCACTGTGCCTGCGACATGGCTTCAGACGAGTCCTTGGCGCCGTTTGATTCCGGTTCAGCCTGGTTTTCTTCGTCCGACTTGGTCTCGCTCGAGCTGCCTTCGTCAAACTGGCTTTCGTCGTCCATCTGGAACACGTCACCTTCACCATCGTCGCCCTCCGCGTCCACAAATTGGCTCGTGAAACCGCCTTCGCCCTCGGGTCGATGCGGTCCGCCGTCGGCAGGTCCAAGCACGAGCTTGCGTGCCTCCAGTGCCCGCTCTTGCAGCAGCGCAGCATACTGGTTCAGCTCCTCTTCCGACAAGATCCCAGAGATGGGCTGGCGCACCTCATCCGAGTCGCCGTATGCCAGCTTGGCGATGAGCTTGTTTAGATCTTCGGATCGCGACTGCGGCAGAGCGTACAGCTCATCTTTGCGGCACATCTGCCCCAGCGTTCGTGACAGCGCAATGCGAACGTCCACGACGCGGTCTTCGCCCATCTGGCTCAGCCGGCTGAGCAACAGCAGCTCGCACGACGATCGCTGGATGCCCGACTCTACCAGCGCACCGATGCACAGCAGGCAAGACACTCGCAGCCGGTAGCCCGTGCTGTCGCCCAGATCGCTCACCATGCCCAAGAAGCCGTCGGCGATCACCTGGTCGTGCTCGGCAAATGCCTTGTACAGGTTCGGGACGCAGCGGACTCCCGCATCTCGCACCGCGCTGATGGGATCGGCGAGCGCCAGCTGCATCAACGACACCAGATTGCCATCTTCGTCCTCGAGCAAGAACTGCTTGGCCATGCTGGGGATGTGCAGCGCCAGTTGTTCACGCAGGCGCCAATCCCGCAACGCGCCTGAAGACCACAGCGACAAAAGCTGCGACAGCATGCGCTCCGCTTCGACTTGCGGCAGGCACGACAGGAAGACATCCATGTTTTCAAACATGGCCGTACGCACCTCGACGTCGTCGTCGGTCAAGAACCGTGTCGCAGCCGGTAGCAGGTCGTCGCGTGTGGCTTCTTGTCCGACGATCTTGGCAATCTCGTGCAGCGAAGCCGCCAGACTCTTGCGCACCTTGGGCTTGTCGCTTCTCGTCAGTTCTGCATGCGCCTGCTTCAGCCTGCTCCACTGATCCGAACCCAGCGTGAGCACCACAGCAGGCAGGTTGTAGGCGACGACAAGCGGACGTTCCGGATCGAAGTTGTTGACGCAGAAGTTGCTGTCCCACGGCGCCACATCCATCATGGAGCTCTCGTTTCCTCCATAGCCAAAGCTGGCCAGCAGCGAGTCCTGGTCGTCGCGAAGCGAAGAGGGCACGCCCATATCTGAGCCAGCATCCATCATCATGGCGCTTTCCTCTTCAAACAGCGCTTCAGTGCCTTCTGGGTCGCTTGTCTTGTTAAACGCGAGAGAGGCATCGCCTTGCTGCGGCGGACCATCGAATGGTTCACCTAGGAAGAAGCGCACGAGCTCCTCGGGCACCCCAGCCTCGGTCTCGTGGAACATGTAGATGACTTCGCCGATGATCTCAAGCGCTGCCATCCGCAGCTGACGCGAGACGTCGTTGACGAGCGCTCGCATAAACAGGAGCGTCTGCTCGCGACGCACCTTGTCCTCAAGCTTTCCAAGCGTGGCGGGGATTGAAAAGCATGCGGCTTGACGAACGTGCCAGTTGCGGTCGTGGACGGCCTTGTTCAATGCCGGAAGCACCGTGTGTTGCACCGCTTCCACCGACATGTTGCGTGACAAGGGCCCAAGTGCGCTGGCCACCTCCTTTCGAACATAGAACGCGCCATCGTCGATGAGTTTGAGCACCTCGGGAGCATATCTGTGCAGCAGCGTGTCTTGAGGAATGAGCTCGTCGGCGGCCAAAGCTGCAAGCAAGCTGACAGAGGCCATGCGACCGACGGCCGACTCCTCGTCTTCGTCGATCTGCACATCGCTCGCCGAGCCATCGCTCTGCTGGCCGAACATGTTATCATCCTGTCCCCACGAGTTTGCGTCTGTCGAGCTTTGCTCTTCATCCATGGCATCATTCGAAGTAGCCACGGCCTCTTCGGACGAAGGACCAGCTTCGGTCACAGCCTGGTCGTTGTCCGAAGGAATCTCCGCATGATCCTCCTCCATGGCCTCATCTGCATTTGCGTCCTTTTGCTCGTCCACCTCGGTGTTCATTGCGTCAGTCGAAGCGCCATGCTGCTCTTGAGCTTGTTCATCTTGCTCTTCCTCGTTGCGACCGTGACCGTGCTGGTGGATTTGCGCAAGAGCCAGGGCCACATTGACCAGCAACTCGTTCTTGACGGCGGTCCTCACGTGATCGTCAAAGCGGTAATCTTCGTGCGGCACCGGCTGTCCATCTCGACCAGAGGCATGAGTGATGTAGCTCTCCAGATCCTGCTCCTGCTGCCTCGCTTGGATCTCTGCCTCATCCTTCTCGGCAAGCTCTTCTTTAGACAGCTCGAGATCGCGGCGGTCAAGGCGATAAAAGAGCTGCACGAGCGACTGTTGCGTGGCTCCAGCGATAATGGTGTTCTGGTTGAGCAGCAGCGCGCACAGCAGAGTGGTGAAGGCGGTAAGGCTGATCTTGGGACGTGATGCCGTTTCTGGCTGGTCCTCGTCGGCGTTTTGCATGTCGTTAGACTCGTCGGCAAGCTCAGCGATGGGACAGTTGCGGAAAAAGAACCACATAACCCGACCAACCTCGGGAGCGAAAGCGGCGCAGACGTCCGGCTCGTCGGTGGCGAGGCCATTGAGCAAGGGGATGATGTATTCGACGGCATCGTTGAGCTCCACTTCTCGGATCCAGTCGGGCAGCGACTGCGAGACCAAGACTCTATGGAGGGCCATGTCGCTCTTGGCGAACAGAAAGATGCGCTCAAGCGTATTCAGACCCTCGTCGACGTTCTCGACGCCAGCGCCATAGCCGAGCTCGTCTTCGTCTTCGTCGTCTTCATCTTGCTCGATGCCACTGCCGCCTTCTTCCATCATGGCGTCGATGGGCTGCGCTTCACCAGCATCGAGTCCGAGCGCAGATGGCATGACCGAGTCGGAGACCTGTGCATCTCCCTTAATGCCGAGCTGTGGCTGCAAATCTTGCTGACTGCGCTCGTCGCGGAAAAAGTTGAGCATGGTGCTGCCCGTCGAGCCCTTCTGCGCAGCGAGCGAGCGAGCCGAGTTTTCGGCCTGGACGAGTGGATCGAGCGGACTGCGCACGTGATCGACGATCGCAATGGGCGGCGGGACCACGCCGGATCTGGTGAGACTCGGTCGCTTGGGCAGCGAGGGGCGCTCTGATGGTCCAGCAGCGCTATTGCTGCTGCTGCCTTGCGATGTTGAATCATCGCCCTGACTTGATGCCGCGTTCGAGTCGTCGACGCCACCGTGCCTACCTCTTGCGCCGTCTTCCGACGTGTGCTCCTGGTCTTCGTCAATGGCATCGGCCGCATCAATAACATCCTCGTCACCGTACTCTGAGTCGTCCTGATCCTCGTCGTTGGTGCCTACGCTCTCTCTCTCGGAGTTGGAGCCGTCCTCTTCCGAGCCGACGTCGTCCGGGTCATCACTGAGTTCGTACCCTGAACGGGGTGGCATAGCGATAAAGCTGCGCGTCTTGGGCGGGCTTTCGCTGAGACCCATGTTGGAACCGTTGGGCGCGGATGCAATCGGGTTGGAAAGCTCGAGGAAGGGAGAGCGTGGGGAAGTGGGCGAGATCTTGGGCGAAGGTGTTCTGGCGGGTAGCGGCAGCGCCTGGGGGATGGGCACTGATCCGCGGCGCTTCTTTGGATCGGCAACGAAGGCGGCCGAGGGCAACTCGGCCCGTTCGGGCAGCCACGAGGAGCCAGTGCTGCTGTTGCGATGCGAGACGAGCGCAGTGGCAGCGTCTACATGCGGAGTGGCCTCTGTGGCTGGCGAGAGCACCTTGCTGGCTGGACTGACAAGCGCAGAAGCAGCAACCTGTGGCCTGTAAGCGTCTGCAGCCGAGTGAGAGGGTGGGGTGAACCCGATTTTGATGACGGGCTCGGTTCTGGCCATCTCCAAGCTCCTACGAAGGCTTTTGGACGGATCATGGCTGTCACGCAGCCCACTCGGGCTCATGCGCAAGATGGGAGAGGACGAAGAACCACGCAGCTCGTGAGGTCGGCGTGCTTTGGGTCGTCCGAGCACCGTAGTGGAAGAGCCTGTAGGAGAGCCCGAGTTGAACGAGGTGGAAGGGGAGCGTGAGAGGTTGATCGAGTCGGACAGGGCAGAGGGCGAAGCGAGGCCGGGCGAACTTCCTGCGACGGGTGAGATGGAGCCCATCCTACGCAATTGGTCGGCGCGGTCCGGAGTGGAGGAACGAGGCCAAATGGAATCCCAGCTGTGCTGTGCATCTGGGTTGGCGGGTCCGGTAGGTGGCGAGGCTGTCGGCAAGATGGGCGAAGGCGCACGGAAGGGAGCCGTGGCAAGTTCGGTGCTGGCGCGGCGAGCGTGTGCGAGACCGGTGTGCGGCGACATTGTGAATTGAAGGCGCGGTGAGATGGGCGCACCGGTGAAGGTGCGAGCAGGAGACGAGGTGCGCCGACTGCTACCTTCAGACAAGTGGTGAGCGGCGCCATTAGGTTGATGTCGATCGGCGTTGCGAGCATTGAGCCGACGCGCTTCTAATGTGAAAGTTGCATCAGGGGAAGCACTTCCGGTGCTGCTAGCGTTGGACCCGGAGCTAACCTTTCGCGTAGACGGGTGAAGGGTAGGAGAGCTGGAGGCAGAGAGGTGATTGATGGAGGTGGGTTTGGACCGTGTCGCAGAGAGACCGGAGATAGGGTCATGTGTTCCGTTCACAAGGCGAGATGGATCCGACGACGAGGTCGAAGCTGAGGTATGAGCTGAATCAGATAAAGTTGCTTGAGCATCTGTGTTCCTTTCGCCAGCTATAAGCTCAGCGATAGCCCAAGGTCGATCAAGAGAAGACTGCATGGGCCCAAAGCCTAGTGTAGGGCTAGTGCGGTCCTTTGTGTCGATGGAGTGGTTGCGGTTGTGGTGATGATGCCTGCCTCGCGCAGTAGAGCCCATGGGTCGAGATGGAGGCTGATCAAGTCGAGGCGACAGACTGAAATTGGCGTTGAAGCCATCGTCCGAGACCTTGATTTCGGGCTCCTTGGGACGATCTGCAGCCATGGTCGGTGCGTTTAGGGCAACAGGCCACTCGAGTGTGATCGAGTGCCTTGGCTAGAAATGAAGAGAGCTAGGTAGGATGAAATCAGACCAGTATTTTGGCGCCGTAAAAAGTATATGATTCGGGAGGCACGATCAGGACCAAGATGGTGAGCGACTTTCTTTTTCGTTGCGCTGCAATGCTCAAGGTGACGGTAGTGCGCGATTACAACCTAGACATGTTGCTGTGTCGGACGAATGAGACAAAGCGAGTTGGGAGGTACGGCAGGTGTGGCAGCGTACAGGCGTGTTGCTATCGCCCGAATCTGTTCGAGCCGACTAGATTTGGTGCCAATCGATCGAGACGAATGTGATGATAACGGAGGGCCGATCCGGGACGGATTAAGCTGCACCGTGTCGCACCTGCGCACAGTGATTTTGAGGTGATGATGATGGTGGAGAGGAGGGTGATCGCAGATGCTCTTGTCAGTGAACGATCTGGACGCCCCGGATCTGAGCTGCTTTCGGGCTGAAAAGAACCCTTGATCCTTTGACGAGGATATCGACGACGACGAGCAAAAGCGTAAAAAGCGCAAAGGCAGGGCGCTTTTTTTTTTTTTTTTTTTTTTTTTTTTTTCCTTTTCTTTTCTTTTCCCATTTCTCGGCCAATCGCGCCTTTCCCTCCCGACAAAAACACAGAAAAAAAAAACAGGCCGAAAACAAATGAAAGTATGATCTCACAGTATCAATAAATCAGCTCGAAACCCTGTCTTGCTTGCCTTGCTTTCTCCCTTAGCCAGAGGGTTAACCGCACAGCATGGTGATGTGAATGCCTCGAATGCACAAGCTGGCAGAGCGACCATTGGTTAAGCCTCGTCCTGGCAAATTAAGACTTCGACAAGTTCACATCAGCACTCGGTGGCGGATCAGTCAGCCATTACTCCAGGATCGGGAAAGTGTTCCGCTTGAGCAATAGCAGCGTCTGGTCATCTCAATGCTCACGGAAACAGCGCATTCAGCACACGTGAACCTGGTTTGAATGTTTCGATAGTAAGGCAGAAGCGAGGCGCGGCAGACATAGGAGTACAAATAGAAGCGACGGAGAAAAGAATGTGAGGACGCATGAGGAGGGGACAAGGTGGTAGAAGTCGGATCAGACGAGTATCGGAAGACGTCAACGAGACTTGGTGAAGGGAGCCGAGACGGGAAAAGCAGTAAAGGCGCGCTATGATTACGAGCAAGCGTCTGTTTGGCGAGCGCTATTGACCAGTTGATTGCGCAGGATGCTCATGTAATACAGAGGATGAGCTTGTCTGCATCCCGATTGCGACGAAGCGCCGCCCTTCAATCGATGCACATGTGAAGCTCGTAGACAATTGCCGCAGATCGTGAAGGGCTTGTCTTTAGATGACGTGTCGCTGGATGGGCACTAAGCAAGGCCAAAGGTGTTCTCGCCGGAGTACGAGACGTACAGGAAGCCGTCCTCGTCTTTGTGCTCTTCGTAGATGGCGCTCATCAGCGCTGCTGTAGCTGGAAGCACCTCGTCTACAAAGATGAAGATGGCCTTTTCGGGAGCGAGCTTGATGCGCTTGCGGATGACATAGACGAACTGGCCCACTGTGAGATCCGAGGGCACGAGGTACTTTTTCTTGTCAATCGTTGGGATGTCGGTGCGGTCGGCCTTTTCGCAGATGACAGGGATGCGATCCGGGTACTTTTGGCGGATCCTCTCGGCCTCAGCCTTGCGCTTCTCAAACGAGTGCTCGTTCTTGAATGCGGAACGCATCGTGATCGCTGAATACTTGTCGCTCGCGCGCGTACGGAAGCTTATCAGTCGATGGGAGGGAGGTAGATACCTCAGACAGGTCTTCGTTTGACGCTCTCGATTTAGATGCGGATCGCCCCTTGATCGGATTGAGCTGAAGCAGCGTCAGAGGTGGATCCGTCGAAGTAAAGGTGCGTTCGACCGGAAGTGCTGGCACCCTTTGCAGTAGTTGGTACAACGGGTGGATGCGGATGGTATCGAGGATGCGTGCTCGAGAGTTCTACGTCTTTTGCAGGCTTATGTCTGTTGTGATCGAGTAGAGATCGTGAGCAGGCAGAACTGCTCTCAATGTTGGATAGGTGGATGAGGCTGCAAACGAGATGATGGTGAGGATGACGACAGCTTTATCAAGCGGATGCGCAGAGAGCAACAGGGACCCTGTGGAGGAGCGGCCCAAGTCGCTGAGCAGGCGGATTGGCCACAGAGTCACACACTCAAGACTCAGACTGACACTGTCACTGTGACTGGACTGCGCCCCAAGCACAGTCGGTGACTGTATACACGCGCGCGCTGCACATTCAACGCTGCTGCGCCGTTCTTTCACTCTGCTCGCTGTGGCTCATTCACGCAGGACCCTTTTTTGTGATTGTTCAAAAAAGAGCCCGCACGAGCCCGCACGAGCCCGCATTGTTTTCAGAGGGAAAGTATCGAAGCAACTGTGTGTGATTTCAGGCTGCCCCCGTGCCTCGCTTGAACCCGATGCTGTGTTAAGTCGCTCCGATGCCTTGACTTTCGGCCACCCCGATGAGTTCATCGTCATCGCCACTGAACGGCTAAATCGGGATTGCATTGGACGCGTTGTGGAAGAAATACGACACGCTTGCAATTTGTGCACTTGGCCTCAGCTAGAGTTGAGTTTGTCAATCTCATCGGCGCAGCAGCTCGAAAGAAAAACGACCAAGGCCCGCTGCCGCACAAGCCTCATCTGAATCGACGGACGACTTTTGACTCAGCTCTTCGTTCCGCATCCTTTTCCATCTCTCTCTCTCTCTCTCTCTCCCGCCATCACTTCCCGACAGCACGTTGCCGCTGTAGCCAGAGTAAGGCTCGATCAAGCTAGCAAAGGCTCTCGGCCATCTCAGAGGGGAAACGGCTTTTACGACACCACAAGACCATCGTCAGAGACATACATCATTTACGAGTCATTTACGTCAGGGAACGAACGAAGGCACTTTCTTCGAGGCGGAATTCCATTCTGGGCTCAAACATATTCGACCATGTCGGACCAGATCCAGATCGACGCCGGTGCTTTCCAGCGCAGAGTAACCAAGCTCCTCTCTGCCTGGAAGGATGGCAGCGCCGACGTTGAGCAGCTCGCAGGCGTCGACTCGCTCCTCGTAGTCATGGGTGGCCAGAACGAAGAGCTTATCTACTCCAAGACCACCGCCATTCACTCCTGGCTGCTGGGCTACGAATTCCCCTCCACCGTCATCCTCTTCACCAAGACCGCCGTCACCTTTGTTACCAGCGCATCTAAAGCCGTCCACCTCGAGCCGCTCAAAAAGAGCAGTACCGGCTTCGAAGTGGACATCCTTAAGCGATCCAAGGATGAGGCCGCCAACCGTGCCATCTGGGACGACCTCATCTCCCGCATCGACGCACAAGGTCCCAAGGTCGGTTGTTTGCCCAAGGACAAGCCCGTCGGCAAGTTTGCCGACGAGTGGCAGTCGGTCTTTGAAAAGGCGCAGAGCACCAAGGACTTCAAGATGATCGACGTCAGCGCCTCTCTCAGCGCCGTCTGGGCTGCCAAGGACGAGGACGAGGTCAAAGCCATCAAGTACGCCTCCAAAATGAGCTCGGCCATCATGTCCGGCTACTTTGAAAACGAAATGTCCACCATCCTCGACGAAGGCAAAAAAGTCACACACGAGCAACTCTCGGAGCGCATCGAGGGAAAGCTCGACGATACCAAGATGTTGAAAAGGGTCAAAGGTCTCGAAGGTGCCGACTTTACGCTCGCCGATTGGTGCTACACCCCCATCGTCCAGTCCGGCGGCGAGTATGACCTCAAGACCTCGGCCGTCTCTACCGCAAAGCGTCTGCAGGGCGCAGACGGCAACGGCGGTGTGGTAATCGCCAGCATGGGCATCAAGTACCGGAACTACTGCTCCAATATTGGCAGGACCTACCTCATCGACCCTCACAGCAGCCAGCAAAAGATGTACGCATTCTTGCACGAACTCCAAACCGAGCTCGCCGACAAGCATCTCCGTGCCGGTGCCACATGCAAGGACATCTACGCCAAGGCCGTCGACATTGTCCATGCCAAGGACGACAAGCTCGTGCAGTCATTTGTCAAGAACATCGGCTTCGGAATCGGCCTTGAGTTCCGCGACAGCGCCTATGTTCTCTCGGGCAAGAACAACCGCGCCCTACAGCGCGACATGGTCGTCAACCTCTCTGTGGGCTTCCAGGACCTCGACGACCCTAACCACAAAGACAGCGTCTACTCGCTGCTCTTGATCGACACACTCCGTATCAACGAGGACGGTGCTGCCACCTTCCTCACCGACCGTGTTCGTGGCACCAACGATATGGCCTTCTTCTTCAAGGACGACGAGGAGGAAGAGGAGCAGGAGTCCCGCAGGAGTCCCGTCAAACCAGATGGCAAGGTCACGCCCGGTGGCAAGGTGCTCCGAAACAAGAATCGAGGTGCAGCGCTCGACGACACCGCTGCCAAAAAGATGAAGGTGCACCAGAAGGAGCTCGCAAAGCAGAAGCAGGAAGACGGTCTCGCCCGCTTTGCCGGCGAAGATGGCGAAGGCAACGCCTCCAACGAAAAGGTGTTTAAGAAGTTCGAGAGTTACAAGCGCGAGAACCTGCTGCCAACCAAGGTGGCCGACCTCAAGATTCTAGTCGACCACCGAGCCCAGTCGATCATCCTCCCCATCTACGGCTATGCGGTGCCGTTCCACATCAACACGCTCAAGAACGTGAGCAAGAGCGACGAGGGCGAGTACACTTATCTGCGTCTCAACTTTGTCACGCCCGGTCAGATCGCCGGCAAGAAGGAAGACGTTCCTTTCGATGACCCGGATGCTACATTTGTGCGCAGCATGAGCTACCGCTCCACCGACTCGCAGCGCTTCTCCGAACTGTTCCGCGAGATCGCTGAGCTGCGAAAGTCGGCGACCAAGCGTGAGGCCGAAGAAAAGGAGCTCGCCGATGTCGTCGAGCAGGACAAGCTGATCTTGGCCAAGTCGAGAGCATACACGCTGCCCGAAGTGTTCCCACGACCCGCCATGGAGGGCAAACGTGTGCCGGGAGACCTTACCATCCACCAAAACGGTCTGCGATTCTCGTCGCCGCTGCGACCCGACCAGAAGATCGACTTGCTCTTCTCCAACATGAAGCACCTCTTCTTCCAGCCATGTGACAAGGAGCTCATCGTCATCGTTCATGTCCACCTCAAGTCGCCCATCATGATCGGCAAGCGGAAGGCCAAGGATGTGCAGTTCTACCGCGAGGCCTCGGACGTGCAGTTCGACGAGACTGGAAACCGCAAGCGCAAGTACCGATCGGGCGACGAAGACGAGATTGAGCTCGAGCAGGAGGAGCGTCGCCGCCGATCGCAGCTCAACAAGGAGTTCAAGGTATTTGCCGAGCGCATCGCCGAGGCGTCCGAAGGTCGTGTCAGCGTCGATGTGCCGTACCGCGAGCTTGGCTTCAACGGTGTGCCGTTCCGCACCAATGTGCTGCTGCAGCCTACGACGGACTGCCTGGTGCATCTCACCGATCCTCCTTTCCTGGTCATTACGCTGACCGATGTCGAGATTGTACACTTGGAACGTGTACAGTTCGGCCTGCAGTCGTTCGACATGGTGTTTGTGTTTTCCGACTTTTCACGTGCACCGATGCATGTCACCTCGATCCCGACCACGTCGCTGGACGATGTCAAGCAGTGGCTCGACTCGGTGGATATCTGCGTGACGGAAGGTGCCGTCAACTTGAACTGGGGCGCCATCATGAAGACGGTCAACGAGGATCCCTACGACTTTTTCGTCGAAGGCGGCTGGGGCTTCCTGCAGTCTGGTTCGGACGACGAAGGATCGTCCGAGAGCGAGTCTGGCTCCGAGTTTGGTAGCGACATGGACGACGGGCAGGAGGAGACGGACGAGGAGTCTGACTCTGGTAGCGACTTTGGCGATTCGGCCGAGGACGAGAGCGGGTCGGAAGGTTTCGAGGATGAGAGTGACGAGGGTGAGGACTGGGACGAGTTGGAGAGGAAGGCCGCTCGTGCTGACGAGAAGAAGCGTAGGCAGCAGGGTGGATCGGACGATGAAGATACTGGCAAGAAGGGCAAGCGTCGCTAGTTGCGTCCTCTGTAATGATATACGAGCATATCAATCTCTTTTTTTTTTTTTTTTTTTTTTTTTTTTTTTCTCATCAAAGCATGCCGCGTGGAATTGACTGAGTCGGACAGCTGTGGCCGAACGCATCCATAGCAAGAAGCATGAAGTGTGATGAGTGTTGTACAGGGTTTCCATTGCAAAGTTGGGTATAGAGATGCTTTGACGTGAGACGGTAAGACGGTGAAGAGGCGTGACGAGCTAATCTTCATCCGTCAGCTCGCTCAGATCCGACTCGTCGTCTTCGAGTTGTCCTCTGCGCTGATTACGAATGTCTTCCAGTCTCTGCCCATCCGCATCCTTCGCATCAACCTCCTCGTCGTTGTACCCTTCCAAGTGCACTTGATCCGGAAACCAACCGAACGAGCTCATGCTGACCCTAAACTTCGCATTCGGATTCGCGTGACCAAAGTCGATCGTCACACCCTCGCCTCTACCGTGAACGATGGTAATACCTTCCTGTTGCAGTAGCTGAGCTTGACGTGTAGCAGCGTGACCACCGTCGCCTCTGTCTGCGATGGCTCCTGATGACGAGATGACGCGGTGCCAGGGTACGGTGGGGTCTTGGAGGAATTTCAGCGCTGATCCGACCAAACGCGAGTGCGAGGGGTGGCCTGTCAGCCGGGCTATGTGGCCGTAGGATGTTACTCGACCGTAGGGGATGAGGCGGGCGATGTCGTATACTTTGGCTGTGCGAGGCGGAGGGGGTAATGTGGTGAGTCGGAGAGGGTTTAGGAGAAGTTTGAATTCAGGTACGAGACAAGAACATACCGTGAAAGACTTCGGGGTTGACTTGCGGCATGATCTGCGCCTTGTCTGAGCGCCAGCCCGAAATGTGGATGATGGACCCACGGCTGAGTAGATGGCAGTGGAGCGGCGGCTTTCTTGTTGAGATGGAAGAAGGAGGGGAATAAAGTTGAACCGGCGTCGAAAGGCCAATACACCAATTTGGTGGGAAACCGGGCGGCATTTTCTTGGTGCGACTTTGTCCCCCGTTGAAAGAACCCTCTCAGCCTGTTTGTTGCCTTGATATCCGAGCACACGACCAAAGATGCATTCGACACCAGCTGGCCTTCCTGCCTTGCAACCACCACCATTACCGATCCTCTTCTTCCCCTCTTCCTCAACACGAGGATGCTCGCCACAGCCCTTGCACCGCTGGCCAGCGTCAATGCGCGCCTAGCCCAACCCGTACACCCGACTCTGTACCCTTTCCCCCTCGCCACAACGCTGCACGCCCTGCGCGTCGCTATCGCCTACCGAGGCATCTGTGCCGGCTTTCGCGCGCGACGACGTGCCGAGAACAAACATTCCGCCGCAGACCTGCACGTCTCCTTCCTACGCGATGCAGCCGGCTTCCTCGTCATGGCATGGGGAGGCGGCTTCATCGCCAACTACGTCCTCTGTCAAATTCCCGGTCAGCTGCTCACCGTCTGGCCGTGGATCAACTACCTCTCCGTCTACGCGGCCACAGGCGTACTCATCTCCATCGCAGGTGCACCGTCAGCTAAACTGCTCGACCTGACACTTCCCGTGCTGGACGGCGCTACACGAACAGCAGCCACGTACGGCGGAGTCAACATGGTCCTCAACCACGCCAACCCCGCTGCTAGGTCGAGTCTGCTGCTCCAGATCATCATTGGCACCATCTCGGCGTGCGGAGGCGGAATCAGCGCGTTCACGCTCAACGTGTTCGATCCGCTCGGTTGGACTTTTGCCACTCCGCCGTTTCTAAAGGCGAAAAGCTTGGTCGAGTTTACCGACATCATCGCCCCCGCGCTGGCAAGTGCCGTGTTTGGCGTGCTCACCCTCAGCCACCCCGGGTACGGCTCGGTGCTGACGTACGTGCATTCGACGCCCAAAGGCTTGTTGAGCCAGGAAGGTGGCAAAGCGGTTATTTCGTTGGTTATCGGAACGTGTTTCTTTGTCAGGGCGGTTTGGCTGCATGTTCTGTTGCCTGCCCGCGGCGCTGCGCCGGCGAAGCGTGCCACTGCCGGGAATAAGGCGACTCGTAGCGTGACTGCTAAAAAGGCCTAAATCACAGCCTTTTTGCATCAAAGAGAAGATGGTGTAAACGACACTCTCAGACAAGATGCAACATGAGAGCAAGAAAAGAACAACGACTTCCAGGCACTTCCAATGTATACGTACTGTATATCCGTGTATGCTTCGTTCCACGCATCAACCCTAACCATTCCAACCCCTCTAAGCTTTGCTCTTCGCCTCGCCCTCAGCAATCACCTTTTCCAAAATCGCATTCACCTTATCCGCCAACTGATTGCCCAACGCATGACCGGCATTGTCGAACTTGTGAAACTCTGCCGTGGTCAACTTGTCGCGCAAATAATCCGAGTTGCGCGGGTCGACCAGATAATCCTCGTCGCCGGTCAAGATGGCGATTTTCCCGACGGTTTTGTCGATGCGTTCGAGATCTGCGTCGGGAACGTTGTGCGTGACGGCGGCTTTCATTTGGCTTACGGCGCCGTGGAGGGATTGGCGGGTGGTGAAGTGGAAGCGCCATTTGAACATGTCGTAGAGGACTTGTTGGTGGGTTCTTCCTTGAGGGTCTTGTGGGTGGGGTTGGGAGAGCCAGGATGTAGGGAAGAGGGTGGTAATGAGACGGTTGAGGCGGTACTGTTCGCTGTCGAATCCCAGAGTTCTTCCACCCAGCACGCGGGCGAGGGAAGTGAGACCGTAGGTGGGGGTGCGAAACCGACGACCCGGGGTGGCAGAGATGAGCGAAAGCGATGCAATCACCTCTGGTCGCTGACGTGCCATTTCCAACCCAATCATACCGCCCATCGACACGCCCGCCACATGAACGCTCGGCTTCGACTGTCCTTTAGAGATCCACCCGAGATACTCGAGCAACTCAAACGCATCCTGAGCCATTTCCGACGTCTTGTACCACCCCGCAGGCGTTTCCGAGTTGCTCACACCCCGATTGTCGAATACCAAACACGAGTAGCGAGGATCTTTGCAAAGATGCTCCACCTGAGGCAACCAGCCGAAACACGAGTTGTTCAACCCCATCACAAACGCTACTTTAATGGGACCCGATCCGTGGACCTCGTAGTAAAGCTTGAAGCCGTCGGTGCTGTTCTTTTGCAGTCCGGCTCGTCCGACACCGACGACGGCATGGCCCTTCTTGTGCACAGTGGCCGGGTTGAAGACCGTGGGGAAGTAGTCGTTGCCCGCGGCTGCCTTGGCCGAATCGAGGTCGGTTTGCGTCGCACCGGTGTATGCGGCGCCGATGGGCAGGAGAGCTTCCGTAGCCATTGTTTCAAGGGGTTGGATGGATAGTGTGTCTAGAGAAAGGGTTCCGTTGGGGTGTATGCGTACGGAGATGTAGAGCCACTGCTAGGATTCTAGAACGGCTCGAGATGGGAGGGTTCTAAAGAGCGCAAGTCCGATTTCAATGGAGAAGAGGAAGGCAGTGGGGTGTCCGATAGGAGGGAAAAGCAGATGGTGGTGGTGTTGGAAAGCAATCCATTGTCAGCTTAGATCGGTCGTCCCTTCAAAAGATGTGTGTTGTATGCGGATGTGTGTTCTCCTGTGCGACACAAGAATGCGGACCTTTCACGCGCTCAATGCTCCACATCGAGTTGTGCGGCAACCTTGCTCACTCAGAAGCCGTCCGACAAATTCGGGAGTCGCTGCCGGTCCAGGAAGGGTGAAACTTGGCATTTTTGTGGCCTGCATTTTTTTGTGCCATTTTGTGCAGCAATTTTATTTGTAGGACATGTCTGTCAGACGTCGTTTCTTCTCCATGTGTTGTACAGCTAGATGGAGCAATTGTGAAGCATACAATTACATGAATGGAAAGGAACAGCAGCTGCTTCCTCATCGCACAACGTCGAGATGTCGGAAAGAAGCGTCGTCTCGTTGCATTGCCGTTTAGCTGGTACTCTTGTATCCGTCATTCGAACCTTGACCTTCTTTCCTGGTCTCTTGCAACGCCTTGGCCATGGCCTCGAGCCACACCTCGCATTCGATCGGTGCCTGTGCCATCCCAATATAGTGCGCATGCGCCAGCACAGGCAGTCTCCTTAGCGATCGACCCGAGAGACCGTTGCATTTGTATGCCAGGTTGAGCAGTTCGTACCCAGCCCTGCCTGACGCGCTTGTAGGCGTTTGACCGCCGGCGTGGATATCGTGATGCTCGCTGATCGCCTGTTGGAATGTCGGCAGTTGAATCGGCGAGACGAGTCCCACGCGCATGAGTTCGGCGAGACAGCTTTCAAGAATCCAGTAGATGGCCTGTGCTGGCGGCAGACTGACGTACTGTTTTATGTCGGCACGGTCGATGAAAGCGGTATCGATCGACTCGGTCATGTTGGACGTGGTCATGATGAGCACGTTTTTGCGATGTTTGAGCTTATCCAGCTGCGTAAGAAGTGCATTGACCACTCGGATCGCGTCCGTCGGCTCGCTTCCCGACGCAGCGGCACTTCGAGCAGCAGTCAGCGACTCGACTTCATCGATCAGCACCACGACAAACGCGTCTTCGTCCTCGACCATCTCGGTGATCATGCTAAACAGCCGCTGCACCAGCTTGCCCGATTCGGAGAACCATTTCGAGAACAAAGAGTGGCTGTTGATCTCGACCAGCTTGCCGTGCGAGTATCTGTGCGAAAGTCGGATCGCTAGCTTTTGTGCGAGGGCCTTGCAAAGACTCGTTTTGCCCGTGCCCGGCGGGCCGTGGAGGAGAACGACACGATTCCAGGAGACCAGGTTGAAGTTGACGTTGGCGTCCGAGAAGAGCAGCGTCGTGTAGATGTAGTTGAGCAGCTTGGGCTTGATATCGTCTTCGTAAACGAGACTGTCCCACACACCGTCCAGACTGCGGTTGGGCAGCTCAGAGACGCTTGCTGCTGTGGTCTCGTCACCTTCGTCTGCGTTTGGATCTGCGGCAGAGAATTCGTCGATGATGTCGGTCGAGGAGGGTTGGTAGACGTGCACTTGCAGCTTTGCATCCGAGATGGCGATCAATGGTGATGACGATGATGACGATGCGACTTCGGCAATTCGTATCCTGTCGACGTTGGCTGTGAGGAAGGGAGAGCTGCTCCAGTCTGTGATTTCGGTTTCACCTTGTAATGTTGTAAAGTTGGACGTCAAGAAGGAGATAGCTTCTGCTCGTACTTGGTCATCGTTGGCGGTAGAGATGGGCCGCAATCGTACTTCGACGTGCACGGCAATGCTGCTTGTACGCTGTGACCCGTTCATGGGAAGCGAGGGTAACGCCTTGGATTCCGTCTGCATCTGAGCCTGCCGCGCCGCTCGCTGGTTCCACTGTGATGTTTTAGCGTTTACGGTGCTTGTTTCCAGATTGGATAGGCCGCGTCCAGGTAGATCTTTGTACCCTTGGGGATGAAGTTTGCGATGGTTTCGATGCAAGAATGGCTCGTTCCTGAAAAACCTTGAAAGTGTTGTTCGACACCAACACTCCAATTTACAACAAGTAACACATCGCGAAACCGTGTCACGTGGTGAGCGCAAAAGTCAAGAAATGTTAAGCCTTCTCGACCTTCAATTTACACAAACAAAAGAAATCGTGCATCGAGATCGGAGCGCGCCGATGCAACACTCCACCTACGGCAACTTCGATAGCCTTCACGCCGGGCCAAGTTCTTCCGGACTGCTCTCAAACGCTCTGGTCTGCAACAAAGATGTCATGGCTGCACACTAAAGTTTGCCTTTTTTAGCTCGCTTTTTTTTTTTTTTTTTTTTTTCTTTTTTTCGCCTTTGCTGCGCTAGTTGATCAAGATCTCGCCGCAGTTTCACACTGCCTTGAACGCGGCTCGATCATCACATTGCTTTAAAACGGCAGCGACGGCAACCACGGCAACCACGGCAACTTGCAGTGCGTAAGGCGCGCGCATATGGAGCTCAGATATGCCACTGCGAGACTCACGCACCAAAACTAGATTCTCGGTGGCCCCAAGCTCAGAACGATACTGTGGTAGTGAAACGCAAGCGTTCTGAATCAAGGTTCAGCCTACGAGATAGTGGGCGCATGGTGACCAGCGCGGTAGCAGATCCGACCGTCATTGAGGCCTCGCTTGCACAGCCGACCCTGTGCTAAACGTCGCAGCGAAGTTGTCGGCCCTACAGGTTATGATTGGGCAACGATTTCGTTCTTTGTCATCTAGCTTGGTTCGCCAACGCCTTTGCAACAACAGTGTGCTACTGTAGGTTCGCAACCGCATGGCGCCTGCTATGCGAGGTAGCGTACCTTTTCTAGCCTATTTCATGCCTGCTTCTTTGTTCACCGGCCAATGTCTCTCTGTAAACGCTATCTTTCAAGACTGAAAGAGAGAGAGAGACCTTTCATCATATGGCTGTGCAACCACACGCTCGGGGCGCGAGGGCCGTCCACACTTGGGTTTCTTGGCTTTATCACGTACCAAATCAAGTCACGCCATGTTCGAAAGCGGAAGCCAAGGACCGAGAGAGTGTGTGTCATGGATGCCGAGATGGGCCTGCAGCTGATGTGCTGGTGCCGTAATCATGAGGCAAGACGATTTGATGCATGGTGTACGATTCGCTTCTCGGCTTGCTGTCAACGGCGGCGCGGTCTTTGAGTCTGGCGACCAGTCAAGGTGGAGTTGTGCCAAGTGCCAAGCGGGATGGTCGGCAGAGTTGAAAAAAAAAGGGATGTTTTTCCGCAAATGAATCTTTTGTCGCCGATGAAAGGGACAGTTCGTCCATTGGAAGATGCGTTGATGCGATGGAAGGGCAAAGCATGCGCTGTTCGGAGGTGATGCGAGGATCAGCACATTTGCTTTTCTGGATCACCTGCACAGGAATATACAGCGGTTGCAGGTTGAACGGCATCGTCTAAAACTGGCTTCCGACGACGGCGTCTCGCACGCTTTGCAGGTGAGAAGCGAGCAAGGATGCGGTGAGCGCTTTTCATCGTTCACAGCCGAGAAGAACAAAGGAGGAGCGGAGTTGAGCGACACGAGGCTTGCCTTGGCCGTCTCGCGATCTCCGCCAATTTTTTCACTGCAAGTTTACCATGTCAACCAAGCGAGTTTCTGAAGGAGGTTCGCATGATTTGGTGCCTTGTTTTGTCGCGGCTGCCGCTGCGGCTGCTGGTGGACACCTTGGCTGCGCAAGTTGCGCAAGGCTGTTCGCTGCACGCAGCATTGCTGGCTTTGCTGGTGAGACCCGGTTTGACTTACAGAGAGCCACAGGGGCTTTTGTCGTAGATTTCGTCTCAGGGGAACAGACTAAGGCGGCTCCGTCGGGCGTCCCAAGAGACGCACTTGCTCGGAGCTGAAGAAAGGTCAGTCAGATCTGCTCGCCTTTCATCACACGGGAAGGTTGGTCGGAACAGCCGAAGATCGGTTGGAATTCATTCAATCACATCAATGAAAGGATGCAACACAACTTAGTCCGACTCAGCACCCGTGCTGAGACCATTGAATTACCCGACGAAATGCAAGAGGACGAAAGCGATGGCTTGACCTTAGCACAATAAATTCGGCTCAGCTGCCGTCTAGACCCGACCGACGCTCATCACCATCGCTACGGCAGAGTTTGAGAGTTTCGATTGTTACTGACAGCAGCCAGTGAAGCAAACAGCGGAGCTTGATATGAGGAGCGAGCAGGCAAGCCCCTAGTAACTGCAGTAACAAAGTTCGTAAGAGCAATTGCCGAGGATCGGGTCGCCGCAACGAGGCTTCCTTGCCTCTTTTCCAAGGGGTGAACAATTCGAGCTCCGACCAAAGCCTTGGAGCACGAGTTTCAGGTCCCATGCAACTGGCACGTTTGCTGCCTCCCTCAACCCTCGTGCGAAAAGGATTACCATCGCCTTGCGATGCCAGAGGCGGCACTTTTGGTGATGGTCCCTGTTTTCGGACCCCGCTCTCGTCGTTTGCTCGCCTCGCCTCCAGTGTCGAAAAAAGTTGCCCCTTGCCTTTCGACTTTCATCCTGCTCCTGCGTTTGCGTTACATTGTTTGTCCAGGCTCGGGCTGAACAGAGAGGCGCTAGCAGAGTTCGGGCTTACCCTTTGGCTTGCTGAGTTGATCTCAATCAACTCCTCCCGCCCTTTTGCCCAAATTGATCTCGCTCGTCGATACTCCGAATCCGAAAAATTTGACCATTGCCGCTGAGCCAAATCACCCTAGCAAGCAGCAGGCAGCAGGCAGTCAGTAACCCCTTTGCTCGATGATGGATCTGGACCATCTTTTGCTTTTCCTTTTCATAGCCGCCGCTCCGCCCGTCGTTGGCGATCGCTGAACTCGACTCCGATGCATCATGGGCAGCCTTTTGCAGCACTTTATTTGAGCACTTGCAGGCACACAGCAGAGTCTTTGAGCCCGAAACCTGCTAGCGCAGCAGTCAGCCCTTCCCGGAATGCAATTCAAGGCCCCTTTGAGAGACTTGTTGAGTGTCGACAAGATTTCTAGACCCAAAGGCGCACCGCACCTGCTTTGGTGTGTACCGCGAAAACGCTTGCTTGACACCCAGCTTCGTGCCCAACGAGCGATGATCACCGGTCTTCCGCCTTGCCTGCCCCTTTCACCGCTCTGTTTGCGGATGCTGCTGTTCGGAAAGCCAACAATGACTTTGGCTGGACGACGACTGACTTTGGGATCAATCTCCGCAAATGAGAGGTAGCCATCAGTCACCTTACGTTGTCGTTGTGTCGATAGTGAAAGTGTCCCATGTGAGAGGAGCGGTGCCACACTCCAACGACCCTCGGATAGAGTAGGCCGCTCTTCGTCCAGCTATGGTGACACACAAGAGACAGGAGACGCTGTCAGCAGACGTGAGATTTGCAGGCCGAGGTTGGGCCAAGCTGCTTGGCAAGCTCGAATTTTCTCGGGGGCTTTCTCAGACAATCAGACGGGATGAAATCCATCGATTTACGCTGTTTGCTTCCGTCACAATTCGCTCGTTGACCGCTATCCATCTGCGTGCCCACTCTTTTGACCAAAAAAAAGGGGGGGGGGGGAAGAGCAAGCAATACCCCACGTTGGGTGATTGTTTCAGAAAGCCAGCCTTGATGAGTTGGTATCAGTGATGTTGAGGCTGATGGTGAATATAGACGGGTTGTCGGAAAAAGCTCGTGTTGAGCTAAAATTCTACAATCAGTTGATTTTCTGTACCAACTCCGAGGATCTTGCCGTTGTCAAAGTCCGGGTGCGGGTCAGGTCCCACAGAGAGAGAGAGTGCTTTGTCCTGTCTCGGTGAGACTCTTTATTTTTGGTGCCGTTCCACATGCTTTCGGCCCTTTCATGGCGTTCGCGCCTGCAGCTGTTCAATTTAGTGCCCTTTAAATCAAATTGTTTTTTTTCTTCCCGTTGTTTGGTGAGCAGCATGAAATATAACCTTTTTCCCCGTTCCAAAGAGGCAAGGCTAGAAAGGCAACTGGAAGCGTTTCGCCAAGCGATCACACAGACACAGACAGCCCTATCTTCCTCCCTCTTTGGGACACCGTGTGCGAGCTTGCGCATGTGCTTTTTCTTTTCCACGCTACGCTAGGACCGCCTCATCATGCAGTCTATCTCATTAGCTTTGTCCTGATTGCCACAGCCTTTTTGTTTGCAACTGCAGCCAGAGAATGCAGAAGGCGGGCGAGTTGGCAGAGGTCGGCAGCCGAAGCGTCTATATGTCAAGTCAAATGGTGGATGGGGTGAAATGAGGGAGGGCATGCGCCACATCGTTTCACATCGTGGACCATGTTGTTCCTCGCTTAGCCTGGACGGGAATGCTGGGGACCGCTGGGGACGTGTCGATGCAGTTCCGTAGAACTAAAAAAAATTCGCACCATGTGCTGCAGATGCGACTGCGATTTCTCTCTAAAGAAACAAAAAACGCCGCTGCCCGCTTGCGTTTTGCTCCTGGGCGATAAGTGTTAGCGTCTGAGTATTGCCGAGCGTTGCCGTTGGAACATGTTCTCACTTTCCCTCTCTCTCTCTTGCTCGCATGGTATATAGAAAATCATGCCGAGGGCACTATATGTGCGACCAGGTCCCGCCTTGTTGGCTTCGATTAGGAGGCGGGGCAGCGATTCAAAAAAAAGTTCGGTACCACAGCTCGGCTGCTGCGTACGTCAATTCTAGCCTGGATTTGCTGGGCGATACGGCTGGCTGCCCCTGCGCAAGGCTAGATGAGCCTGACCTGATTCACATTTTGCTGGACTTCGCCCTCGAGGCTTACAGCTGAGTTTGTAAAAGGTGCGTAAACTGCAAGGGGAATGGATGTCGCGAGCAAGGTTTTAGCATTCAATGGCAATTTACTCTACTGGATCGAGAATTCATGATATGGCCGAGCCTCGTCGATGTTGTTGTCAGCGACTTTGAACCCGTCGGAGCCTTTTTGTATTAAGTTTCATACGGGTCAGCGAGCCACAATAGGTTGCATGTCTATATGAGCGCAGGCTCTACTGTAGGTAGCTCTGGACACCATCGTGGGCACAGTGGTGAGCGCCACCACCTTCCATTGTCACACGTTGCAACGAGGAGGGGGAGATCATGTAGGTTGGCGTCACCAATCAAACCGGGTTTGTGACGACAAGGTGTCATGGAACGGCGAACCCCCGTTTCACACAAGCGAACCTGGAAGGGACGCACAATTGTGACACTTCATTGTGGTGGGTCGGTGTGCGTGAGAGCTAGATCGCATGCTTGGACCCCCTGATGATGGCAAGGAAGAGCAACGAGGAGCCGCACGCTGAAGTGCACAAGCTAAAGAACGGCAAAATAGACGAGGACCGGCCATCGCTTGGAGCAGGAGCGAGTCGACGACTAGCTTGGCCGGCGTTCCAGAGCGTAGTGGCCCTGACACGTCAGAATTCGCTACTCACCACTCAGGCCGTTGGCGAGGGCACACGCTCACCCAAGCGACTCGGCATTTCGCTCCCACTGTTGAGAGGGTTTTTCTTTGAAGAATTGTTCGTGTTCGCCATTCGGCCATTTTTGCCGTGAATCGATCCTTGGCCGGCATGCTTTCCCATGCCTTTGCGCTGCGCTGCGTGATGGCCGCATCAACGCGGGCCGTTACTGAGTCTGAGCTGGTACGGCGGTCGATCAGGGACGCATACTTCATTGCGTTGAAAGATAGATTCGGTCGGTCGAGCGAAAGTATGTTTGGGTGGGACTGTCGCCGTTGCTCCTTGACAAGATCCTAGCCAAATGAAAAGAGTCTCGAAGGGTCGACACCTATGTCGAACCTCGTCTGAAGCGAGAAAAAAAAAAAAAAAAAAAAAAAAACGTTGCTGGTGAAACTCGTTCAGGGCGCTTGGTTGGATTGGCAGCGAGGCGAGGCAGCCACGCTACGCTCCTCGCTTTGCTTGGCGAGCATCGTGTGACGAGCATACAGTACACTGCACCTAGAATATTTTCATATTTTTATTCCTAGCTCCGCAGCGAGTCAGCTGGGCTCCGCCCTGTCTTTTTCTTTCTTTTTCTTTTTCTTTTTCTTTTCTTTTCGCGTGCTAGCAGAGAAGGATGCAAACCGCTGCACGGCACCGCCCGCACTGGCCGAGGTGCGTTGTTTGAAATCAACCTGCGATCCTCTTTGGGTCTGATCGTCCCTTTCGGCCTTCAAGTCCCGCCGCCGTCTTTGAAAACATGCTCAGCTTCGGTCGTCATCTCCCAAGCTTCAAGTCGGCTGCTTCATTTGAGCTGCGTAAGCGCGTGTGGCGCTGCTTGATTTCGACGTTTGTCGTGTTCAAGGTTGCGCTCGGTCTACTCACGGCGGTGGAAAGCCAAGCCTAATAAAGGCGTCGCGGTAATTGCAGCGAGCGAGCGAGGTTCGAGACGAGAGAGGCTTGTTCAGGGCAATGAAAGCTGCTTTGCAGGGCCGGTCAGTTTCGAGAGAGGCTTGGGCTGTGCAGATGCAGCGTGTGGCGGTGGTTCCGCTGTAAGTTAGCCTAGCCTGTTGTGCTGTGCTGCGCTGTATGCTTTTGATGCTTGATGCTGATCCAAATCCCACCTCTGTTGCATGTGCATTTTTGGTTGGTGTCTCTGCGCCTACAATAGCGAGTCGGAATTCGACCTTGCGTCTGTTTAGCTTCCTGGGTGGAGAGACACTTCTTGCTCTCCCGCCTGAATGGTGCGCAGCCTCACAAGACCCAGATTCGCTCGCTTGCTTTGCGTAGGGGGGATTTCAATGTTGCGGGACTATAGGGCCAACTTGTTGGCCTGGCTTGAGTCTCGCTGTCTTTGTCTCTTTGTCTCTCCGTCTCTCGTCTTACTTTCGGCACGTCCGCCCTGTTTCCGTTGTTGCTGACAGGATCTCTTTTATTTTTATTTTATTTTTATTTTATCTATAGTCCTAATTGTTCGGCAATTCCGCTGGTGTTTTTGCCCCCTTTGTCTCTCGCTCGTCGCCTTGTTCTCCGCCGTCCACGCCGTCCACTCTTTAGGAGCGGAGCTGGGTGTTATTCTGGTTGAGTGATTTTGAGTTTCCGCAACGGAGGTGTTTGGTGTGGGTTGTGCAGATGTTAATGTGACTTTCTGGCTGTGTCTAGTCGGTCGGTGCATCATCATCACACACGGCACAGCAGACAGCATTCTGACGCTCTCTCAGCCACTGCTGCTTGCTCTTCCTGTTGCTTTCTCATGTTCCGCTTCCGCTTGGCTGCTGCTTACTGCTTATCCCTCTCCTGCTCCTCCTCGTCCTGCTCCCCCCTTTCCTTCAGGCAGCAACCTCGTTTGATACGACCCACTCCGCAAGCTCAACTTCGCCTCTTCTCCTCCTTGTTTCTCATCCCTTCCAGAGGCTCTTGCCAACATCGTACATCACCCTTCCATCTTTTCATCCGACATCTCTTCTTGGTCTCTTACGATTCTCTCTTTTCTTCCTCACGTTGGCTCCTCGACGGTATTGCCTCTTGCTTCCTTCGTTCCTTCTTACCACTACCCTTCTACCACTTCAGTATCCTCTCTGCCTTTGCTCTTACGACCCCCTAATTCCCCGCTCGTCACCTCAAGCAACAACATTGTCAAGGCTCTCTCTTTGTACTGTCTTCACCCTTCTCGACCGTCCGCATCGAGGCTCACGATCAACACCTCCCTTGTATCCTCACCTAGCGTCTCAGGCTCATCGGCTTACTTTCATACACGACCAGCTTGGGCCTCGACAACCATCTTCCTTCCGTTCCTCAGCATCACCATAGTAGCGCGCTTTACGCCACTCAACTCTGAAGCGTTTCCATCTACCAACACCTCCATGCTGGCATTCTCATTCTCATCCTGAATCTAGCATTCTTCCTTTGCTTGTCTCCTTCTTTCAGGCCATTCGGCACCAGCTCTGGCAGCGATCCGAACTCAAAGCCCTTGTCTACCAACCTCTGACCTGGCCTTACATACATCATGGTCTACCTTGCTCAACCACAGTCGGCTCTGCCCCTCTCTGAAGGCTTCCGCAAGGATCTTCTCTGCGACGCTCGCGGCTACCTCGGCAAGGAAAACTGGCCACGATCACAAAGGCAGTCCAACACATTCCACAAGCAAGCAGAGTGCGCCGCTGCTCTCGCTGCCATCCCCTTCCCAACAACAACAACGGACTCGGATGCCGAAGTGGAAGCCGCCACGGCTGCCGCTCCTGCTTTCAAACCATCTCAGGATGATGCCGACCTTAAGTCGTCCACCTCGGTCAGCGACTGGTGCGCTCAGATGGTATGCTACATCTGGTTCAGCGGAATCGACAGTCACGAACCCAGCTACTCGCTCTCCTCCGCCTCCAGCCCCTCGTCTCGTCCCGGCCGCCTCTCTGTCACCAGCTCGCCCACCGCCTCCACCTCATCCGCTCCCAAGCGCCACTCCAAGAAGCTGAGCCTCGGCAGCCTTTCCGAGGCCGTGTCCTTCTCGGTGCGTGACCTCCACAATGCCGTCGAGGCACACGCCCGCTCCGCTGTCGACTCCACCCGCTCTCGACCCAGCGCATCCGAGCGATCCAACGACCCGCGTCTGCTCCGCCTCTTCCCCCGTCGTCGCTTCACCGACTTTGTCCGCAACATGCTCAACACGACCCAGGTGTCCAAGTCGGTCATCATCCTCGCGCTCCTCTACATCCACAGACTCAAGTCCAAGAACCCGGGCCTGCGTGGTCAGGATGGCAGCGAGTTCCGTCTCTTTGTCACCGCCCTCATGCTCGCCAACAAGTTTCTCGACGATCACACATACACCAACAAGACCTGGTCCGAGCTGTCGGGCCTCAAGCTCAAGGATGTCACCAAGATGGAGATCGAGTTCTGGCTCGGCCTCTCTTCCAACATCCATGCCTCTGATGCCGACTTCCGCAGTTGGATTGCTACCCTCGAGACCCTCGCCGAGCGTCGACAGCTCGCTCTCAGCGCACACGAAGCCGAAAAGATCCGCCAGGCCGCCCTCCACCAACAGCACAGCTTTGTCCAGCAGCATTACCCATCCGCAAGACAGCCCGCTCTGCTTTCACCTCTTCAGGCACCTGGCCTTGCCTCGATCTACGACGCACCTCGCCGCATCGCTCACAACTCTCGTGTCAGCCAGTCGCGATCGTGGTCGCCCGAGCACCTTGCTGTCGACTCTCGCCCTCGCTCGTCGTCTGCTACCAGCCACTTGAGCCACGTCTACGCCTCTGCTCCCGCCGCCGCCGCCACCGCCACCGCTCCTGTGCCGAGGTTCGACCTCGACGCCAGTGTTCAGACCATGATGAACAACGCTGGTTACCCGACGCCGGCCACTTCGTCTGCTGACGCGAGGTTGTCGGCTATGGTGCCCAACCTGGCGGCACAGCCCGATGTCTGCACCGGTAGCAAGAGGAGCTACGCCCAGCATGACCAGACGAGCCCCCTCAGCGAGTCCCACTGCTACCGCTCCACGCCTTTGCCCACTCGAAGCGTCAAGCGACGCCAGGTGACCGACGACCGAGCACTGCAGGCCTTCACCTCGGGTCCACGCAACTATGGTTTGAGCCCTCCGTTTGCCCAGCCTTGCCCGCGAAGCGTGTTTGAGCCGCTTGTCTCGACGCCCAACACGCTGCTCGCTCCCTACGCCATCCAGCAGCAACAGGCAGGCGCAGACGGCATGATGTCCAAACACCACGCTCTGGCTTACTGGCAGTTGGCAGCAGGATACGACCGAGGCATCTTGGGCGTTCACATGCCCTGCGCACCCATCGCATCGCAGCAGAGCGACTACTTCCACTGGCAGCCAACGCACCCAAGTGCCAACGGCGAGCACGAGCCTTTGAACAACCTGGTGATTCGCAAGCCTCTCTCGACTACCACGCCATACCCCACCCCTCCCATCGACGCCTTTTCGCCTTTGCATCACCAGCACCACCACCAGCACCACCACGCTCACGGCGGCTACCCTTCCACCAAGCAGGGCCTCATGCACTCGCACGGCTGCGCCCAGTTTACAGTGCAGGCCCCGCACGCGCCTTTCAACAACGCAGAAGCTCACTACGTCGACCCGCTCTTCATCCGCTACTAATCGCCTCCCCCATCCCTCGCACTTGTTCCGCCGCACACAAATGATCAGTCTCTCTCGATTTAGCATCTCTCTTCTAGGGTCCTTTTCTCTCCAAAAGATCTAATCATCCCATCAATATGTACTTTTAAGCAAAGCATCTCAGGTTTTCCACTTTTTCACCGATAGGTTACCCTCCGTCGAGGGACTTTGTAGTTTTTTTTTTTTTTTTTTTTTTTTTTTTTTTTCTCCTCCTTCTTGACGCATTTCTCGCAAGCACGGTTTCTCGCATGATGTTCAATTGTGTGTGTGTGAATCGGCGTGTGGATGCGATTGCGATTGCGAGTGCGAGAGTGTGAGTGGTCGAAAAATGATGTAGGACAGTTTGCAGCCGTGATGGGACGCTGCGTGAGGGTGCTTCGAGAGTAGTGTTGGTTTGGCTACAAAAGACCAGCCTTGGAAACGGCCACCCGCGTATCGTTGACGCTGTACCTCGCCACCACCTTCTCAGTCGAAACGTAAACGTACTCTGCATCGGGATCCCAGCACAACCCGCTAATATTCACCGACGCATGCGTTTCGCTTCGCGCTGAAGGCTGTGACAGTGCCGCGCTGAGCAGATCCTGTCGCCTGGAGATCGAAGCAGTAGGAGTGGTAGAGGTTGGGTTGGTGAACCAGTCGGGCAGACTGGATCTAGTAGCGTTGCTGTCCGACACGCGGTCGATGAGGTCGGTTGCGCGGCTCCATTCGCGCATGAATGTTGCGTGGATCATGCTTCTGCGTTCTCGTTCGCGCGCGATGGCTTCTTCTCCCCCTGTGACCGTGCGGAACCGCTCGTCGGCTGCTAAGCGTCGTTCGAGCCATCCTTCCCCGCCAACGATGCTGCTAGCACTGACGCTGGGGCTGCTACTGCTCGCATCGTGACTACACGCCGTTGCAGGAGCAACAGGAGCCGGAATCGTCTGCGTCTTCTGAAACGTCACGGTATCCGTAATATTCCAAAAGTTCATATGCTCGGTGAAAGCCAAGAAGCGCCCACAGGGCGAAAACTTGGCCACACGTGCTGCACCACTGCGTGCACTCGCCTGACTCGTGTTCACCGACGCCAACTTCTTACTGCTCCTCACATCCCACACCGACACGACGCCGTCCTGACTCGCCACGGCAAATTTGGATCCGTCGGGTGTCCAGGTGGTCGAAAAACATGCATCGCTCGAGGCAGTGTAGGTAGCCAGCTTGACGTGCTCGCCCGATCGAGAGACGGAATGGATAAACACCTCCGCTGTATCTCCCACGGCTATGAGCGTGCGTTGATCGGGTGAAAGAGAAGAATGGTTGATCGCTGTGGGAAAGTGGAGGGTGGTGTTGCGAGATAGGCCGGGCAGACCGGACTCGATCCGACCGCCCGCACCTGGAGAGGATTTGGGTGGGCGAAGCTTGTAGAGCTTGATAGACTGATCATTGTTGGAGACCATGACTTTGATGGGTGCCAAGATTTGCTCTGGAATGGCGGAGGTGCTGGTGGTGGCTGTTTGTACTTGTGATGATCGACGCCATCTTGAACTGCGATTGACCGAACTTGGATCAAATCCATAGGCTGCAGCTAGCTCGTCGAACACACTTTGGGGGAGTAGTGCTTCCACCTCTTTGTCGCCAAAGAGCAAGCATGGTCTAGCAACATTGGAGGGGGAGGAGGAGGAGGATGCGAGCGACGAGGGTTCGTCTCTGGCCCATGGCGAGTACGACTGTGGGATAGAAGAATCTTCTAGATCCGGCTTGGAAGGGCTTGCCGAGCAAGACGCAGCGGCGTGCGAGGGCAAGGGGCGTGAGGTGGAGGAAGGATGGTTGAGATCATGCTGGATATTGATAGCATTGTTGATGGAGCCTCCTGTTGGTGTACGTAGAAGCCAAGGCGCAGGTGGCCTCTCTGCGTACGATGAATCCAAATGCGAGCTGGTCGCAGAAGACGAGGGAGAGTGTAGCGGACGTAGGGACAGCTCGCCATGCTGACCACCTGCAGCGAGAAGACCGCAGCCGGTGGTGAGGCAGTTGGGCTGGAAATCGAGGGTGCAGTAGGTGGACGGCGGTTTGAGTGTGGTGAAATCGGCCTGCTCCACCTGTAGACGGCTTACAAAGAGGACCCTGTCTTTGACGCCAGTGTGCTGGAGTAGATCTCGCAGTTGAATGTGATGGATGTTGACGCGAGCGGGGATGATGTCTGGGTCGACGTTGATGTGGTCGACTGAAAGAGTCATTTTGTTGAAGGGAGCGCTGAAGCCACTGAGGATGTGACTATGATATGAGGGCGATATGTGACTTCATCGGGATGCGAGTGTGGGGACGGAGCGACGGTGAACGAGCGAGCCGTGATGATCCCAGATAACGACTTGAGCTGGCGACAAGCAAAGTGGCTGTGATGAGGGAGAGGGAGAGGGAGCAATCGTCGGATGTCGAGTAAGCGCGAAATGTGACAGTTGCCAAGGGAGAGCGTTGCAGAGATAGAAAGAGGGGCGTAGAGAGTCGAAAAGTGCGGCTGGTGAGCGCAGTGCTGCAAGCGTATGCAGCTTGTTCTCAGACCCTTTTCTCAAGCAATCACGGCACTTTAGCAGAGGATTACGCAGGTTCTACTACTCCACATTGAATGAAATTTGGCCGTTTGTCGGCTGAAAAATGCTCAAGCCTGATACCCATGACACGTTGGTATATCCAAGAGATCTGGAGATTGACCTCGTCGGCAGCACCGAGAGCTCGAATACAAGCAACGCCAAAGCAAAAGCACTGTGGGTATCACAGACGCTACTCTCACGCTTGTCCACAATCGACGTCTCTTGGCTGGCGCAGCAACTAAGCTTTCGGACGAGACCCGAAAATCAAAGAGTGTCAGCTGTGTCACTCTAACACCATCACCAAAAACCAATGTCCTCCTCTTTCACCTCGTCTCCCCCGCATCGAGCTCGCGATGCTTCGGTCGAGCGTCCGGGTAGCCGATGAGCTCGTAACTTCCTGCAAGTAACGAGGTTCTTGAAGGTGTGAGCTAAGATAGCGCTCATTCTAACGCTTGCACAGCTGAGAACAGCCGCGGATGGCTTTACGCCAAGTCGCTTTTCAGAAATTTTGGTGTCTTTTTTTCTTTTTTTTCTTTTTTTTTTTTTTTTGGCGGCCGAGCAGTGTTCCATCAAAAACGCCGCCTTTCTTTTTCAAGAAGTTGTCTACACGACATCCAAGGCGCGAAAAAAAAAAAAAAAAAAAAAAAAAAAAATTGTCCATCACCGCCAAATTGGACTTGGCCTCATGCAGCGCCGAGCGGCATCCGTCTTGCACCCCTCATTTGTGTCTGATATCTCGTCACACAAAGCAGACGCTGCAACTCTGATCGCCTCGAACCGAAAACATCAATGTCAGCAATCCTCAGTGTCGCATTCCTACGAACTTCACTTTGCGCATAGGCATAGGCTTGAATCCTGAAAGGCACGACAAAATTATCAGCGAATGGGAGGGGGGTCCGAATTATTAGACCAGTCAGCCCTTTTTGTTGCTTCGATCACGATGAGGCTTCTCTTTGCATTACGACGACCTACGAACCCTACCAAGGTGCGCTCAGAGACTGTAAACGCCTCTCATTGTCATCCAACAACGGGCAGTCGGTACGTGTATGGGTCATCGACTTATCGTGGCTCGTGTTGCATCTGGTCTATGCCTTTATCCTAAATGTCTTTGGTATCTAAGCTGGGTGCTGAAGCCCATACGCCTGTAACAGTCTGTCTATATTGCTCATGTCGCCTTACAAGCGGCCTTGAGCATCTAAACGAGGGGGCAGACGGAGCACCAAGGCCAATTTGCTCATGTCGTTTGGCAAGCAAGCTGGCACCCCACTACTCGGCCATTTGAAGCATAAACAGTGCCTAGTCTAGTGAGAGCTGAGCGCAGATGCTTGATCGGATACTCTGAGGTATTGGAATGACTTGTATACCGTCGGATAAGACCGGCTTTTGTCTTGTAGGTACTGCACTGCTCGCCTGATCATGTGGTACATGTTTGGCGAGGCAAGTCCATTGAAACCAAGTCGGGCAACAAGTTCATCTGCGGTATATACTTGCGTGCCACTCCGACGCTAGCAAGACCGGGTGTCGATGACTCTGTTGAGGTGAACAGTGTGCAACGCCGTCTGAGCATGCTCTGGACTGAGCGCTTTGCCTTGTGGCAATCAACCTCAACTAGCTGCTGCGTGTCAAAATTATGCCCGATGTTTGGCCAGGGTTCGTGCCTTGGCTTTGTGCATCTGTGTGTGTGTCAAAATTATTTGTCTCGGTCTGTCTCTTTTCCAACAAGGCGCAACATGCTTTTGTTCCTTTGGAGTGTGTCGCTTTCCACTCTGAGCCTTTTGCCCCACTTTACCGCTGCGACTGCAACTGCCACTAACCCGCTCCTCTGCTCTGCGCTATTCGTTCTCGCCCCCCATTGTTGAGCCTCATTCGACCTTATCCCTTTTGCTTGGATCTGCTACTTCCAGTGGCCAGGCCAACTCGTTCTCCATTCTTCCTCCCACTCCTCTACTCCTCCGAGTCTCAGCTGCAAAACACGTTTGATCCTCATCCTTCATTCGCTCATCTCCCTACATCATTCTCCACCAACCTCTCATCTTTCCTCGGCGCACAGTCCTGAATCTGTGGTTCCAGTTTCACCAAGCAGGTACGTTCCAATTGGCTCCTTTGCGCTCGTTCTTGTCCCAATCTCTGGCTTGTGCTCGTTCCGCTTCCCCTTACAATCCTCCTCTTCCGCCCTGATGGCGCGTCCATCGGCTCAGCCTTGATTGCACATCCTCTCTCTCTCTGTGTCTCCTTGTCCATTCAACTGTGTCGTGTGCTGATCGCTCATGATCATATGTTGGCATCCGCTCGCGCTTCTTTCTGCCGCTTAGGTTTGACGGCTCCTCTGGCACGACCCGTACGCTGTGATTGCGGATGCTCGCGTGTGGCGCGGTGATGAGCCCAGCAGCTTTGACCGGACCCATTGATTCGTGCCTGCTGCCACCAAGACTGCTCGCTCAGTTTGGCTCCCTTCCGCTTCATCCTTGCCCTCGTCGCCTCACCCTTGTGCCGGACCGAGTTGGCCTCTCTTTGCCCCCGATGCATCGTCTCTTGTCATCATGAGCGCCTGCCACCGTCCCACGCATACCCTGTCGATCGGCAGATTGCGTGCCTTTGTCTCTATCCTCCTTCTCCCCTCTGCGTACAAAACACTACGGGGCTGCGAAGCTTCACCCGACACGAGCCCTTCTTTTTGGCCATCCCTCTTCCGCTCCGCCAATCTGATATCGCGAATCATCGCGCCCATTGTCCCACGCTGCTTTGCCACGTCTGGGGAACGCATCGATCAGAGCTCCGTACCTGCTATCGCTCTTAGTTACAGAGAGAGCTGACGTATTTTTCGCTCACACTATGCGCTGTTTGCCTCGGTGGTGGTCGGTATTGTTTTTTTCCCCACCTTTAATCTTTTGCATGATTGGAAACGGCACTCTGCGCCTCACGTCGAACCCGTCATCATCCTCATTGCTCTCCCGCTTTCGATCCATCTCCCTTTTTCTTCTCACCTCCCCTCTCCTCCATCTTGCTCCTCATCGTCATTGACATCACCGTCGACGTCGGTCTCCACCTGCCCTACATGCTTCTTCCTCTGCCTTTTCCTGTTTCTCTGCCCCCCCCATTCCAGCAGTGATTCGGATTGTCCCTGGCACAGTGCAGCGCTGCTCACTGGTTTTCTTTTTCTTTTTTTCTTCCTGCCCGGTTCGTCCGCATGCACCACCTGGAACATCGTTTCCAGATCCTTCCCGCCTCACCCTCACTTTTCTCCTCAAACCGAGCTCCATCAGCTCCATCAGCTCGCTTAAAGTTGGGGAGATTGTTAGATACACAAGGACTGGCAACTATCGACAATCCCTTTCATCGGCCCTCGGTCATTCCTGCTGGCCTCTCCCCGCCTCTTCCACACTTCTACCCCCGCTAGAGCCCAGTCTGCTTCACTGACTTGTTTCGCCTCCTCTGCGAGGCTCATCAGCTCGTTTCGAGCATTGTAGCCATCCCCCTCCCAGAGGTCGGCTCTTGCGGTCCTGTTGGCACCCTCTCCCGAGCATTCGACAGTCACATCTTGCTTAGGTAGGCACCTGCAGTGCTGTAGCTCATTTGCAGCAGCAAATACTCGACAGCCGCCATCATGGCGTCTTCTTCTCTAGCTGCCACTGGCTTGACCGCCTCCAAGTCCGCCCTTCAGCAGCAACAGCAGCAGCAGGCCCTCCTAGATGCTTCCGCCCCTTCCACCTCCACCGCCAAATCGGCAGCCCCCGTCACTCGCGTTGCCATCAGGGACGGAAAGATGATTGGCATCAACGACCACATCTATCTGTCTCCTGCATGGGCACCCGGTGCAGGTGAGCCCTACATGATCGCCAGAGTCATGGAGTTTGTCACTGCCTCCTCGTCTCGCAGCGGTGCAGCCGCCCTTGCAAGCTCCTCCGGCACCTTGCAGGTACGAGCCAACGTCTTTCTGCGAATGCGCGACATCAGCCTTCGCAGCACCAACGACCCTCGCCTCCTCGTCGCCACCATGCACTCCGACGTATTCAGCCTGGAAAACGTACGCGGCATCTGCGAGATTCGTCATCGAGACTTGATCGGCAACGGCACAGCCCCGGACGTCTCTCAGTGGAAGAAGAAGGAGGACCATTTTTTCTATCATCAGCTCTACGACCGCTACATTCACCGCTTCTACGACGTCATCCCCACAGAAAAGGTCCAGAACGCACCGCCCGAGGTGCTGACCACGCTTCGTACACGCTATTCCTTTGTCGTCGCCGAGGTCGGCATGATCAACGACCTCACCGACGCTCTACGAGGATGCGCCGTCTGTCATCGATGGGCATCTGGGCCCGAATCGGTTCGCTGCGACACGTGCAAAAAGTTCTTCCACATGAAGTGCCTCAACCCACCACTCCTCTCGAAGCCTGCAAAGGGATACAGCTGGACCTGCGCTCCCTGTTCGCGTAGACACGAGCAAGACGTCGAGCTCACCCTGCAAACGGGAGGTCAGCTCGTGTCGGCCTCTTCCAGCGCCAATGGTTCCAGCGCATCCAACCCTCAAGCCAGGCATCAGATCCCCATCGCTGCCAACCGAGGTCGCGGTGCGCAGCGCGGCAGAGGGCGACAGTCCTTGACCAGGAGAGGTACCGCAGGCAGAGGTGACGAGTTCGCTTCAGCGAGCGACACTCCCGATGGCAGTCCTGCGCCAGAAAAGACGAGCGACGACATTCGCGGCACGCGTTGCTTCAACCGCTGGCCGTATCGATACTTTGGACAACACACCAGCGTCATGGATGTGCTTGACCCACACGACTCGGTCTATCCAATCGCCACCACCCGACTCGGACCCAAATATCAGGCTTCGCTGCCGACCTGGGAAGAGCAGAAGGAGGCGGGTCTCGGTGTCCACTGCCGCACCAAGGAGAAAGCCAAGGAAGACGAAACTGCAGCAGCGACGGGCGAAGATGCCGCAGCTGGATCGGCTGCCACAAGCACAGGCCAACAAGGTGCTACAGCTAGCAACTCTCACAAGAAAAAGGGTCGCCCCTTCAAGCGCAAGCGCGAGGCTGTCGAAAGGTCCGATACTCCCACTACAGGCAGCAGTACACCAGCAGCTGCGCCGATGCCGCTACCCTCCGAAACTCCCGAGTTCGAGCGAGGTAGCGATGAGAGCGTCGAGCCCATCTTCCTGCCATCCGTATCGGAATCCGAGCAGGTGCTCAATGCATATGTGCAAGCTGTGCAAGCGCATTTCAAGACGGTGCCGCCTCACCATGTCGATCTGCTTAACCGTGCGCTTGCGACCTTTACCGAAAAGGAAGGTGACCCCGTGCAGGCGCTCATGTCCATGTCTGCAAACACCAACAAGCAGCTTCGCATCGACCACTGGACGTCGAAAGAGGCCAAGCAGTTCGAGTCTGGTATTGCGCAGGTCAACTCGGATATGAAGCAGCTCAAAAAATTTATCCCAACCAAAAAGGTCTCGGACATTGTGCGCTACTTTGTCGTCTGGAAGATAACGCGGATCAAGGCGGATCTTGAAGCGAGTCAGCCGCAGCCGCAGCCAGCCAAGCCGGTGTCGACTCACTCGAAAAAGGACAGGGCGAATGGGGCTGGTCGAACTTCGTCGTCGACAGCTACTGCCCCCGCAGCACCCAAACCAACCACTTCGCGCGCGGTCTCGCCCTCGCTCTCGGTGTATGGCGACGATGCACCCTCGGGTCCGTCTACGTCGTGCGCCATGTGCTCGACCACCTCGAGCCGCATCTGGTACAAGGGACCCGCGTCGCTGGCCAATCGTGTCCTGTGCGTCAATTGTGGCATCTATTGGCGCAAGTACGCTGCCGAAACTTTCAACCCTGACCTGGTGTCTATCAACACGCGCAACAAGTCTGGATCTGCTGCTGCTGCTGCCGCCTCGGGAGCCTCTGAGGATGGCCTCGGTGTTGCGCCTCCCTCCAAATTCGCACGTACATCGCGCGACGGCAAAGGATCTACGCCAGCGACGAGCCCAGCGCCAGTTGCTCCTCCGCCTGTTCCCAAACCGGAGCCGCTCAAGTGCGTTATGTGCAAGCGTATCGAGCCCAAGAAGAAGCTCGCACAGTGCAGACAGTGTTCGCTCAGCGTGCACCAGGGATGCTATGGGCTGACGGATCAAGAGATCGAGATGGATGCGTGGCTATGCGATCCGTGCAACAACGAAAAGACGCAAGATGCTGCTCTGCTGCCGAGGTGCATTCTGTGCTCGCCCGTGGCTCAGCAGGATGCGGCGGCAAACTCGGCCAAGCATGCTGCGGCAGCGGCGGGTGGAGGAGAGGGAAAAGCGAGGGGGCGTCCGAAAGCGTCTGCTATCGCAGCTGCTGCGGCTGCTGCGGCCGAGGAGGGTGCCAAGAAGGAAGCCGGTGCAGCAGGGGCTGTGTCGGCCAACGTGGTCAAAGCGCCCCTGGGAGCGCTGGATGCTTTCAAGCCGACCGAGTGCAACAACTGGGCGCACGTGTTGTGTTCAGTGTTCATGCCCGAAGTGGTGTTTTCCGACACGACGCGGCTCAAGACAGTCGAATCGTGTGGCAATTTGCCGACGTGGAGGTACGAAGCCCTCTGTTGTATCTGCAACGTCGCTCGCGGAGCCTGCGTTACGTGTTCGGACGCAAGCTGTCGTAAGACCTTCCACGTCAGTTGTGCGCACAACCAGCAACCCGGGTTCACACTGGCATTCGAAATCATCCCCGTCAAGAGCACGCGTCGCGAAGTCATCTCCACGCTCACGTTCAAAGGTGAAACGGGCCACATGGTGCCTCAGATCTGGTGTAGGGAGCACAAGGAGGTGGCCAAGTCGAAAAAGCTATACGACCTGGCTGAGGTGGACCCAAAATCGGGTCTGACCAGTCTGCAGATGTTCGTGCGGGCGAACAAGCACCTCAGTCTCGCAGCTACGTTGGTCGGCGATACGAGCTACGCCCTGCTCAGGCGGGCTAAGCGTTACGACTCGTTGATGGCAGACGCCACGCTGATGGGCAACAAAAGTCTCGCTGGATCTGCAACGCCCGAATCAAAAGTAAAGGTGAAGACCTGCGCTGGATGTAATACGCGCTTCTCGCCCTTCTGGTGGTCGCTGCCAGAGGAAGCACGGGTCAAGGCAGAGGCGGAGGTACAGCCGCAGAAGGGTTCGCTGTGTTGCAACTTTTGCAAGGAGTCTAGATTCAAGCATTTGTTCAGCGAGTAGACAGATCATGGGATGGTGGTCAATGTACGCATTAGCAAAAGGTGCGAAAAAGGTGCGAACGTAGTACGCATTCGAATCGTATGTTACTATACAACAGTATGATGTGTGGGAAAAGGTGATCATTGAGCAGTTGCGGCTGAAGGCGAGGTAGCTGTGGTGGTAGGTGGTTGTGGAAGAGCCACCGAAGCGGCTTTAGACGCATCATCCGCTGTCGCCGTCTGTTGAGTTTGCGACGCATCAGCACCAACCTTCGCCTCACCTCCGGCCCCACTATCAGCAGCAGCAGCAGCAACCGCCACAGCACTCAAACTATCCAACCCCTCCCCACTGCCCCTTCCCTCCCCACTCGCACCCGCACCCGCACCCGCACCCCTTCCAACCTGCACACCAGCCAAACCCTCCTCCTCCTCCTCCGTCGTCAAGAGCGGAATCTGGGACAAACTGGCCAACAGAGCCTCCTTTACCATCGTCGGCGGCGGCTGTCCTTCGACGCTTGTCCCACTTAGCGCGGCCAGCGCCACCCTAAGCGTATGGTTGTCCTGCCTCAAATCGTCCACCGTTTGCAGCGTCTCTGCGTACCTGCGCTTACACTCTGTGGCTACGCGAATGGCGGTTTCAAGACGGGCAGCTTTAGACTCGAGAATTTTGACGTACTTGTCACGACGTTCGCGGAAGGCGCGTTGCGCGGCGCGGTTCTGTGCGGCGCGTTTGGAGGTGGAGAGTTGGCGGGTTGGTTTGAAGGTGCCTGAGGCAGCGGTGGTCGTGGCAGTAGAAGAGGTGGAGGGGTCGTCGTGGCCGGTGGACGGGGAGGCGGAGGCGGTAGACTGGAGGTTGGCCTGTGCCTGCGCTTCCGCCAGATGCTGCTGATACGCTTTTTGGATTTGGGCGGGGATGTCGCCCTGAGACCAGGATTCGGGGAATGGCAGGTGCTCTCCGCCGCCGTTCTCGGCTGTAGCAGCGACGACGGCAGCGGCAGCCGCTGCGGCGGCTACATCGTGCTCATCGTTCCTAGCTGCTTTGGAAGCCCTCCTACCGCGACCACCTGGAGATGTAGCATTCATAGATGGCCGTCTCTTGTTGCCGCGCTTCTCCGCACTGCCGGCGGTGTTGGAATCATCAGCATTGCTGACGGGCAACGCGTCGTGGTGAACATCCGGGTTCTCGACGTGGCCATAGTGCTGGTGTTCCAGCTCCTCAGTGGTGCTGGTGGAATGCTGCTGATCGTACTGCTGCTGCGATGCTGCCTGTGCTAGCTGCATGACGGCTTCCATCGCCTGGGTATGGCTGGTGTTGTGGACTGCGGCGGCGTCCGAAGCGGCTGCATCTTGAGCACCGCTCTGAGCCACATCATGTTGAGCAGTGGAAGCAGACGCTTCAGAGGGTTGTTGCTCATTGGCGTTAACGGCTGGGTCGAGGTTGCTATGGGTATACTCGGAAGCTGAAGTCGAATTTTCAAAGGTGTCAGATGTCAGCGGAGTTCGCGGTCAGGCAACGAGGTAAGGCTTAGTCATGCGGTGTCACGCAAAATACCTACAGTTGAAGTCGTCGTTGGCTTCTTGGCCGTGCTGCTGAGCAGCGGCTTTAGCGTCCATGGTTGAGGCTGTTCGACGTGATGCGACTCGTCAACTAGGTTCTGCGAGGGTGAGTTTGTGCCTTGCGTCCAGACAAATGGCCTTCGAAAGTGGAGTTGAAGGGTCCGAATATGGGTGTCGCGGCAGCGAGACGCGTTGTCGACGACGTCCAAGATGGTGTTTTGCGCGGATGGGTCTCTCCGAGTGTGCTTCAAGGAGGACCTCGAGTTGTATCGTGAGCGCGCTTGATGTTGAATGCTGAAGCTGGATGGTGTCCAGGAAAGAAAGAGTGCCAGCTAAGGATGATGGTGGAGGAGGGGAGGAGGAGGAGGAAAGGTTGCTGAGTCAGGCTCACGCGTTCCCAAAAAGGGATCTGGTCGATGAGCGCCGTCTTGGCTGCGATTTCCAGCCTGGGCAAAAAAAATCGGTGACCGGATCGGGCAAGCTGCTTGGAATCGCACGTCGCTAAAGTTCCGTGGCTGCGCGGTGACTGCAACGCAAATGCAGGCAAATCTTACATCTGCGGAAGTTCGGCCAAGAGGATCGACGGCAGATCCTACAGTAGAGCAGCCTAATTGTGACTACACTTGCTTGTATCGGCGAAGGGTGCAACCGGTACACGAGCCTATTTCTGTGTGCCATTCCTGCGTCTGTGAGCGAGAGAGGGTACGGTGGACAGGGCTGAGCTTGAGAAAGGGAGCTGAGGTGGAAAAGCCGAAGTTGCGGCAGTGTGTGCTGTGTAAGCTGCATTTCTTGTTTCGACGCTGCCCCGCACCGCCCTGCATTTCGAGCTGAATTACTGTATTTCCAACTGAGCAGCTGCTGCTGCTGCTGCTGCTGCTGTAGGGCACAGGCAGAGCAGGGCGAGACGAGTCGAGTCGAGTCGAGTCGAGTCGCGAATAAAGCTGCCAAAATTGCGCCGCTCGAACGGGACTTCCGCAGGCTGTCTGTCTGTCTCTCTTTCCCCTTTTTGACTGCTCTCGAGCCTCTCTGCTCTTGTTATCGGAGAGAGAGAACCTCGTCATTTCGACATTTCAGACAGTCGCAGTCGTAATCTCAATTGCTCATCACCGCCATCACCATTATCGTCTACACATTCAACAGCATTCGTTCTCCCTAGCCTTCGACATCAACCCGACTTGCATCGGTGCCTACCTCATTCGGCTACACTACGATTGCCGACACGCTCATTCTCTTTGGTGTCTTTCCATCATTCCGACCATTCTGGGCCCATAGCGAGGTGGGCGCATATCTCCGTCCCGTGCTGCTCTCGGACAGCTACCTATTGGCTTGGAGTGCCAGTCGCATAGCCTTTGTAGCCATCTCTCGTCAATACGCTTCTGCTATCTCCTTTGTTGCCGACTCTGGCTTACGACGTTGCAACCTCCTCTCAAAGGAATGGCGGTGCTGGCGCCTTGTTCTCTGGTCTAGCTTGTCCCAGCCACCTCCTCTCATCATCTCACCGGCATCTACTTCCCCATAATAGCAGCTCAACATGCAGAACGCCCGCAGCAGCGACGACTCGGCCTCGTCGGGGTCGAGGAACCAGCCTTTGTCATCCTCGCCGTCATCCCCGATAGACCCATCCACCAACTCTCTTTTCTCCTCCTCTTCTAGATCCGGATCGCAGCCCAATCCTGGCGCCTTTCGCCAGTCTGTCCTCGACATGGATGCTCTCCTCACTTTCACAGACGACGATCGCCACTCGGCCGACGACGACCTCTTTGACCCCGTCCTCCCTGCCACAAAACCACGCTTCAAGCGTCCCTTTGGCATGTCGGGCGAGCGCATGTTCAATCAGCAGCTCAAATCCATCGGGCACGCTCAGGATCCCAGCCCCACCGTCAAACCTTTCGACATTGTCCACATTCCAGACGAACCTGTCTACCAACGACCACCTACTGCAGATGACACGCTAGCACTGCTGCTCCCTCTTCTCATCCTCCTCTCCACCTTGCTCTTTTTGCTCCTTCTCTTTACCATCCTCGTCATCCTCGTCAGACGCAAGGCCCGCATCTCGCTCGGAGACTCGGATGGGCCGCTCGACGTCGGTCGTGAGGAGGAGCTCGAGGGCACTGGCGGTCTCGATGGAATTGAGCAGCGCTGGCTCGAGACCGTCGAAGAGCCCATTCAGCGCGGCTACCGTCGTGCCAAGGACTGGATCCTCGCCTACCCACCAGGCACTCAGTCGACTGATATTACGCTCAGCCAATTCCTCAGTATCCAAGAAAAGGGCGTCAGCGCATGGTCTTTTGATCCCGACTACGAGAGCAATCCTTCCGTCTTTGTCGAGGCGCGCACCGAGATCACCTTCATCGCAGACGGCGAGGGTATGGCACCGCAGGAAGGCGGAGGCGTCTGCGTCCAGAGCAACTTGCCCTTGCCCAAGATCAACGAGGTCTACTACTGGGAGGTCAAGATGTTCAACAAGCCCGACTCGACCAACGTCGCTGTCGGTCTCACCACAAAGCCGTATCCACAGTTCCGTCTGCCTGGATGGTCCAAATACTCGATCGGCTATTTCTCCAGTGATGGCTTCAAATGCCACAACTATCCCTTTGCAGCACAGTCGTACGGTCCCGCCTACGTTCAAGGCGATGTGATCGGCATCGGCTACCGTCCACGAACTGGCACCGTCTTTTTCACCCGCAACGGCAAGCGTCTCGAAGATGCTTTTATCGGTCTCAACCGATACAACATGTTCCCCACTGTCGGTGCCGATGGCGCTTGCGAGATTCACGTTAATCTTGGTCAAGCCGGCTTTGTCTTCATTGAAGCCAACGTCAAGAAGTGGGGGTTGGCACCCATGGTTGGAACGCTTGCACCACCACCGGCTTACGGTCAGGAGCGCGGCACGATCTTGATGGAAAGTGGTCAGGGCAGCTCGGCTGATGCAAACGGAGCTACCTCGTCATCTGCCGTCGCGCCTGGAAGGGAATCGCCTCCGCCGCCCATCTCGCCGTACGAAGAGCGTTCGTCCTCGTCTTCGCACCACCGTTCGTCTAGTCAAGCTGCCGCCACATCCTCGCCAGCACCCGCAAGGACATCCTCGTTGCGTCCCAACGGGCAAGCAATGGAAGCGCCCCGCCCGATGAGCAGACCGATGGAGTTAGACGATTCATCGGACGGTAGTCCGCCCAACCCACCTACGCCCCACCGTCTCGACATTTCGCTCCACTCGCTGTCGGACGCATCTACACGAGGCGGCGGCGGCGGCGGCGGCGGCAGCAGCGGGCACAGCGGTACAGCTGAAGACTCATACTTCCCTACCACGCCTCCGTCCCCCGCGCAACCGCTTCCGCCCACGGCGATATCGAACCACTCTCCACCCTCGTACGCTACAGCAGTGCAGCACGGTGCACTCGGTGGCACATCTGCCTCTCACCACCAAGCACGCCGTGGATCGGGTAGGACGCATCAGCTCGCCAACGCTGTGTTGGGGATGTTGAGCGACCGCGGGTTGTTGCAGCCGATTAACCATAACAATCCGTCGCCGCAGCCCAGTCCTAATGTGGGCGGTAGTGGGTATGGTGGTGATGGCAGGGGTATGGCGGTGGACTGTCTGAGGCTGAGTATGAGAGGATGTTGAGGCAGAATACTGCAAGGAATAGCAGGAGTTCGAACGCGGGTAACGGAGTAGGAGGAGCGGGGGATTATAGTCTGCAGGGCTGGGCGAGGTGGGTTGGTCTGCGTGTGGGTGGTGGTGGAAGTAGTGCTAGCAGCAATGGAGGGGGAGCGGCAGGTTCGACCGGCTCATCTTCTTCGTCGGGCGGTCGCAACGGTAACTCTACTAGTAGCAGCGGCAGCTCGTCGTCGAGTCGCGCTTGAGACAAGGACCTTTTTTTTTTTTTTTTTTTTTTTTTTTTTGGAAGCGCTTATTGGTTATGTCACCTTCCTTTCTTTTATTCTGGCACGGATGAGAGTGTGAGGCTGCGATGTGTGAGCGTCTAGTTTGGTGTTCAGACCTAAAGAGCGAGCAGAGGGGGGGAGCGTATGAGCGAGAAAGGGGTATTGAAATTGCCAGCTGGAGAAAGAGCGAGAGCGAGAGGATGTGTGACTACCGAAACAAGACCTTTGTTCGAGCACAGGCTAGCTCTTTGTAGTTGAAACATTTTGAGACAACCAACTCAACCCTTCGTACAAACCTTCGCCGCTAGTTGCGCAACTGGGGTGAACGAACCAGCTGCGATCGCGCATTCTATGAAGGCCCAATTTCTCGGTAACCTCGGCGGGGCTCATTGCACCTGGCAAGTCCTGTTTATTCGCAAAGACGAGCAACAAGCAATCGCGCATCTCGCGATCTCCAATGATCCTGTGCAGCTCTTGCCTCGCTTCGTCGATCCTATCGCGATCTTGACTGTCGACTACAAAGACCAAACCTTGAGTACCCGTGTAGTAGTGGCGCCAGAGCGGACGAATCTTGTCCTGTCCGCCTACGTCCCACACGTTGAATTTGACGTTTTTGTACTGGACAGTTTCGACGTTGAATCCGACAGTGGGGATGGTGGTTACCGATTGGTTGAGTTTGAGCTTGTACAGGATGGTTGTCTTACCGGCGGCATCGAGACCGAGCATCAGGATGCGCATCTCTTTGTTGCCAAAGATCTTGCCCATCGCTCGGCTGAGACTCGAACCCATGCTGAAAAGATGTGCGGGGGTGACGGAGGGTGGTGGGTCGGTTTCTGGTGGTGGTGGCGGCGAACCTAGATGGCTAGCCGCTTAAAGCGATGCTGTAGACGGTATACGTGAGCAAGGTTCGATGCTGGCTCCTTGAGCGGGTATCGGTATGCAGTCCGCAACACGCGCAGATTGGCAACGAATGGGGCAGCGGGGGGTATGAGGTACGATCCAAGATGTACGACTGCGCGCTCGAGAGAGAGAGTATAGCGCAAGGGGACCGCGTTGACGAGAAATCCCGTTCGTGTGTGCGTTTGTCGATACAAGTTGATGGAACCAAAAGGCTACGAGCAATCGATAGTGAAAAGACCGACGACAAAGGATGAACCCGTTCGAATGTTTGACCTCGTGGATGCGACGAGCAATTGAAAAGTCGGGAGGAGGAGACGATGGAAGTCTGAAAGATGGAAAACCAAGACCCAGCGTCGAGTCTCTTTGCTGAGTGAGAGAGTTGGTTGTTTTTGAGTTGAGCGGTGCGTGCGTGCCAAGCTGATCAAATTGACACGCGATTTTGGTCGACAGACAGGGGCGACAGGCCGCAGCGAAACTCTGAGCGGGGCGTACTTAGCGCGCTTCTGCAGTGAGACATTTATTCCAGACCGCTGCACTCAACGTTCACTCATTCATTCATCGCAACCCCCTCGAGGCTGAGCTATCACGGATTTGCTCTGGCAGCCGATGGCATAGATCATGTAGTACAGCACATGTGGGATTCATATCAGAAAGAGAGCGCGCGACAAGGTATACATGCGATAATGGTTCTAGCAAAAAAAGCCTCGTGTTCTTGCCAGTCTTCGAGAGCTTGTTGAGAAGCTCTTTCTTGTTCAAGTCATACGGACTCGTTTTGATCTTTACACCGAACCAGAGAGACCGGGAGCAGGGCCAGTCTGACCCGATGGAACGCCACCCTTGACACCGGCAGTCTTCTCGAAAGCCTGGGCAAAGTCGGCCTTGATGTCCTCGATCCACTCGTAACCGACGCTGACGCGGATCAGGTCCTTAGTCACACCGGAGCTCAGCTGGTCCTCGTCCGACAGCTGCTGGTGCGTGGTGCTGGCAGGGTGGATGATGAGCGTCTTGGCGTCACCGACGTTGGCCAAGTTGGTGGCCAGCTTCAAGCTGTCGACGAAGGCCGATCCGGTAGCAGCATCTCCCTTGATGCCGAACGAGAGAACACCACCGAAACCGCGCTGCAGGTACTTCTTGGCCACCTCGTGCGAAGGGTGGCTCTTGAGACCGGGGTACGACACCCACGAGACCTGAGGGTGAGCCTCGAGCCACTGAGCCAGCGAAAGCGCGTTCTCCACGATACGGCCAACACGCAGCGACAAGGTCTCGAGACCCTGGAGCAGCAAGAACGAACCGAATGGGTTCTGGCAAGGACCAAGGTCTCGCAGGATGACCACACGCAGGTAAATGGCGAAAGTGATGGGTCCGAAAGTGTCCCAGAACTTGAGGCCGTGGTATCCTGCCGAAGGCTCGGTGAACTGGGGGAACTTTCCGCTCTTGCTCCAGTCAAACTTGCCGCTGTCGACAATCACACCACCGATAGTGGTACCGTGGCCACCGATCCACTTGGTAGCCGAGTGCACCACCACGTCGGCACCGTGCTCGATGGGACGGACCAGGTATCCACCGGCACCGAACGTGTTGTCGACAATGAGGGGGATGCCGTGGTCGTGGGCCACCTTGGCGATGGCAGCAATGTCGTGCACAATGTACTTGGGGTTGGCGATCGACTCGATGTAGATGGCCTTGGTCTTGGCGTCAATGGCAGCAGCGTAGGCTTCGGGAGCCTCCGACTTGACAAACTTGGTCGTGATGCCGAGACGAGGGAAAAGGTTGGCCCAGGCGTTGTAGGTACCACCGTACAGGAACGAGGAGGAGACAATGTTGTCACCGGCACCGCAAAGACCCATGACGACCATACCCTGAGCAGCCTGACCAGACGAGGTGGCAAGCGCAGCGGCACCGCCCTCGAGAGCAGCGATACGCTTCTCAAAGACATCGTTGGTGGGGTTCATCAGACGCGAGTAGCTGTCATTGTCAGATCAAAACAAAGGGTCAGCATTGTCATAACGAGGGTCGAACTTTCCAAAAACAGCAGCTGCTGAATGCACCGTCCATTCTGAGCATATTGCGTTGCATCAGGAGAACGGCGCTCCGTTAAATAAATTAAAAAAAAAAAAAAAAAAAAAGCACTTACATGTTACCAAACTTGCGCAGACCGAAGAGGTCAGCACCGTGAGCCGAGTCGTTGAAGGCGAACGAGCTGTTGGCGTAGATGGGCACGGCCAAGGCGTTGGTGGCAGGGTCCACCTCCTGACCGGCGTGCAACTGGAGCGTGTCAAAGTGCGACATTGTGTGCTGTGAAATCTCGTCCGAAGGGGGGGGGGGGAGGAAGAGAGGGTGAGGAATGAAGGAGCAAAGAAGGGGATGGTGATAGGGAAGCAAACGCAAGGTTCGGTGATGGAGTTGATCTATATAGAGGGACCTGCAGCGAGCGGACGGACCAAGAGTGTGGCTCTCTCGACTTGATCTGTGCTGCTCATTGGTCCTTCTTTGGCAGGGCAGAGCACATATTTCACGGCGACCTTCTTGTTGCTTTTCTTCTCTGGCACAGGCGGGAGGGGGCCGGTTTGGCTACGCTGTCGAGCAAGGGGGACAACGTGCGCTCAAGAACAACTTTTTTTCTTCCTCTTTGCCGAAAGAGTCACTACACGCAGAGTCCGAGAGGGGGGAAAAGGCTAAAGAGGCTAGCGTTGTGGCGTGCTCAAGAGAGATCCACATCTGCAGTTGCTTCTACTGTTCTTCTTGCTCGCTCCTGCCTCTTTCTACCTTTTCCCACTCGTTCTTTGCCCCTCTCAGCGCAAAAGCCAGACAAGAGGCCGTCGAACGTGACCCACCTTGTATCGGGCTTCCATTCTACTCTTTTCAGACAGCGCAGACCTCGGTTGTAGGAGCAATTCTACAGTATAGCGCCAGACTGCCGCCAAAAATGAAAATGAAGAAAAGTTGTAGATCTTCTTGAAATTGGTCTGTGCTTGTGCTTGCTTGTCAGGGTTCGCAGCATCGGCTTTGCGGGGCCAACCAAGCAGCGACTGTGGTTTCAATTTGGGCGGTAGGAAGAGGCAAGAGTCAATCTACTGTAAGAGCTTTTTGTTCACCAACACACCATCGCGACGTGGTATGGCGTGCTTTGGACATGCACGCGAGATCTGTCCAAAAAAGCGTGGACCGATGCATGAAAGTGACCGTAATTTTTCAAACTGTGCGTATGTGAGGCCTAACACTATGTAAAACGAAGTAAAAGCCATAGAAGAGATCTTGCCTTTTGAATCGGCGAGCGTGTCGCGGCCGATCTCGCACGGTCCGCTCTCGTGACAAGTCAAGCGAGAAAGCTCACGCTCTTGAAAGCCCTTTCCCGGTTTGATATCGACACCTTCATCCGCGTCCAATACCTCACGACCACAGCGTTACCAGGTTGCACTTATATCGCCGTCGTACCGCTGTGGCTCTTCGTCGATCATGACGGACCCACTCGATCTCTCGCTGGACCTGCTGCGTCGATTGCCGCCCTCCAAAGTGGAGCAGAACCTCGACTCGATCGTCCAACTCATCCCCTCCTATGCCGACGACCTTTACTCTTCGGTCGACCAGCCGCTCAAAGTCAAGCTGGATGAATCCAAGCAAGGATCAGGTCGAGAGTTCCTGTGTTGCGACTACAATAAGGATGGCGACAGCTGGAGATCGTGGATCTCGGACACCTACCATCCTCCCATCACGCCTGGCGCGGACGACACGGCCGACGGTGAGCCAGGGACAAGACCCAGTGCCCCACTGAGATCGTTGGAGCTCAAGGCCAACGATGCGTTTGAGACGTATGCGCGACTCTACTACGACAATGCGCTCTCGAGCGTCTACCTTTGGGATCTCGACAGCGATCCAAGCTCGCTTCCCGGGGCTACGGTCAGCGGCACCCATGCACCCTCCACTTTTGCCGGCGTTGTTCTTCTGAAGAAGAGTAAGTATCGTCTGCTCCTGTGGCAGATAAAACGCCTTGTTCATAGGCTGGAGCAACGCAACTGACCTGATCATCTCTGTCACTTTTCTCGCCTCTTCGAAACGCGCCGCACATCCAGCCATCGGTCAGGACGGCGGCCACGGCATTTCTGGCGCTTGGGACTCTATCCACGTCTTTGAAGCAACCGAAAGAGCCAGCGGCGGCTCCAAGTCCTCCACCGGCACCGGCGTCAGCGCGAGCTACAAGCTCACCTCAACCGTCATGCTCAGCCTCGTCCGTCGCGACGAGACCGCCGAAGCGGCCACAGACCTTAAACCCACATCCACGAAAGTCGGCACCGTCGAGATCGCAGGCAGCCTCACGCGTCAATCGGAAGCCGACTATGCACTGCCGGACTTTGTCACGCACGTCTCCAACGTCGGCCGCATGATCGAGGACATGGAAGCCAAGATGCGCAATCAGCTGCAAGAGGTGTACTTTGGCAAGACAAGGGACGTCGTCAGTCACTTGCGAAGCACGCAGAGCTTGGAAAAGGAGCGGAGAGCGAGGGATCTGCAGAAGGAGTTGATGGGTCTGTGGAAGAAGTAGTGGCGACCAGTACAAAGATATTAATTTCGTCTCATTCGCAATACACTCGGTAAACGATACAATTAGTCAAGATGACTTCATTTTACGCTACGATGGAGCTGAATAAAGCTCTCGACAGCAAACAGCAAGGGATGCTTTATGAAGGCAAGCCCTTGTGCGTGGTCATTTGAGCCGGCGGTGCTTGTGCATCGCCCCTATCCCAGTGTGGCCTAACATCTCATATTTTTTGGCACAGCGGCCCGAGCGCAGAAACTGACGCTGCAGCGAAATGCAGGGTTCTCTGTTGCAAGGGGAAAAAGCGACTCGGCTCAGCCGCACTCTGCACCGCCTCTGCGAGAGACTTGTCTGCTGCGGACCATTTTCTACTCAGCTTCTGCTCCATTGTGCTTTCCCCAGCATTGTTCGAAGCTATTGACCTTCACAGCCAATCATCCTTCTCATCATCAACATCGCCACTGCGCCATTGTACTCGGGAAAATAACCACCTTTGGAGCGTTGACCTTTGCGCACTTTGCTGCACAAGACCTCTCTGGGGCGCAACGTGGCAGTGTCAGCTGGTCAACCATCAGCCGACTCTTGAACGACAGCCACCGCACCTGACACGGCCTTCTGCCAGCTGCGAGTTCAAGATTGTTCCCGATCTTACACGATGGTGCACCCTCTGGTCATCACAGCAGCTGCTACTGCAGGTCTGGGTGCAGCAGTAGCATTCGAAGTGGCCGTCTTTGGTCCTTGGCGCGAAGAAAACTGGCCACACGGTTTTGGGGAGGGCGTACGCAGCGAGTTTCTCAAGTTCCGCCGCGAGTTCGAAGAAGCGGTCACCGAGATCCGCAACGAGTTTCGAACACGACGAGAGGACCGTAGGCGTGGAAGCGGTGGCAACGGGCATCGTCGGTTGAGCGATGGCGAGCTGGACGATCTCCGCAGAGGTGTGGGTGAAGAGGCAAGCAGCGAGAGCGCACAGCACGAGTTCGAGATGCACGAGCGCCAGGCTTCTGCTTACCGCGATCGGCTTCGGGCTTCGATGAGCCGAGGTCTTGCGCAGGAATTGGATCAGCCAGACAGCAGGTTGAGGAGACGGCGACCAGCAGGCACAAGTGATGCAGAGGGGGAATCTTTATCGCCGACGAACAGCATCAAGGTACCGGTCATCGATGTACGCACGCCCTCGTCGCCAGAGGTTCCGCACCACAGTCTAGGGGATGCCTCGCCGAGTGTGAAGGATGCAGCTTCATTGCACTCCGATTCACGATTCAACTCGGTCGGAAGCGCAAAGGCGCCGGAAGTAGCGCAGCAAGATACCGCCAGCAGCGATGCTGAAACTGACGCCGCGAAGAGGAATGGTTCGCTTGGTCTCGATTTTGGTCCGCAAGCGCCGGAATCCGCGGGTGGGCAGGCTGCTCAGGCCGCGATGAGCGACCCGTTCGCTGATATCGTCGACGGCACGGCTTCGTCCTGGCATGCTGTATTCAGCGACCGAACACACGGGCCTATCAACGAGTCCGTATTGGACCGAGTGGCCGGCCACTTGTCGCCGGCACCATCCTCGCAAGACCTGGCAGAGGAAGCTCACGTGGTATTGGACACCAATGGACTCTCGCAAACGCTCTCGGATCAACGACACTCTTTCCACGATCTGTACGCCGAAGCTCACGACGGCGACAGCTCCGATGCCAGTGCTTCTCCGTACCACTCGAACAGGGCTCTGCACTCTCCCATCCAGGACGCTGGCTCGAATGGATCTAGATCCGATGGCGCTTCGAGCGAGTCGGACTTTGAAGTGCTGAGCGATACAGCTGAATCGGAAGGACGATGGCAGCACCTCGAGGCGCCACCGAGCCCGACCATCTCGAGTGGCAGCGAGGCTATCGCGGTGGGTGGCATCGACGCATTTTCGGTCACTAGCGATGGTCAGGACAGCTGGGCCGAACTGAGCGAGCCTGGATCGGATGTAGAGAGCTTTGCTCGAAGAGAGAACAGTGTTCGCTCTCCTCGTGGCTAGCTCTCCCTCCTTTACGACCACCACTTTTTTTATCCATTTCGTTCAAGTCCCATTTGCACTGCATCTTGTCTATGTTTCATCTTGTCCGAGTTTGTCGCAATCCATACCCATACACGATCAGATGTGACGACGACCTTCTTGCACGGTAATAAACACGCTTCACGGCATGCTAGCCTGATCGGGTTTATGATGAACGTGTTCATCCAGATACGAGCGACGATGTAGGCAGACTAGGATGACGAGTGAGACAAGGGAAAAGACGCCGCCGACGTGAGGTCAGGTTTCAGAAAAAAGCGCAGGAGCGGGACATGAAGTGACCGGTCTTTTCTTTGCGGTTGCAGTATTGACCTTCCGCCGTTTGCAGCGAGCGCGGGATTCCCGTGTTGCTGCTCTACTCGCTTGCTTTGCGAAGACGACGTCGGCGGCGGCGGCAACGGCGATTCGAAGACACTTGTACGTGTTTGGCGAGACAAGGTTTAGTCAAGCTGGGGGTTTTTTTTTCTTTTTTTTTCTTTTCCGGTTTGGTTGCCCTATCCTCAGCTTTGCTCGTAATAGCTTGGTGCGGTGCTCAGACAGACTTGACTTTGTGTAGATGAACGATAGCACTGAACCCGAAGCCGAAGAAAAGCCAGGCAGAGGCGGAGAGGTTTGCATCGATTGCGGCAAGTTGGTCGTTCCCGGTGGGATCCGGAGCGGGTAAGAAGAGACGCTGTCCAAAAGGCGCTAGGACGGACCGAAGAAGGGCGCTCGGGACTGAGAGAATATCGATCAAGGCACGTTTTTCGGCGGGTTCGATTTTTATTTTCATGACGCCCAACTCAGCGAAACATCGCCCGATCCCAATCGCATTTGTAGCTAAAGTGAGTTAGCATGAAAAGAATCCGCAGAACCGATCTTTGGTCCGACGATGTTTGCTCTCTCGAACTCATGTAAACGTGCATCCTATTGGAGCTGCTCGCGGGAAGATCTGGACGCACAGCTTTGAACGAGAGACGGTTTCTGATTGGGTGTTGCACCATGAACGCGGAGGATCGACTTTACAGCACGAGCGAGAGGGATTGACCGGCGACATGAGCAGACAGCAGCAGGCGACAAGCAGCAGCATGTGTGTTGTGAGTGTGGGCAGGTTGCCGTGTGCGGGCGACAAAGTGGTTCCAGAACGGGCATTTCCAAAAGTAGCAAATATAAAGTCAGTATTTCGATGCAAGAGGCACTAGGGCAGTGTCAGGCACTTTCCGAAAGCGTGAGTGTTGCGTGTGTGGCTTTCTTTTCTTTTCTTTTCTTTTCTTTTGGTGGGAGGAGAGAGAGGAGCGGTGTGCGCCTGTGCGCCTGTGCGCCTTCTGCGCGTTGCTCTCATGCACGTCGAATCGAATTTGCGCACACTCCAGAACAGCAAACCAACACTTCTCCAAAGGGGGTATCCAAAGTCACGGATTTTCGAGAATCCGAAAAGGTTCTTAGGCTCCCAAGTTAAGATTTTTCGTATTTTTAAAAGTCGCGACTTTTTGAAAAAAGGCCAGTTCCTGTCAGTTGGTTTGTTTGAGATCTATAAAGTCGGCGCAGAGAGAGGCAAAGAGAGACAGGTGAGTGAGTGAGTGAGTGTGTGAGTGTGTGTCTCTGCGCCGCACATTTTCCGCTTTGGCCACCTCGAGAAAAGAGACAGAGAAAGAGCGCTGGAGAAACGCAGAATCGCAAGTCGCATCGCATCACATCGCATTGTATCGCCACCCTGCCTGCTTGCCTGCTGCTTGCCGTTGGTCGTTGCCGCTTTTAGCCTCTCTCTCGCTCGCTCGCTCGCTCGCTCTGTCGGAAATCGATATATCCAACGCCATCGTCTTGGCTTCTCTCCTTCTCACCACCACCTTCTTTCTCTCCATTCGTTCCCCCTTTCTTCCATCGCTAGGACCTTCATCTACCGTGTCGTCCAGCATGTCGTCGAACGCTACCCTCTCCACGCCCAGCAATGGCGCCCAGATCAGGGCTTCGCGCACCCGCGGTGCCTCGCACATCGTAAGTGTCTTGCTCGCTCGCTTGAGCATTGCTCTGTAGACACGCTTCTTACTGACGTTTCGTTGACTCGTTGCTTTTTCACATAAACCGCCGCTCAATAGGACTTCAAGTCGGCCACCACCGGTGTAGCCGCCAAGGCCATGCGCAACGAGATCAACGCTCTCGTTTCGGGCATCGATGACCCTGCCGTTCGCAAGGTTCGTAGCAATTCCTATCTTCCTTTAAAAAGGCCAACTCAAGGCGTGTTTGCTGGCCTACGAAGAGCTGTTTTTGCATCGATAGCCCAGCGCAAATGCGACTTCTGGAGCTGTTGCTACTGCACAGGAGCATGCTGTATGGCTTTGCCCTGCTTTCAGCGTCTGCCTTGGTCTAACGCATCTACGCAGGCAAGAGGGACTGGCATATTTTTGCTGGAAAGCCAAGCGAGCAGCTCTCGCGCAGCATGTCAGCAGACGCAGAAATGCTCTCTCACTCGCAGAAGTACTTGCTATGAGTCGTCCTGTGACCGCAACGAGCGTCCTTTTCAATCTTGACACAGGCTCAATCACTGACACTCGTTCACTTGTCTCATTCCTGATTCCACTCTGCACAGGCCTTCGACGCCGAGATGTCCAACTTCTTCACACTCTTCAACCGCTACCTCTCCGAGAAGGCCAAGGGTGAGAAGCTGGTTTGGGACAAGATCCAGCCCCCTTCGCCCGAGCAGATTACCCCCTACGACCAGCTCCGAAAGGCCGCCGACCCTTCCATCCTCAACAAGCTCGCCGTGCTCAAGCTCAACGGTGGTCTCGGTACCACCATGGGCTGCACCGGTCCCAAGTCGGTCATCGAGGTTCGTGAGGGCATGACCTTCCTCGACCTTTCCGTGCGCCAGATCGAGCACCTCAACAGCTCGCACAACGTCAACGTCCCCTTTATCCTCATGAACTCGTTCAACACGGACGACGACACTGCCCGCGTCATCCAGAAGTACGCCAACCACAATGTCGAGATCCTCACCTTTAACCAGTCGCGCTATCCGCGTGTCAACAAGGAGTCGCTCCTCCCCTGCCCTCGCTCGGCCACGGACAACAAGAACCTCTGGTACCCTCCCGGTCACGGTGACTTGTTCGATGCCATGAACAACAGCGGTCTGCTCGACCGTTTGATCTCGGCTGGCAAGGAGTATCTTTTCGTCTCGAACGTCGACAACTTGGGTGCCGATGTCGACCTCAACATCTACCAGCACATGATCGACACTCAGGCCGAGTTTATCTCCGAGGTGACAGACAAGACCAAGGCCGACGTCAAGGGTGGTACTTTGATCGACTACGAGGGCACCATTCGTCTTCTCGAGATTGCCCAGGTCCCCTCGGAGCACGTTGAGGACTTCAAGTCGGTCAAGAAGTTCAAGATCTTCAACACCAACAACCTGTGGCTCAACCTGCGCGCCGTCAAGCGTGTTCTCGAGAACGAGGAGCTCGACCTCGAAATCATTGTCAACAACAAGGCGCTCGACTCGGGCGAGGCTGTCATCCAGCTCGAGACCGCCGTCGGTGCCGCCATCAAGCACTTCCGCGGTGCCAAGGGTGTCAACGTACCTCGTTCGCGTTTCCTCCCCGTCAAGTCGTGCTCCGACCTGCTGCTCATCACGTCGGATCTGTACTCGCTCGAACACGGCAAGCTCGTCATGAACCCGGGTCGCATGTTCAGCCAGACACCCGTTGTCAAGCTCGGTGACACGTTCAAAAAGGTTGCCCAGTTCCAGAAGAGGTTCAAGTCGATCCCGGAAATGATCGAGCTCGACCACTTGACCGTACAGGGTGACGTTGTTTTTGGTCGCAACATTACCCTCAGGGGTACGGTGATTATCGTTGCTAACGAGGGCAACAAGATCGAGATTCCCGAGGGCAGTGTTTTGGAGAACAAGTTGATTTCCGGTAACTTGGCTATCATTGATCATTAGACGCACACAGCGTAGAGCCGTTTCTACGTTGGGGCCTTTTTGATTGTTCTTGCTCTGATTCAAGATGGGTTTTTTTTTTTTTTTTTTTTTTTTCTTCTTCTTCTTCTTCTTTCTCTCCTTTTTCTTTCGGTGCTTCTGCGGAGTGCGTTTGATTGAACGATTGTGTGAAAAGAGACGATTTGGATCGGCTTGGCTTGTGTTGTTGGGTGAGGGAGGCGGAGCGAGGGTGAGACGCAGAAAGTTCTGCGTGTGAGAAGGAAAGTGACTAGGAGGTGAACCCGACGCAGACGTAAGATGAGATCGGAAGCGTTCAACCCAAAACGACTCTTTGCGGGGGTCGGATTTTGTCAACACGACCCGGCGCGAGCGTCTCAAGCTCAGCACGGCAAAAAGACAGTTCCCACGAGTGCAAGCATCTGCACTGTTCGTAAACATTAGACGGCTTGAGGGTGCGAGGTACCTATGATACATGCAAGTCCAACGTGTACATTGGATCCAGTTGTACGCCGTGCAGTGCGGATTGGGCAGCTTGAGCGGTTTGTTGCGAGTCGAATTTGATGGTTGCAGACCAGGTATCGTCCTCATTCTTGACCTCTGTGATGTCGACGAACCCTGTGCGGGCCGAAAACAGCGTTGTGAGAACCGTTTCTTCAATCGATCTCGGGATATTCCTTGCGTACACCACCCCCCCTCCTCAGTCTGTTCCAGTTTAACCCTCTTCCTCCCTCCCCACTCTCCCCCTCCTCCTCACCCGCCAAAAACAGCCTCTTATCCCCCCGCCGACTCACCGTCGTCCTACTCTGCTCCAACTCCATCTCCATCACCGCCTCCTCACCCAACTCCCTCCTCAACAACGCCCTTGACTTCCCACCCGTCGAATACTCAATATCCAGTCCTTTACCGTAGAACGAAAACCCCGAAAGCGCACGTTTGGCAGCGTTGGCGATGGTAGGGGTCTCAAACACGACGAATGCCTGTCCTCTCATCGAGGGTGCTCGTGTTGCGACGATGTCCAGTACGCGACCGTAGGATGAGAATAGGGAGTAGAGTTGGCGGCGCAATTCTGTTTGAGGAAAGAAAGAAGGGTGAGAGAGGTGGGGGAAGGTGTGAGTTAAGAAAGGTAAGGCGGAAGGGGAGGGTGTGCTTACCGGGCTTCTTAATTTTGCCCTCGATGTTTTTGATGTATAGTGTGGGGGATGGCGCTGCGCTGGACGGCGAGGCGCCGTTGCCGTTGCTCGTGGTTGCGGACGTGGATGCGACCGCCATTGTCGGGTTCTGCAAGTGTCGAGGCTCGTTTCGACGCTACGATTCGGTTAGGTGACGCCGGTGGTCTCGATTGCAGCAAGAACAGAGCTGGATTGCAAAAGTGAAGTTGAGGATCCGTGTGCGGTGGCTCGCGAGCAAAGTTGTTCGCAAGTGTTCGCAAGGATGACTGTAGTGTGGCCGTGATGAACAGCTGTGAAGAAGAGAAGTGTAGATGATGAAAGGTAAAGACGTCGGCAACACTTTCTTGAAACGTCCAGTTTTGTTCGGGAGTCGGGGGCGTTGCGGCCGAATCTAACAAATTAACGTCGAAAATCGAGGCTCTCTCTTCCTCGACCTTGTCTTGCTCGCAAGTTCTACTTGCAACTCATCATGACCAGTCGACTTCTCATCTCACTTGCCAAACACAGGAAGAGCGGGGGTAACGATGACAGACATATGATATTCACGACTCGAGATGCTAGAAACGACATTACGAAACGGCCTATTGAAGCAGTCTTTGAAGCAACACTAGTTGTCGGCGACGAGACGAATGTCATACGTAACCTCGTGCTGACTTCCACTCTTCTTGGCCTGCTCGCTGCTCGGGGTAGCAAAGTCGACGGTGAGGGCGCTCTTATCCGCAAACACAGCGTCCAAACCAATATACTCGCACTTGGAATCGAAAATCTGCGTCACGAGCTGCTTGTACCCGTTCGCCTCGATGAGCAGATGAATGTGAGCGGGGCGCATGGGACTCCTGTCGAGCAACTTCAAGATGTCACCCGCACCGCCGTCGTAAGGGATAGGGTAGGAAGTGGGGCGCAAGCAGCGGAGAGCGTAGTAACCGTTTTCGTCGGTGGTGAATTTGCCGCGGTAGTTGAAGTCGGGTTGATTGGGATCCTGCTGTTCGTAGAGACCGTTGGGACCCGCATGCCAGACATCGATCACCGCACCCACGACAGGTTTGCCCGTAACGGCGTCGGTAACGTGACCGTGCATGTAGGTCGATTCTCCCGTCTTGCCCTCGGCGGACTTGATGTTGTGGTCGAGAACGATATCCGATCCATTCGGATATCGCGGAGCACCGGCGCGGAAGAACGGTCCCAAGATGGCCGACTGCGTAGCCTCGACAGCACCTTGAACCTTGTTGGTCGAGCCAGAGCTGGCTTGAGCACGTTCGTACGCCATACTGTCGACGAGCGATTCGAGTCCAAGAACGTCAGAGATGAGGATGAGCTCGTTTCGTCGATCATCCGACATCTTTCCGGATCGGATGAGAAGATCGCATGCGCCGAGCCACTCTTCGTTGGTCAGCTGCACTTCGCGCGCGAAAGCGTGCAGGTGCTTCATGAGGCTGTCGAGTACAAATTTGGCTCGTGGGTTGGCGTTGGGGCCAGAGACATCTTGACAGAGCCTGGTGTAAGGGTCGAGGGTCGAGCTGCCGTTGGTCGAGCTGCCGTTGGTTGCCGTCATTGTTGCTTGTAGTTGAGGGTGGCGCAGAGTGTGTGTGTTTGTTGATGAGAGGGACTGATGAGAAGGGATTCCTGGTCCGCAAGAGGTGGAAGGAGGATGATGGAGAAAGAGGGCAAGAGATGCGATAAGGCTCTCCGGAAGGCTGGTATATGTAGCTTCACGAGGGCTGGTAGGGGAAGGGCAAACAATGGAGAGGCGTGAGGTGGCACTAATCACTCCCGACACTCGGGTCACGATATTTTTTTGATGACGATTCCCAACTTGGTCATACGATGCATTGCATTGCTACACTAGATTGTGGGGCAAAACCCTTTCCCACCAGCAAACAGCGACGAACCCGCACGGCGGCCACGGGGCGGGACGTGCTAAAGTGGGGCCAAGGAGAACGGCCAATTGCTCGGCAACCCTAATCTTTTCCAGCCAATCCACCAAGCCGGAACGTGAGAGCCGTAAGAACCCTGCGCAGAGCTTGAGTGGCATGTGCGAGGGGCGAAGGCGAGGCGTCCAACAAGAATTGCGGGGAAGAACAGGGCGGACTTGAAGCGTTTTCCTCAGCTGCAGGAGCAAAAGAAGGCTAAAATCCGAGGAGACCGAGGACAAGGTCCGTTGGAGCAAGCTGCCAGACAGCGACCAAAGGGAAAAGCTACTTTCAAGCATCACGTTTGCTCGCAAAAGCGTCAAATGGGAGTGCGTTGATTCGTGGTCTCGCAAAGCCCACAAAGAAAGGGTCTTTCTGAGCACGGATCAGAGATCCGAGCAGCGCTTCCTTACAACTTGGCACTCCACCGCTCTCCTTTCAACTGCCACCACTGTGTGTTTATTCGTCTTCAGCTGTCTCCACCACATGGAATGTAGCGAGGCCGTGTTGGACATGTCGACAAATGCGTGTGGGTGAGAAAGATGGTTGACGAGATTTGGTTTGCTTTTGCGGCACGTCGCCCCGCCGCCGAGATTAATCTTGCGTTTAGTTTGGGGCGAGAGAGATGGCAACCGGGGTGTGCGGCACTGCCATGCTTTTCTCTCACGTCCTGCTTGATACGACAACCCGAAGCAACGGGCGGGTGGCGTGTGAGGTTAAAAGGAACAAGCTCAAGCATCGACAAAGGCTCAAACGGCAAGCCTTGCGGGTGGAACCCTTTTTTGATGGCTCTCAGGACTCGATCGTCGTCGGTTCGGGCAATTGGCTGAGTGAGATCTGTCCAAGGCTTCTCGGCAATGCTTTTCGCTTTCGATTGCCGGTGTTACCCCATCATGCAGGCCGGCTTCAAGCGCACTTGTCTCGAGATCGACCAAGATTGCCCTTACGCTGGACGTGCCTTTGTAGCCGACACCCTTGTTCATACACCATCGTCAGCATTCTTGGGGCAACTATCAATCCTCATTGCTAGGTCAACATGCCAGTGTGCGCCCTTCACCTCGTCGAGCTGCACGATGCGTCCTCGCAACGCATCGATGCCTTCCTCCACCTTCTACTCGACGCTGCCAATAACCCGGACGACTTTGGCGTCGTCACCGTCAGCCAAATCCAGTCACCCATCATCCGACCCACACTCGTTGACCATACGATCCTCATCGATACATCCTGGACACTCCTCCTCGTCACCAGCGGTACCCAAACACACGTGCTTCCCCCTTCACTCACCTCTTCAATCAAAACGCACTACTCTCTCATCTCGGGCATCCCTTCCAAGATCGTCACCAACTACGACAGCATCTCGTCCAAGCTTCGAGCCACCTCCTCGCCTCTCTTGGAAATCAAGCTGGACGACAAGGGTGATGTGATCCCGCCGACCAAAACTTCTTCAGCACCGACGCGCGAAGACGGTCAAGACCTGAGCCTTTCACCCGCCCTCCTCGGGTTGGCAAAGCACTTGAACGATCAAGTAAAGCACAAGGGAGCCGTATCAATGCTCAACCTGCTTCACTTCCACACGCACGATGGAGCCGTCGAGTCGTACCACGAATACGGTCGTCGTTTCGCCACCGTCGCTGGTAAAAGAGGAGGTAACGCCAAACTTGTTGGCATCGTCATCAGCCCGCTCAAGCCGCCTCATTCGGACTCGAGGGGAGAGAGGAAGAAGGAAGAGTGGTGGAACGAGTGCACCTTGGTCCACTATCCGTCTATCAACCACTTTATCGACATGTCGGTGGACGATGAGTATCAATATATCAATAAGGAGTACCGGTTGAAGGCGATCCGGGATACCGCCCTCATTTGCACAGTAGAGCTGAGTTTGGAGAAGTATAGGCAGAGTGCACGCGCAAAGCTGTAGAACTGTAGCGCTGTCACTCCACGCAATCAATGATGCGGTAATCTACTGTATCTAGCATTGGAGTAAGGAACACGGCCATTCTTCTACACTGACATGCCCGTCTCCTTCAACTGCTGCTGCTGCTGCTGCTGCTGCTGCTTCACCATCCTCCGCCTAGCCAACCCCTTCAACGCCCAACTGACGTTCTCGTACACAACAAACGTGACACACGTACCCGGCAAGATCCTTACCAGATTCGGCACCAACCCCTTGTAAAACGCGCGCAACCCTTCCTGCGTATACGTAAGCCTAATACACGTGCTGATGTTCGGATAGATGTGCGACGTAGCGTGGTTCTGAATCCTCGACCTCACCACTTGGTACGGATAGGTAAGCAAGATCGCCGCTACCTTGGACACGCCGGACATGACAATGTACTCGATGTTCGACAATTTGATCATCGACGTGTCTACAGGTGCTGCTGTGGGCGAAGAGGTGGATTGGAGTTTGCGTGTGGCAACCGCAGTGCGCCATTTCTTGAGCTCTTCGTAGGCCATGAACTGGATAGCGCCGTTGGAGACGCCGAACAAAGCGAGGCCGGCGCCCTTGTACCACCCACGTACGCCTTCTGTGCGGTAGATCGAGACTAGACCGTGCCACAAACCGCGGTACACTTGTGGTGGCGCTCTTGTCGCACCTCCCGCTGCTGCTGTTGCTGACGTAGCGACGGATTTAGGCGTTGTAAACATCCGCGTCTTGACCACCCAAATCGGGTTGGTCATGAGAGCTGTGATCGCTCCACTCTCTGATGCTGCCAGCAGGTGTTGTCCTGCAGAGAGCTTCTTCGGTTCGCCGGTGGCAGAATCCTGATTGGACTCGTTGGCAGACATCCGCTCCTTGATCATTGTGTACCACAGAAAGTAGAGCCCCCAAGAAGCCGAGTTACCAGCCACGTTGGGGCTCAACCCGCGATAGAGGCCCTTCCACCCGTCGGCTTTGACAATGTCGTTCAGCGCGCCAACCATGTCGTTGCCAAGCTTCCCGCCGAGAGCGTAGTACCTCCATCCGTGACGCACTGGTGCAGCTTGTCGCACCGTAGTGGTAGAGGTAGGGCGGCTGGAAGCAGAATCCACCGCGCGACCTTTTCCTTTAATATCAGCTTGAGAGGAGCTATCGGATGCAAGTGAGGATGCTTGGGAATAGAGCGGAGTGGCGGAGCGTTGACGAAACGACAGGGGGCGTGGACGAGAGGTGTCGACCTGATACTTGGTCTTGATGAGGTCGAGCGGGTTCATGCAGATTGTAGCGGCTGCTCCTGCCGCGATGCCTCCAAAAGCGTGATCGAGTGCTGGTGTTGGGAAGAACGAAGGCGTGGTAACGGGGATAGCAGAGGTCGACGCAGCTGCTTGCGAAGCTCCTTGGCCATCGCCGCTGCCGTTTGCCACATCGGTGCTGCCCACCTTGACTCGTGCGGAGTCTACTTCAGAAGGTGGTAGTGGTCTTGTTGTCCGCGACGGACCTGCTTCTGCCGATGTTGAGACGGACATCCTGAACGTTTCTATGAGCGGATCCGTAGATCTGAGAGTGAGGCTCGAAGCTGACGTCAAAGGAAGGGGGTCGAGGTCGTTATCTGGAGAAGTGCATGTCCGTGTATCGTCCGTCTCGGGCTGTTGGAAGGTGCAAGTGCAAGGAAGACTTCCCACTGATGTCTGGCGGCGGAAGCTGTTGTCCAGAGGGTGTGGCAGATGCAGCAAGTATATGGATACGTGGCAAGCAACCTTGGATGAGGTGATGTTCAAAGTCAGATACTGTAGCCGTGTGGAGCTTTTCGCTGTTGGAAGATTTCCACGTTTGCCAGAAAAAATTTCGGCTTTGGCAGCAGCAGCCGAGCCTGTTAAGTCCGTCAATTCACAATTCGACCAGTTTCAAGGTGTTAGGTCGAATCGAACGCATTGGGCTCGGACCAGGCGAGGAATTCGGAAGAGAGAGCTCTCTCTACTCGGTATGAGGAGCGACGAGGCAATTAATTCTCTTACAAAGTCACATTTGCTGCTCGCCATCCTCCCCTTGCTCAAGCGCTTCTCGGCATCAGCATCTCGAACCAGTCACTCACATTCAACGAAAATTTCAGCAGTCTCTCTTTGAAGCCGCGATGCCTTCCACTCTCCTTCTAACACATACGTTAGGCCACCGCGCCTCTAGCGAGTCCGAATCTTCCTCGCTGTTGCCGCTCTGGATCATCCTCGGCGTCGGCATAGCTTTGGCCATTGGCTGGTTCGCACTCTCCTCGTGTCTCGGTGACAACGCTCGTGAAGCGCTCGGTGAGCGCATTCGTGGGCTTTTCTCTCGCAACCGCGGCGGTGGTGGTGGAGGAGGAGTTGGAGGCTCCGGTGGTGGGGCCGGTGGCAGCCGCTACGGGAGGATGCGCGACGACGAAAACGAAGCTTTCGATATCAATGCTGCCGAACACGACCTCTATGACGACTACGACGCTCCGCATCAGCCGTACGACCACCACTCTTCCTATCCTCCTGCAGCAGCAGGCGGCGGCAGCAGCAGCTCTGGCGCTGGAGCGTCCAAGTACGATAATGTCGAGGACGATATCTATGACCACCGCCGTCCGTGATAGCCAAAAGTCAGTTGGATGCAAGCTCTTGCTAGGACGAGAGATCGAGAGTCACGTCAAGCGTGTCGGACTCATGGTCGTGCGGACGGCTTCTGATGGCACGCTTAGCAAGGCATTCAAGTTACAGACGATCAGGCACAAGTTCCCATCTTTCAATCTCAAGTCGTCGTTCTCACAGCCCGTTTTCGCGTCCTCCCGGGTTCAGAAGCGCAGTTGCTCCGTGCCTCTTGCAGCATCGGCAGGTGAGGATAGCTAGAGCATCAGCAACCTCGCTTGGTCTCCCTCACTCATCCACCTCTCAAGCACAGGAAAAACACAGAAAGAGCTTCTTGCATGACGCTGACTCAACCCGAGACTGCGATATTTCGCCGCTTTCCACTTCAAACCCTGGCCATGACAGATCTTCTCACAAAGCACAAATTCGGACGCATCATCAAGCAGGCAGGAGTAGCTTTTGCCCATAGAGTGAATCAGCTGTTGCTGAGCTGCTTGCTCTGCTCGCTTCTGGCATCTTGGCTACAGCAAAGTCCGACTGGCTTTTTTTTTTCTTGCCCGAGTCTAAGCCGCGCTGCTTTAAGTATCAGCCACATTGAAAGCAGGCAGACCTCATCGTCGCAGCCCATCATCTTCTAGCAGTTATTGTTCGTCTACATCGCATCCGCCGCTCTCAGCTTGCAACATCAGCTTCAACACCATCGCCAGCGCATATTTCACAACATGTCGTTCACATCAGCACCAGCCGACCACACTGCAGCCGAGTATCTGGCTCCGAACAAGATGTTTGATCTTACCGGCAAGGTCGCCCTCGTCACTGGAGGAGGTACTGGAATCGGGTTGATGCAGGCGCGTGGTCTGCGTGCTGCCGGTGCCAAGGTCTACATTGTCGGAAGGAGGGGCGAGGTGCTGGAGCAGACGGCCAAGGTGCATGGTTCCGACGATCGACCCCTGATCCCACTCAGCGGCGACGTTTCGACCAAGGAAGGCTGCCTCTCGCTCGCCAAAGAGTTCAGCAAGCACGAGCAAAAGCTCGACATTCTCATCTCAAACGCGGGCCAGGTTGGACCGCTCAACGAAGGCTCCACCACCATCGATGTTTCAGGCAAGTCGCATCCAGAGCACCGCGAGGAGCGTCTTTCGGCAGAAGAGTTTGCGACCAAGTCGCTCGAGGACAATTCGCCCGACGAATGGGACCGCCTGTTCCGCATCAACGTCTACGCAACTTACTTCCTCAGCCTCGCCTTTCTGCCGCTGCTCGCCAAGGGCACCGAAGCCATCAAAGCCTGGTCGTCCACCATCATCACTACGGGCAGCATTTCGGGCGTCGTCAAGCAGTCGCAGCGCCACATCTCGTACAACGCTTCCAAGGCGGCGGTGCACCACGTCACCAAGATGCTCGCGTTCGAGGTGGCGGCCACGACGACGGCCAAGATCCGAATCAACGCTGTGGCTCCGGGCACGTACGCGTCCCAGATGACGGCGAGCGACAAGGACGACGACACCAACATGTCGAGCTTGAAGGGGAAGATGGACAAGATGGCGCTGCCGGCGAGTCGTCCCGGTCGAGAGGAGGATATGGTGCAGACCACCCAGTTTTTGGCTAGTTGTCAGTATCTCAATGGCCAGGTGGTTTGCGTCGATGGTGGATATACCCTCACCGAGCCCTGAGTTGCGGCAGCCACTGTATGAGTAGCTCTTTGCAATCCGCAGATCTTCGCCTGCCTTTTCCGAGACGTCTGTTTCTGCACAAGGTTGATGGTCGGGAGTGGTTTGGTTTTGCTGAGATCGGGGACGAGATCAGATCGGAACGCGAACGCTCAAATCACACGATTGAGCCTGATCTCCAACGTCGTGTGACGGTCCGAGCGTCCAATCTGGTTGCATTTCCAAACCGTACAGTCACGAGGCGAAGAGCTGAGCATGACTGGCGAAAGAGCGATAACTCAACTTGATGAGTGATGACAAGAGAGCTGTTCTCGCCGCCTTTGCACTCGGCAACAGTCACAGTGCGGCCGAATAGCCTGTTAACAAGGGCATCTGCTGTTGTGGTAATTGCGACGCAATCGCCTTGAGAGAGTGACACTCGTCTCGAGAGTTGCGCGCACGCTCCCCGTCCCGTCAGCCAACGGCAACCGTGGCGTCGAGGTGAATTTGCAGAGGTCTGGACCAATCTCCCACGGTCGCATCAGCACTGTCGCGTCGTCAGCACTGCAAATTCACTTGCTCGAGGTCTAAGCTTCACTTGGCAACGCCTCCCCCCCGAGAGATAGGCTCGACGTGTGTCAGCTTGAGCCTCGGAAGCTTGTTGGCAGTGATATAGTTCGAGACTGGCCCAGCATCTTTGCACGCAGCGGCTGTGTGCAAAAGAAGGCAAGCGAAAAGGAGAGACGGAACGTCGGATCACTTCCGAAACGGCTAAGGAGGCCAGACAGCAGACGTGACAGAGCAAGGTGGTCTCTCTTATCGTCTCGTCTCGTCTCTGTAGTCACATCTCTTGAGGGAGACAAGGTGGGCTTTATTCGACTGACGCCACAATGTGAGTCGCCGCCTTTGGTGAACTTGGCCGAGCAGAACAGCCAAGAATCGAGACAAGAGAGTCTTTGCGCTCGCCTCTTTATCTTGTTTCTCTCCCTCTCTTCCTCGCTTGGATCAGTCAGACACCGTCTTTGGCTGAGAGATCATTCGCCTTCTCTTCGTTCACCTTGGCTTCTCCTTGCCACCGTCACTATCAATTTCATCGTCACCGATCCAGAGCGATGTGGCTCCAAACAGGGAGCTCGATGGGTGCAAATACAGACGAATCTCGACCGCCGCGCAACAGGTTGCAGCGCCTTTGAGACCTCATAAAGGAGCAGGGACAGGGGCGTAACCATGCTCCGACTCGATCCTTCCTCTGCGGCAACCACCAACCACCACCATTGACGACGCGCCTTTCGCTTCATCAAAGCGCATTGCCTCGCTTCCACCCACCTGCTCGTCCACCTTCATCTTCAACCCAAGCATCTCTGTGTTCTGACTCGTTGATTGGCCTTCGCTGTTTGCCGCATCCAACAGGAAAAGCACAACCTCATCAACGCGTTCACGCGGCGAAAAACTTTGCAGAGCGCTGCATGCAAAGACGTGGACAAGGTTTGACCCCGAGCACGACATCCAAAAGCCTTTCATTGGCCCGCTTAGCCAACTTTCTCTCGTCTTTCTACTTTCGCGCCAAAAGCACAACCTTCTCATCTCTTGGTCCCACCGCATCTTTGGAAGCGCAGCTCCGGTCTGACCACTATTGGTCTCAGCTCTCTCGAGCCGAGGCGCATCATCGTCGACTCAAACCCCTTTGCCGCCTCACTTCAACAAGGTGCGCTTCTCTTCAAAGCGTTCATCGTTCCGTTCCGCTAATCGCTTGCCTGATTTCACAGCAGCTCAGCCAACTGCAGGCACACTTGTAGCGTCCTATCGATCTGTCCGCACAGATCGTCCCGCCAATTTGATCTGGTGGATTTGGTACTTAAATACGTGCGATCCACCTCGCTTTAGCTTTCCCACATCAGCTTCGGCTTGCGTGGCGCCTCATCTGTCGACCTCTGAACCACATTGGCCGCCTCAGTGCCTCCATGCGAGCGCCGGCTGTGCTTTTTCCAGTCAAGCGCACCACTTCATCCCATCCTCCTCATACTTGGCCTGGATACGGCTTTCGATCTCTAAGCTACGGGCTTTAACAGCACCACAGGCGCTGCTTCCATCCAGACGACCATCATGGTGCCCGTCGCTACGCATCTTCCCAGCTTTCCAGGTCAGACGCTTCACGAATCTTCCCTCCTTGCGTCTGGCGCTCGCGTAGGTGTAATCTCTGACGAACGATCCACCTCAGCCTTTATCGAAAAAAGCAAAGAGCTGAACCGTCCAGGGAACGCCAACATGGACCAAGGTGATGTAATCAAGGTTCAGGACGAGTCTCTTGGGGGCGCTAGGCTCGAAGTCAAGTCGGCAACGGACGAAGCTCAGCTCGGTGCGCCTGCCATGGCCGAACTTGTATCAGCCGGAGCAGCATCCGAGGCCCTGTCAGCGCTACAATCACTCGCTGCTCAAGCCGGACATCAAGATCAGCTAGACAAAGATGCAATGATGGAACCGAGCGCTGATGGCAACGGAGGCGAAAATTCAGCCAAGGTGCAGCCCGCTTTCGACCGCAACGAAGCGCACCAGCAGGCTTCTACTTCGTCGGATGACTTTAGAGGGGACGAAGCGCCGGCAGACGCTCCATCGCCAGCCTCCTCTTCAGCTGACGCTCCGGGCTCGGACTACGACGAGGGCGAGCAGCGCAGCATCCTGATCGACGTCTCCATGCTGGCAGACGTTCAGAAAGAAGAATCGTCGACAGCAAATCTGGCCGAGCAGAGCACACCAGATCCTATTTCAGTCAACAAGCCAGAAGCTATCAAATTTGAAAGACGAAACGATGGGGAGATGCATCGGGTGAAAGAGGTTGAGATTGGCTTCGAACAAGAGCAGTCTCCACAACCTGCTGCGCCCATCCTCGAAGATCAGCAGGTTGCGATCCAATCGGCAAGCGCAGAACAGCACGACGAGCAAGGTTTGAGCCTGATGGTCGACACTATCTACAGCGAGATCGAGCACAAAGCGGCTGAGGCAGAGAAGGATCCTCAGAACAACAATGCAGCAGATGAAAATGCCGGACGCGAGTCAACTCCAGTTCAAGTTCAAGCCGTCACCTATGTCGCCGTCGAGCGACCAGAGTCTCGCAAACTTCTCTCTCGTCCCGCCGAAGATGATGATGCAGCCATTAGCTCTAAGCGACAGAAGCTTAATGATTCTGTCTCTACTCCGGATCCACCTGCTCCCATCACTAAAGACGACACTGCCACGGCGCCAGAGAAGAAGCAGCCAGTCAAGAAGACGGCCAAAGCTCCCGCAAAGCCAAAAGCACTTCCCAAGCCGAAAAAGGAGCCCAAGGCCAAGGCGAAAGGCAAGAAGGCCATCGCCAAGGCAGAGCCAGAGCAGCCAGATACCAAGCCGGATTCGCTTCCAGTTCCAAGCGACATCGTTGGCACAGAGACTGCTGCTGGTGCCAGTCATGACGCACCAGTCGATCCTGATCAGACTGTACCGCCTCCAGGCCAAGAGCCCGTCGCTCAGACAAAAAAGACGCGCAAGACCCCCGCTCGCCCTCGAAAGAAGCCAGTCAAGATCGTCGCACCTGTTCCCGATGAGCTGCCACTGAATCAAGCTCCCATCGAGGCTTCCAGTGCAAATTCTGCTCCCATCGATTCTTTGCTGACGCACGAAGGCCCCCGACCCGAAGCATCCCAGCAAACTCCGGCAGTGTCAGAGCCAGTGGCCAAGCTCAAGGCGAAAAGAAAGCCCAAAGCGCCCAGCAAGGCCAAAGATAAAGCCAAAGCTGTACCTACGGACTCCTTTGAAGGCAGTCCAAGTGCGACGACGCCTTTGGTTCCAATCGCTCTACCACCTCGCTACAACCTACCTCCGCAAAAGTACAGCATGGCGAAGGAAGGCAAAGGGCGAATCGCTCAGCTCCGTCCTGCTCAAGCCGATGGCGCCATCTCGGAGCTGGAGCTTGAGCCCGCTCAGCAATTGCCCAGCATCGCCTCCTTTAACGCTGAACCTGGCTGTTCGCGCAAGGCAGCGACCTTGACGGAGACGGATGCACGAGGTTCGATCGAGCACGCGGGACATGGCAACGCAGCGTCATACCGAGTCGATCCAGCCTTGAACTCATCGCAGCAGGGTCCGATGGCTGCTTCGGCGCCCGCTCCTCCGAGCCATCAGCACCTCGCGGACTCGAACATCTTTATCTCGATGCCTCCGCCGCAGTATCCGGCCCAGGCCCATTGGCCAACTCGAGCAGAGCTGGTGCAGCAGCAGAATCGCGCCTTGAGCTCGCTCACAAGCGCTGTGTCGATGTTGGAGTCCGAGGTGCGCGAATGGTCCGAAGGCCCAGCCGGCAGCGCCGTAGCGGACGCTTACGCTACGGCTCAAGAAGCCAAGAGCCCTGCCACTACTGTCGCCAATGCCGCGTCGCTCAGCGTGGCAGGCGACGACGTCTCTGACGCAACATGCCTCTCCCCTACCGACTCTTCCTTCTCTAAGTGGGAACCCGACCCGACGATCCATCCCCCGGGATGGAGACTTCCTCATTTCGATGTCATCGACCCAGAGGTTCTGATGACAACCATGCGCAACAACACCGTCTGGACGTTTTGGGACTGCTATCTGCCTCTGGGATGCCGAGACCAGGACTTGGTGATTGTGTCCAACGACAACATGGCCTTTCCGTGCGCCGCCTGGAACCCGTGTCTGTTCTCGGACCTGTTCAGACGAGTAATCAAGAACCCCAGCCGAATCGTTTCACAGATCTTGCACCGCAGCGTGGAAGAGAACCGCCAGAAGCTCGGATACAAGCCGTTGGCGTGCATCTGGATCGACGAGAACTGGCACTCTACCAATCTGCTGCTCTCGTTTGTGCATCCGATTCCGTCCATGTTCTTGCCTGACCGCACCACGTGCCGCATCGTGATGGACCTCGGTCTTCGATACGGGGTTGAAAGGGCAGTCAATGCAGCGAGGCAGAGGACGTACCAGCTCGACGAGGAGGATCGAGCCGACAAAGACAAGGGCAAGGGCCGCGCGAGGGAGGAAGACCTTGCGGCGGACGTGGCCGATGGGGCCGCGTTTGGCTCGCGTGAATGAGAAGAGAGAGAGCTGTGGGGTCAAAAAGTCAGAGTGTTGAAAGGCTAAATGGGCGAGCTGAGGTGTAGGCGGCACGAAACATCCACACACACACACGCAGTCGACACATCAGATTCATGCGTCTACTGGCCGACTCCTCTGATGACTCTATTGATCTTTGATCCAATGTAGGCGAAAAAGAAAACAATTACTGGCGAACCAAAGTTTCTACTTAACCATCGCCTTTCAGTTCCTACTCTTATGAATTCTGAACGACGCTTGTGAGGATGTTGCTGAGGATGCGCGGAATGTCTTTGGTTTCTCTCGCCACGTGTGTCTGTGTAGGAAGCTGTCTAGCGAGATGCAGCGCCTCGGAGCCCTTGTCGATAAAGATGAGCGAAGTCTTGACCTGCGGGTCAAGACGGAGGAGTTGGGCGAGACGATGGTGGGTGATGCCGTATCTGGAGAGATTTGCATCCGAGAGCACGATGACGAAGTAGTCATCCATGGGCGAGGTGAATAGATCTTCTTCTACAATGGGTTGATTTAGACCTGTTGCGGTTGATTCGTCGATCTTCTTCTGGTGATTGTGGTTGTGGTGGTCGGGGTTAGTTGAGAGGGGGCGTTTGACTTGACGGATGGATTTTTCGATGCACTTGAGAGTGTTGTCTCCCGAATCGCAATACTGCGTATGGCTGACGATGGCTCTTAAGATCCTATACACGTCGCCGTCAGTTTTGGGCATTCGACCTACGTCCACAAGGGGGATCATATCGAGGTCGCCACTATGACCGACCATGTCGACCGCAAACCTTTCCGCCGAGTCCTCAACCCGGGTGAAAGCCTGCATCACCATGAGCGCTACTTCCAATTCGCGCTCCAATCGACCGTCGTACTGCATATGATACATCGACGCCGATAAATCCAACACGATACGGATGCGTTTGGGTTTCACCTGCGGCGCCCCCGGATCCGGCGGCATCTCTGCCCGACGCTTGAAGATCCCCCTCTCCCCCGCTAACCCTTCCGACAATCGCCTCTCGTCCAACTCGCCCTCCTGCTGGCGTGTCAACCAGGCCCGTTCGTATCGGTTCGCTTTGAGGTCGTTGAGCACGTTGGAAAGGTATTGGACTTGCGAGGCTACTTTTTGCTTCATCTCATGTAGGTTGACTGCTTCGTGCGGTTGCATTCCGTTCTCGCGTAGTTCTTTTTCCAGCGCTTCGCGGGCCATTTCTCGTGCTTGCTTCTTGAGGTGTTCCGGTACGTCTTTTTTGAGCTCCTTGCTGATTTGGTGGATTTTATGCCCCGTATACTGTCGTCCGTATCCTCCGCGACCACCGAGACCCATCGTATCGCGTCCGCCTACACCGCCTTTCCACCTGTTACCCCCAACATGAACCTCGTTGTTCGGATCCACCTCTCCCTCCTTTGGCTTATCCAGCTGCGTATCTCGCCCAGCCTTCTTGGGATCAAACTCCTCTTTACCGTGATGGAACTCCGGTTTCAACCCGTCCTTACCCGCCTTCACCACCGCACGCATTCGCTCCAAATCCTGCTCGCGCAGTACCTCGAGCGACAACTGTTCGATGGGCAAATTGCGTTTACGAAGCGTCTCGACGATCCATCGGATGCTTTCTGGCCGATGCAGGTCGAACGAGAGCGTGTTGAGCAGTACCGATGAAAGGGATTCTTGCGGGTATTTTTGCATGTGCGCTACGAGGTGCAGCAGCTCGCGTAGGGAGTAAGGATGGTTGATCAGTCCTGCTTCGAATCCGGCACGTAGGTCGTGGAAGGCAAGGTCGAGTCGACGGAGCAGATCGACGTCGACGTTGGGTGCGGCAGCTTTGAGCAAACGAACTTCGGATTCGATGTCAGGGTTGGCGACGGCGTAGCAGCTGAAACCTTCGCCGATGACTTCGATAAAGTTGTTGCCGAAGAAGGCCAACCGGGACGATTGGATATCAGCACAAGACGGAAGTCAGGGTGAACAAGGATATCCCCCCCTACCCCGGCTCCCGCACTCTCGCCCTTCTGTGCGGGTCGAATCCGTCGACCATCCGGCAAACTCAACTCCCCCCTCTCAGCCAAACTCTTAAATACCGCGGAAACAGCCGTCGAACACTTGTCCGCTTCGTCCACGACCAAAATCCGTCCCAACTTGACCGCACGCACCAGCGGCGAGTCGAGGTAAGAAATCTGCCCCTTTTCCAACGCAATCTGCTGCAGCAGCCCTGCCACTGTCGAATCGCGGTTCATCTGGATATACTCGCGTGGTCGACCAACAGCTCCAATGTGCGATCGATGATTTTGTTCTTACCTGTACCTTGCGAACCCATGAGCAGGAGATGCTCGTTGAGTAAGACGAGGTCTTCGGCGAAGGAACGCATCAAGCTGCTCTGTTGGGCGTTGTTGTAAAAGCTGCCTCCGAGGTCCGGGATAAGGGTTTTACCTTCCGGGTCGAGGGTGTTGGCGTCGTAACGGGGATGGAGCGGATAGGGTATTCGCGGTCTGAGCCGTCTGAGGCGGTGAAATCCAATGTCCCCGCTCCCTTGGCGTCGGTGGGGGCCACAATCTGCGGGTCGCCGATCCACAGCTTAGGAACGTACTGGAACGCCCCCTCGGTGCCCGGTTTTAAAATCCCGCATTCGGTGAGCAGATTCGCAATCACCTCGCGCACAGTGATCGGCAAGAAATCCACCAACAAGCTGCGCCAGATGAGACCGTGAACATCGCAATCCTCTTGCCACCGTGCGAGGCGGGAAGCCATGCGGATCACTTGTCGTGTGCCCAGTCGTCGCGATTTGGCAAGTCCCAAGCTGGGATCGGCACTGAGCGCACGGTAGCGGTTGACAAAGTGAAACATCCGCTTCATGTCTGACGTGGGTGCATCGAGCCCGACGCGGGAGAGAACGATGTGTCGTTCTTCGTCTTCGTCCATCGCTCGGGTGCTGCAGATGGCGAAGAGCGTGCTGGCTTCCTCGTCTAGCCAGCCGGTGGATTTGGATGCGGTAGCGACGACGCGGAAGGTCGGTTGGATGGGGACGATCTCTCCCGCTGCGATGGTGGGGGTTGCCATCAGATTTGACGAGTTTGTGGGTTGCAGCTGCTTCGACTCGCTCTCGGTGATACGAGCGCCATTCCACAGCTCCAGTTCTCGATCCTGCAGCAGTCGTGCTAGACTGCCAAGCGTAGGACCCAGAACGTCGACGCCCGCAAGGTGGATGAGCTTCCCCTGCATAGCGCCCCGCACAAGAGGCGCAGGCTCCCACGTCGTGCTTCCATCTTTAGCGGTAGAGCGACGCATTAGCAGCTCTCCACCTCCCAAATCCTTCCAGAGCCAGACGGACTCGAATGCATATCCCAACGTAGCCGCCATGAGTCCGATGCATGTGGTCGTCGACGAGGACGGTTGGTGCGCGGCAGCTGCAAGCGGGTCGGACGTCGAGGCGGCACCGGGTTTATCTGGAGTGGTGGCCTTGTTGGCGGGGACGAGACAGATGTCTCTGCCAAGCGCGTGGAGCTGAAGCAGACGGCTGTAGATGGACAGCACTCGAGGGGTGACGATGAGCTCTTGGCCGAGGAACGTCGTATCGCCCAATCGAGGCACGGGAGCAAGGTCCAAGCTGCCACAGGGCGCTTCGATTGTCACGTTGGGTGCAACACCTGCAACGTGAGCAAACGTGATCTTGGCCGTGGTCGGCGAGACCCTCTCGATGCTGTCTACCAGATAACCCATGAACCCCGTAGCGGCCAGAGTCGCCTGGTCAGCTCCCTCCCCCTGCTGATCGTGAATCTGCAGCTGGCCCAGCAGCGAATCGAGCGTCTTACGTTTCTCCTGGTCGAGACCGAACACTTGCGGGTAGGCCGAGCTGAGCAGAGCCAAGGTCGACGCGCTCGTCTCGACATCTTTGGTTTGCTCGGGCAAGTCGCGCGGCCATTTGGGCAGCAAGGGATCGGATTCGTCAAAGTCGAGATTGACCAGAGGCGCGGTGGGCGGGAAGGTGCTGACGATATCGGTGAGCAGGGGTAGAGCAGTGGTGGGTAGGTTGGGAAGACGCGATGTTGGGGGATGACGTCGTTGCCTTGAGCGAGGGTGGTGTGGTATCGCAGAAGGGCCGCCCATTGACTCCAGCGCGAACGGAGCTGCTGTGCGTCTTGGGATAGGGTTTCGGGGAGGGGCACTGTCGATTGGACTGAGCCTTCAATCCAGCGCGCCTGGAAACGCGAACGGAAGGGAGGGTCTAAGGGGTATCCGCGGTAGGGTGGGACGGGGACGCCTGTGGCGATGACGCGAAAATTGGGGTGGACAGGTATGAACCTACTCGAACTTCCATCTTTATGCTGGGCTTCCTCTTGCTGAAAAGCGGCGAGCTTCTCTGCGGGGATGAGGTGGCGACCGTCTGCAAGATTTTGTTCTCTGTTCTCAAGAATATTGTTGATGATAGGGGTGACGCCGCGCTCGGCCTTTTCGACACCTTCAAGGATGAGCAAGTGGCCATTCTTCATGGCACGAATGACGGGGCCATCTTCAAAGACGAGGTTGCCACCCGCTGACAAGCTTCTCGTCTGAAGCAGCTCTGCCTCACCAACGTCCCGATGAAACGAGACGTACTCAAAGGGCAACTGGATGAGCGAAGCAAAAGTGAGACTCAACCTGCGAGCGTAAGGACCTGGAGGGGAGAGCAGAAACACATCCTGACCGAGCTGCCATTTCTTGGAGAGGAACTCGAGATGCTCGAGAGCGATCGGGTCGTCGAGGTTGAGCAGCAGACGGTCTGCCGGCAGACGTTCTGGCAGTTTGGGCAGAAAGACGGGGATGGAAACGTTGGGACCGAGCGTGAAGGCGCCGAGTTTTTCGCGATCATCATTGAAGGCGCTGTCTTGGCTGGGTAGCGGTCGTGGTGATGATGAGGGAGATGAGGTTGTGAAGGGAGCGACTTGCTGGACGTGACGACCGATGGTCTGGATGCGGCGCTTGCCTGCCGAAGTCGGCGAGTTCGAGTCGTCGGACATGATGGCGAGCTTTCTATATCTAAGGGACGCCTGAGCAGCGTTGATGTGGATTGCGGCTGTAGAGCGATGGCGAGCGTGAAGGATTTGAGAGGAGCCGCGTTGCCAAGTGGTGCTGAAGGTTGAAAAGCCAGGAGCTCGACTGGACAAGCACCGGTGCATGGAAGCGGGTCGGACAGCGCTTTCCTACTGATCGAGCAGGTGATAGTTGGCGATTTCCTTGCTGTGGACCGAGCGAGATGATGGTGAGCTCTGAGAAGATCAAGACGACTGACGTGGTCAGGCGGCTTCACACACCGATTGGCACTGCACTCGGCCGCACAGGACTTAACAACTGTCTCACGGCAATCAAAAACTCCCGCCGGCTACTACCTCCTCAACCGGCTCTGTCCCCCCTCAAGCTGCCGCACGCCCTCGCACATCTACTGTAGAAGCATTCGCCTCGGTCTCATCTTCACGCAATCGGTTCAAACGCACGAGAACACCCGATTCTCAATCCTGCAGCCCTCACTGTGCGGCCGTCTGCCATCAAAGCAGAGACACTGGTGCCAAAAGAAAAATAATAATAAAAAAAGGCAAAAGAAAAGGAAGTCCGGACAGCCGGAATCGAACCGGCGACCTATGGTGCTTTTCCGTTAATGCCGGATTGGGGTTTCCGATTACAAACCATCGCTACTTCCAACTGAGCTATGTCCGGTAACGCCAGGCTGCCCGCTCGGCAGCTTATTGCATACATATAATACTGTACTCTCCCAAAGCTATTGGACAGCCCGTGGATTCCAGATCCTTGTCGTCACTGGTGCCTCTCGGCTTTTCTCAACACTTGGATCGTCCTGGGGCAAGGTTTTGGTGTGCACGTGTATTGCAGAGGACCGAAACTGGTAAAGCAAACAGAGCATCATAGAATACAAAGCAGACGGACGAGACCGGGTGGTCAGAATTGGTCGAGTGGTTGTGCAAGGCTCGACTAGGTGACTGCGAACCCATATTAAAGACGACTGTGGACGAGGTTCTAAGGAAGATACATAAGCCTGGTAGGGCAGCTTCCTGGCATGGCTTCTTCCGAAAGAGGACTGTAGCTGGGTGGATATGACATTTGAGCGCCTTGTAAGGACTGTGTTGGCGCTGGACTCCATTGCGGCTGCGTAAATGGCTGCGCAAAAGGCTGTGCAAAAACTGGCGCTTGTATCTGGCGTCGGCTCCGGCGTGCGTCGATTTGACGCCGCAGGTTGCGGTTGTCCTCCTCGAGTTGAGCCATCAGCATGCTTAGACTGTCGTTGACGGGGAATATTTCCTCAGAGCGAGTCTTCTGGCTTTCTTGCGATAAGGGCGCAGGCATGTGCTGCGTGCTGCTTTCTCTTCCTTTACCCATAGCGGAGCTATGCGATCGGCTCGTCGATGCTGTTCGAGCTGATACAGCATGAGCATAAAGTGAGGCCGCAGAAGCACCACCCTCAGCCTGTTCGTGAAAAGACAACGGCCACCTCGGCGCTTGGAAGCTGCTCTCCGGCTTAAACACCTGGTAGCTGTGACGTCGATCGAGCGCAGCAGCACGGCTTTGCGGTGTGAACAGCTGAGTCGTTCCCATCCCCCCTGAAGTATTCCCACCAAGGCCAGTCCTTGTCGGCGTCATGATTGCGCTGGATCGTCGCATGACAGTGCTAGGCGCAGACAAAGTGATCCACACTTTGGCCGCTGCAGCATGCACTCGTCTCGAACCCTCAGCGTCGATCGAACGAGTTCTAAGCACTGGTTGCACAGTGGCAGTGATCTGTCTGCCACCAGAGGTCAACTGCACCGTCTGAGCAAGACCGACGACTGCAGCTTGGGTAACAACGTGTAAGAGCGGTGCTAGTTTGGGTACTTCCACGAGGCTCTGGCCAAAAGCAGGCACGCTGGCGCCTTCGCCAAAGAGCGCAAAGATCGCTCGCGCTTCTCCACAACGTCGTGGCGAGTCTCCCTGAAGAAGTGAGCTCGAAAGGGCTGATGGAGAGGTGGTGCGCAGAATGAGTCCGTTTCGGGACACCAGCAGACGGAGCTCGGCGTTTCCCAGTGCGCCACTTGAGTTTCCACCGCCAAGCAGAGTTCGAGAGGGATGAAAAAGCGAACTCCCCATCGTGGGCTGCGAAGATACGGCTGCGATCGCCGGAATCGCCACATTCCGCAACTGAACCATCAGACAGCCATCTCTTGCAACTTGGTGGTTCCGCGTGGCGACAATCGTGAGCTCGATCAGCATTTCTTCGTTTTGTGCATTCCGTCGTGCGAGAATTATCTCTTTCCTGCGTCGCGACGTCCTCTCTGTGTCGGCTGAAATCTGCTGCTGAGACAAGCGAATCTCACGACACGCTTGCTGCCACCACGACACCGCTTGATCATCCGCGAGCAGATCCGAAACCTTGATCCGTCGCCCGGCGGATGTCTCGGAACGCCACCCAGCATATACATCATCCATCTCCGCATTGCCTGTCGAGTTGGAAAGCATGTCCGCACATGCTCGCATCGAGTCGCTCGTCCACACGATCGTGTCCTCCTGGTCGACGACCATGATCAAGTCGTCACAGCCTTGCGGCAGCATCGGCGGCTGCTTTGCGTCGAACGCTCTCTCGAAATGACTGCTTTGAAGGCTGTGAGGCCTCCGCTGACCGGCGGCCAATGTGAGCGGGTGCTGAAGACCCAGCAGTCCACCAAGCCGATCTGTATGTGCTTTCGTCAGAGACTGCTTGTACGCGAGCATCTGCTGCTGTGTAAGGTTCCCTGCTGCAGAAGGTCCGGAATCACTTGACGTAACTGTAAACGGTGCTTGCCAGTCTGAATTGCTACTGATGGTTTGACTCTGTAGATGAGGTAGCTGCCTGTTCAAGCTCATGAAGCTGGTCGAAAGGGATCGAGGTACTGTCATAGTGTTTTTGCTCGGCTGTGACTGCATTTCAGGGCTGACGAAAGAAGAGGTCAGCGTAGCAGGAGGGTTCTGGTCGTGTGTTGGAATGAAAAGGCCAAGTGAGCTGGCTGCATCGCGAGCTGTTGAGCTTGAGGGAGCGTTCCAGCTCTGATTGATGGTGCTAGCTGTGCTATGTGCTGATGCCAACGGAAACTCGCTCGTTTGCGACAAGAAAGGATTGTCGGCAGATGTGGTCAAGCTCGACAACGTCAAAGATAGATCTAGATGCTCATGACCAGGAAGCCCTGATGTCTGTGCAGCCATTCCGGCAAGATGCAACGGTTCCACCGGCGTCGCCATGGTAAAAGGTAGCGGCGTCGCCGCAAAGGACGGAGCTGGAGGCAGTAACAACGCCATCTGTGCAGCCAAGTTCGAAGAGTCGGACTGCCTCTGTGTCTGAAACGAGTTATGAGTCTGCGGAGCAAGCGCTTGAGAAGACGCAGCGGTTGTCGTCGAAGTTGGTGTATCTAGCGCCAAAGATAGTGCGTCAGTAGGTGCCGAGCTGTCGTGTGTGTCCCCGGAGCATAGAGGTCTGAAAAACGAATCCTGGCTCGAGTCCATGAGAAACGCTTTTCAGCGTCTGCCTAAAGTCGGAAGAGCCTGCTTGCGGTACAGTCTCGGCCGACTTTCTTTCTTGCTGATGCTTGTACCTGCGGGTCACGTGTAACGATGACATGGGTCAAAGAGCCTCGAGGAGAATGTTGAGAGAGCATGCACCTTGATCGTTGTGAGGAGCCTGAAAGCGACCAAGAGGAGAGGCCGAAGTCGACAAAAGAGCGCTGTGGTGAGGATGACTGTTGTGTGTACGGTAAGGATGCTCAGAAATGCTGAGACTTGGTGCTTCACGCGGAATGGACGATCTGAGAGCTGCGGGTACGCAGATTCCTCTCTGCGACGCCTATTAACGCGCTAGAAAATGTGACGTAAAGGAAAGCCTCGACCAAAGGAACGTAGCAAGACGATTGGGCGAGTGATGGTGAAGCGGAACGATGACAGGTACTGAAGTCGGTGCACATGGGAAAGCGAATGAAGGACATCGCTCGAGGGATGCATAACGAGATGGAAAGGGAGCTCAGAAAGTGGGACCCTAAAAAGACTCGTCAGGTCAGACTCAAGCTTGAGATCCAGATCCTGGAGACGACAGGCGACGCGGCCCGCTTGCGTGCATGAAGAGGGCACAAGAGGCGTCTAACCGAGTCAAGACCGGGGGCATGTGCCGAAGGAAGCCCAAGACATTCGGTTGCGGAGCATTCCGCTAGCCTGGGATGTGCAACAGAAGTGCAGAATGTCACAGCGAAAAGCACCGACTTTGTCGAGAAACCCTGAAATCGCCAAGCGGTGCGTTACTGGGGGAAAAAACTGCCAGCGAAATCGCTCGAATTCGCTTGACTACAAGCTTTCTCGGGAAGGGGTGAGAGGGCAGCAAGGAGCGAAGGAACAAACAAGACCTGTCTATGCATGCATAAGCGGCGAAATGTTGACTTTGCTTCGTTGTGCGTTGTATGACAGCATTTCTGGCCTGCAAACGGTGTCCACCAACCGAAAGACGCGGGAAACTTTACGAAACTGCATCCACGTCATATCTCCGTACAACAAGGTTGGTTGTTGTCGTTTTTATAGCAACATGACTCTCTTACGGCAACAACAGTACCTCTTGCTGCCAGTCTTCCTCAGCAGGTATTGATGTAGCCAGACACTCTGTCGCCGAAGGGGAAGAAATAGTTTCCGATCCTCGTGCGAGAGTCGAGATGCACGGATGGGCTTTGGATCGATCTCGGTGCTCGGTCGTGGACCAGCTGGGTGGAGATAGCCGTTGCAGGCGATGGATCTTGCGACGTCGCCAAAAATGGCAACATTGGCAACCGTCCGTTGTGAGCCTGCATATTCCGGCAGGTGCGCTGTGCAGATGGTTTGCAAGTTTGCATTGTAAGCTAAATACGGTATTGTTTGCTTGTTCTGCAGCTCGAATGTCTCGGCAACCTTGGCCAATGACGCAGGCGCTGAGGAACAAAAGACACGGCGCATAGCCTTGCATCCGGTCGCTTTATGTCCAAAGGATCTATCCCCAGTGAAACAGCAGCTCGGTGCGCTACTCCGATCTGAGACCCCAAGCTCGTTGGTAGATCCACCAAGCGGGGCATGACCATGGAAACACGTTTGTTGATTGCGGCTCATGATCGGGTCCTGCGGCTAGAATGCAGGCTAGGAGCATCGTTGGCATGCACCGATCCTGGCATGCATGCAAAACGTGAGAAGCTCGGCAACCAACGGTAAAAGACGCTGAGGAGTAGGCAAGCCATACTTTATGCGGACCACCAGCAACAGCAGCAGCAAAGAAAGTTTAATCTTCCTTAGATACGAAGGGGTCATCAAATCTAACCGACTTGCAGGAAAAGGCTCTGCTGCCGGGACGTTGTAGGCAATTGGAGACTTGGCAAAAAAGCTTAAAAAAGGACGCCTGTTTAGCTCGGCTAGCCTGTAAGTTATCACAGGTTTTGCATCTTTGGTCCAGACTTTTGAGCGTAGCGTCTTGACACGTTGCATAGTGTGTCGCAAATCCAGTTAGAATCACGCGCTCGTGTGAGCCGACGCCTTGAAGCACAAGTTGCTGTGCGACCCTGCGTATCTGCCACTCCGCAGGCCCTCTGCCAGCTTGGGCGAAGCGGGCAGCGGCGGAGAAGTCGTACCCGGTACGTCAGTGTCAGGGCCGTTGTTGCAGCACTGTGAATTTTACAACGCTCCCAAAAAAGGCAGGCGAGCTACACCAGCCTGACAAGGGCGCATTGAAACACCATCAACACCGACAAAGTTGTTAAACTTACTCCACCCAGCCGACAGCGCAGCTGCACGATCGACGTTCGGTCTGTTCCTTGTCGAGCTGCCTCGCACTGATGATCCTGCCTGTCCCTGGCTCGAAGTTGGACACCTCGGCAATAAAGCAATGGAAGCACAGACTAGCGGTGCAGGGTGCAGCGGTCGAGACTTGATTCCATTGCCTCGCCATTATGCATCTCGCCTAGCTGTCAAGTTTCGCCCAACCGTCGAGTTTTGAAACCTTTTTTTTTATTTTATTTTTTTATTTTTTTTTTAACAACTTTGCAAACAAAAAGGCGCACAGAAGTGGAAAAATTCGCCGCGCTGCCTTTCCTTTCCTTTTTTCTGGTACAACATGGAGCCGAACAATTCGCCGAGACCGCAGCCGGCAGCTGTGCCATAACTATTATAAAACCGAACTTCATTCTTCTCGTTTGCCTAAACGAGTAACTGCAGTAGGATTGAAAAGAAAACTGGGGTTTGTCACCAACAAGGTAACGCTACTGCAAGGTGGGCATGTGAACCATACATGCACCGAGCCGAAAGAGGTCGAGAATCCTGCACTTTCTCGCGTGTCCCAAGTTTGTTACGTACCTCTTTGCACAGCCGTGCATCCGAACATCGGAACACCGGTCCGGACGAGGAAGGCAAGGTCGTGGGCGGGTTGGGACCCTCATTGGGAGTGCAACGTCTTCCGACGCAGTCCGTGAAACATAGCTATGCTGCATCGGAAGGTTTGTGGATCATTGATCTGAGACACCAAGAGACAGCCCGAAGTACCGAACAGCCGAGCTGCAAGGCCAAGGTCTCGCAGCCACCGGTGCATCGGAACAACAACGCCTGCCCTCTCGATGTATCAGTATTTGGCCGGTACATAGGACATAAATGGCCGGTGTAGATCATCTATTTGGCCGGCGTACAGATTCAATCGAAGCGAAACACTAGGGGAAGAAGGTACAGATCGACAGTAGCGCCACGCTGGGGTACGTCTTGACTTGCAAGTTTCCGACTAAGGCCAACTCCATGGAATCATGCTAGTCTTATGTGATGGTAAGGCAATGCCGCATTTCTGGAGAACGCCGACCAGGCTATCGAGCTCGACCTCATCAGGCTGGTATGTTCCGCAGCCTCGCCGCACTTTGAACTGGCAACGGAAGTCCTCGTACCTCAGGGAAATGTCAAGTACACCCTTGTTCTGACCTAAGGAGATTCGCTAAAGATTTCACATTCGAGTGGCTTCAAAGTCAATTGAAATGCCAAAGACGAGCAGAGACCTTAACAAACGACTCGCTCTTAACAGGGCTTGACGAGATTCCTGCGGAATTGTCGAATGTATGTGCAGACGCTCGGAATAGGCTCACCCTTCACCTCAGAACAGGTAGGATAGCACATAAAGTTCAAAAGTCGTTCCAGAGACCCTGACGATGGAAGATCTGCAAGCTCCAGGGCATCTGCATAAGGCGGTGCGAATCGGGACAAACATCATGATTGCGAGGCCGGAGTAAGCCAGTTCCTGCACTGTCGTAAGTCTTTGACTTCGGAATGGATTCGCTTCGCTTCTCTTCCCCTAGCAAGGACATGCGAAGGCGGACAATATCGTCCGATCATCTCGTCTGTTGTGAGGGTGATCGATGAAAACCGAACCTTGGAAATAATGATAGCGCCCCTCATCTTGCTCTTCTATATGTCGCAAAGCAATCAAATGATTGTAGCCATCACCTCCCAAACCCGATTGAACGCAACGCAAAACGTCTCATCAAACGCATACTCGGTGTGTCAGCCCGAACAAGTATGAACCACCTCCACACAAGCGCTACGAGTCGGCATGAGTACGAACAGAATTGCAGCGAAGCATACCTACCTCGCACGAATTGGGAAGCGATCACTCCGACAAGACAGCAACAGCAAAGTAGTTCCGAATCTGCCAAACGACACATGACGACAAAACGCCCCGGTGCATCGCAACCAGATGCTACAGCGCCGTGCTTCAGCTCATACGAATGGCTGATTGGGTGCAACACCTAGACAGAAGATATGCTATAAAAGACTTGCGGAGGGATCGGTGTCGATGAACTCTCGTTCGTTGATTGCCAGACTCTGATGAAGCGGATGCAACGGAAACGTGGATCGCCGATGATGAACGTGATCCAAGGGAGGAGATCTCGATAGCTGAAAATCATCAGACTCGGATCTCGTTTGGCATCGACGAATTTCTTCCGTAAATCTGCTCAATCGGGCGGACGAGTGAATGTTATTCTTCTGCCAAGCTTGCTGCTCGCTATTTTCGAGTTCAGCTATCGCCCCAACAAAAGGTGAGAGATACAAAAAGAGAGAAGAGCTCTAAAAAGCGTATCCCCCTTTTCTTGGCAAGGAGATCTTGGGAGTAATAAGGTTTCTTTCATTTTTTTTTTTTTTTTTTTTTTTCCAAAAAATTAGCCCTTTTGGACTCTGCGAATTTCCGATGTTCGTCCCAGATCGGCTGGGACAGACGGCAAAGAAAGAATAATAAAGCGGGACGATATCATCTTGCTCTTTAGCTGGGTTCCAAATCAGATGAAGCGACCCGAACCGTGGTGTGCATGTGGCTTTCTCGCATGCCGAAACTCGCTTTATGCACAGGGCTTTGCGGAGAAGTCATGGTAACAGTAACTGCAACTGCGCGCATGCCGTGTGAAGCATCCCGAGCCACGCTGGCCGAAAAGAGTACCGTGGTAAAGATTGGATCGCCGCACGCCTTTGTGGCTTGTTGCCCGTCGAAAACAAAAGCTTTTGTCGGTCTCTCGCTTCGAGCGGGTTGCATGGTTGAAGAGATGTCCCGATACACAGCATGGCTCAGCAAAGACCGGTACCGAGGTACAGACAAAGTCGGATAGCCAACGGTGAAAGTTGATCAGCCGCATCGGTTGGCCTTGTCTCGTCTAACGAGGTCGAGGTAAGCGCAATCGTGTCGTGCAACATCGACGGCCTCGATCAGCGTTCTCTATTGTCGCTTATCACGCGCCTAGTCGAAGGTCGAGCGTCAATGGCTTTTGCTGCAGTGATTGCAATGATGATCTCCTCTCGACCAAGATAGAGCCAGAATACTAAAAAGCAGCGGACCTTGGATACCATTGGCAGCAAAGTGAGCAATGGTCAAGCAAGGAGACCGACCGGATCTCGGCTCTTGGCGTTGTCACCAAACTCTGTCGGAGCTGCGTACAAAGAAAAAAGTGGCTGCCGATTGAGTCTCCGAGCCAAAACAAAGTGTGCTCGAGTTGCTTTCAGAGCCACCTTGGCACAAGGAGGATTGTCGTTCTGCATGCGAGCGTATCTGCAATACCATTCTCGTGCTCAAGGAGAGATATGCATTCAAAGCAGGTGTTTGACATTCCAGCATTGAGAGCTTGCAATGTGAAAGTGTACAGATTCTACCCTGTTGTCACTCTGTGCTCTGCGGCTTCTGACAAATCATCGAAAGGGGTGCGACCGATAAGCTCCAACATGCTAGCCGAACAGAGCGGCTGCGCGATGCAGCTTGGCGCAAATACAAGGTGTGGATCCAACGTTCAATGTCGACCGCAAAGAGAGTGAGGCTGGCGGCAATGGCTTAGTGAGCGGGCAGGCGTTGGCGATGCTCTGCAGTTTTTCTAGCTGCTGATCCAACGCCAACCTCTGGGACGAAGCTGGACGACCCACGTGTAGAAACCTCTGTCAACACCTCGGTAGAACAATCTTTGTCAGTTAGCCGTAATACACCGGCCGGGCAACGGTGAAGCAAGCGAGCGCAGCTAGTCAGTCATCCGGTCAGCCAGAGTCGGCAAGCCAGTTCCGCGGGAACCCCCTGTGGTCAAGGTTGGCCAGCCAGCGAACGTCGTTCGTCGTCGTCCAACGTGCGGTGTGTGTGCCAGGGTGGGGACCGACAAGCCTGCGCGAAAGGTCGCCCGACAGAATTGCGCTCGATGATAATAATTTCACACGGTGGTGCGCGACGACGTCAGAGCATGCCCCAATGCTTTGCCGCTTTTGTTTTGAGTTTTAAGCTGAAAAGTAGAGCGTTAAAGCTCTCTTTGAAGTAGGAATCTTCGAAACGCATTCTTGCTTTTCTACAACTCCGTCCGTTCCAAACGCAGCAACCCGATACTCACTCCTGAGACCCCGAAGCCTATCCCGATACAACTGCCCGCTTTTGATGATTCAGAGAGGAGTGAGAAAAGGCGTCGACAGCAAAGTAGCATGTGGGGGGGCCAAGATGTAATCCCATGTTTCATTCAGCAGATTCGCGTGCTCGGTTGCGTTGTGGGATGCCTCGGCATTTGGCTTTCATTGTGCGCCGGTGAGCGGCTCCCATTTTTCCACCTCCTGACTTGCAGCCGAGCGACAGCTTGTCAGTTCCTGAGAGAGGAGTCTCTTCGGATTGGTGTTGGCGTTGTGGCCGTCTTTTTGCGCACTTCCGGTGCCGATGACGGCCAACTCGGCACCCTACTTGCGCAAGCACTCTCTTTGCTCTTCCCAACGCGCGAGCCTAGCTTTATCTTGGCGCAATGTGCGGAAAGGTCATAAACCAGGTTCCCTTTGTCCCTATCTCCTTGGTCGGCGAATGCTGTTTTGGAAGCCGAAAACGAAACACCAAGACTGGCGCTTCCGATTTGCTGGCAACAAGCAGGTTGAAAGTTCGGTTTCGCACCGAACTTGACCCCCCCTACGGCGTTTGGTCGAGGTGCATGCGTGGTCGCCCACCAGCAGCTCGTGTCCAAGCTGACCGGCACGCCGATCCCGTTTGCGACCAGGGAGCCTGTTTTTTCCGCCGTGTGTCAAGATCGCAGCTTTTGCACTCAAGAGTCGTAATTGGATTTTCTTTATCCCGTTGGAGGCCCTCCCCCGGCCTTTGCTCGGTGCTCAGCGCAAGGAAACAATTCGATCCTGACATGCCTCGTTTCTGCTCGAACGACGCTTGAAAAACCCAAACCGGGAGCAGCAGGGTTCAGACAGAGCGAACGTCAATCATGTGGATGGGCTTTGCCTTCATCTTCGGAGTCTGACACTCCCATATGCCGTAGACGGCGAACCGGTCGTGACTCGCACCTACGCCCACATTGACAGTCAGCGATCGTCACACTACAGTTGCACGCCAGCAAAGATACGGCGGCCGATGGGACGCAGACGGAGCGGGAGTCAAAGCGTGGTATGTACAGTAGAGCGGAAGCGAGGGGGTTCGGCTTTTGGTCGTACAGCGAGTGATACGGAAAGGTGTTGCCGAGAGCCGAAAAGGCGAGCTGACTGTATGATATGCAATTTGGCGGCCTACGACAACGAGACGGGGAAGCGGAGCTGGTCATAGGTTACAGTAGTATAGAGAGATGGATGCAGGGCGGCTTTCGTGGAAAGATCGACGAGAGCAGGCCGTACCAAGGGAACCACGAGCGAAATCTTGCTCGTTTCCACACAGTTGCTGCATTTTTTTTCACCCCACAGCACACCGAAATTAAGCACGGCAACTCAAAAGCTTTTTTTTTTTTTTTTTTTTCCTTTTTTTTTTTTTTTTTTTTTCCTTTTTTCATTTTCAAAATGTGATACGCCGTCATTGTTCCTGTCAGCGCATTCAACAGGCTGTCATTTCACTATTCTTTTTGTAGTTACTGTATGTATTTTTGAGAAATTTGAATTTTTTTAGCTCAAAATTCGAGCCGAAACTCCGCTCGCAGTTGCTTTTTGCCTTTGTCACTGTTGTTCTCGGCCGAGCATCGCGATGCCGGCGTTTGGATTTGGTCTGACGTATCGCGCAGTCCGTTTGTACCTCGCTCGCTCGCTCGCTCGCTCGCAAAGCAAGCAAGCAAGCAAAAGCGCTGCCCTATCAGCCTGTTCGCCTGTTCTTTGCCGAACCACGCGTGGCTTGCCGTGTACCAGCCCAAGTTGGCTTCTCTCCCCCGCTGTCCCTCTGCGTGTGTGGCTCTTTTCCCTTCAAGGCTGAGCTGAGCTGACCAGATTCATATAATCGTCGTTGCTCTGACAAACCCTTCTTGCCCTGACCCTCTAGCCAATCCATCTTCTCCTATCTACTCTCCATTGTCTACATTGACGACTACCGTCTTTACCATCACTTACGCCGACCAGCATCACTAAAAGCTCTACACCTTTCTCGAGCTCAACACCACTAGCCGTCATCACTATCGACGACGACGACGACGACGACGACGACAACCACAAAATCCTACTCGGAGCATCCACCTCTTTTACCACACAGAGCCAAGGAAAGATCCATGGCAGCGATTATGATGTCGCATCATTCAATCATCGGATCGAGTCCCAACACGGCCTACGACCCATACTTTGCCTCCTCTTCCTCCTCCTCCGCATCCTCTGCATCTTCGTGCTACTACGCCTCATCTTCATCTTCGCCCTCTACCACACCTCCACCACCTCCTGCGGCGGCAGCGGTTGCGCTTCAAACAGCATCGTCGATGATGTGCGGTTCGACGAACCCGGAAGACTCGTTGCCGTTTGTGGTGCTTGTGGTGGACGATAACCCGATCAACCGCAAAGTGTTGACGATTCCGCTTCGCAACCAGGGCATCACGGTGGTTGAGGCGGAGAACGGGTTGGAAGCGGTGCATCGGTATGCCGAGGTTCGACCGGCGTTGGTGCTGATGGACATCTCGATGCCTGTGATGGACGGGTTTGAGGCGACGCGACAGATTCGCATGCACGAGCAGGCGCAGTCGTCCAACCCTCCAGATGTCGAAGGTCAAGGAGCGCTCGACGAGGCGATCAGCATGGTGCTGACGCATCAGAGGGCCAGGATCGTCGCCGCGACAACGCACTCGGCAGATCGTGATTTTGACGAGGGGAAACAGGCGGGGATGGACGACTGGCTCCTCAAACCTATTAGACCGAGCGTGCTGGTGCAAGACATTGTGGAGTACAGGAGGAACCACCTGCAAGAGTTCGCCGCTACCTTGGGCGCGCTTGGCGTGGCTGGCGTTGGAGTGACGGCGAATGAGACGGCGATCGAGATGGTCATGGAACAGGCAGCAACGCCGACAGCTACAGCGGCTGCCACGATTGCTTCATGATCGCGTTGACGCTGTTATGATCGCTTTTTCATAGTCTCTCGTCGCCCTCTCTCTATTTCTCTCTCTTGTGCTCTCTTCTTTGTTCTTGTTTATTTTTGCATCGCATTCGCATATCGTCCTTTCTGAGAGTCAGCTAGGCCTGCTCTACGGATCACACCAACTCCTTTACATCTGTACTTGTATTCTATAAAAAAATCCATCCGTCCATCTCTCTCTCTCTCTCTTTCTTTGCTGCAAGCTTCAATTCTAATCAGATGCTCAGTGATTCGCCATCAAATGTTTGTGGCAGTGTGCATGCGTGCCAGAGCAATGCGACACTTCTCAGCAAGGTGAGTGTGCGGGGCAAGAAACGCATGCTGTGCGATCTGGTTGAACGGCTGGGTAGGGCGGTGGGGATTCCAAGGTGGATGCCCTTCGCAGCACGGTGAGTAGCAAGTCGGCTCGATAGCACGCTTCAAGCACCAAACCCCAAACCATGCGTAGACGTCCGTTTCGGAACGGTGTCCGGGTTATCGGACGTACACCTGCTCAACGTTCGATTCATCCGCCCGCATCCAATCTCACCCGCCGCCCCATCCAACCATGTGAATCCTTTACTTAGTCGTCGAATGCAGATCTACACACATCACACATCCGACCCAATCACAACCAAACACATCGACAATGTAGATTGTGAAAAAAGGGGCTGAGATGGAGGAGAGAATCAGGCGTTGAAACGGAGGACAAAGTTGACCAGCACAGCGATGAGCAGCATGACGGACAGAACGGTAGGACCCAACCTGTCGTCGTAAGGACCGGAACCGCGGTTGCGAATGGCACTTGCTCGCCAGTGGTATGTTAGCAGTGCGTAGACCATGATCGCCATAGCTGTTCAAACCAAGCCATCAACAAGGAGAGAAAGTGAGTTTTCAAGGCAGAGGATGATGGAATGGGGAATGGACGTTGATGTGGTGGATGCAACTTACCAACAAAGGAAAACATGGCGGCAGAGATGCGACCGATCTTGTCGCCAAAGTTGAGCAAGCCCGCAGCGAGCGCCGAGAGAGTGACGGTGAAGTTGAGCCATGACAAGACTGTGAGCACAACATCGGCAACAGAAGAGAAATCAAGTCGGTCAGCCATGTTCTGTGTCGTTGTGTATCATCCATCACCACCCTGCAAATCGATCAAGAGAGTGTCTGAAGCAAAAACGTACAAGTTCGTTCGTTGGCAAAGAACACTTTTGGCTCAACACGCACTGGAAGCGCGATACGCTTGCCAGCGGTACGTTGGAGCAGTGGTTGAGTCGACATTGTGCGTGTGTGTCTCTATGCGATTAGCTGCCAACTGGGATCGAGCTGAACGAGTCGTTGTCGTACTGTCGACGCGGAGAAGTGATGCGCCGGATGAAACGACTGTAGGTGCGATGAGCAGGAGCGGGTGAAAGGTCGGGTGAAGACGTAGGTGGATGAGACAAGGAAACGACGACGACGACGACGACGACGACGACGACGACGGTGGTGACTTTCAAACATTAGCCGATGCGCACAGAGCCTCTCAGATTTCCCTTTCTTTTTTTTTTTTTTTTTTTTTTTTTTTTTTGAATTCAGAAAAGCGGGAATTTTCCTGCAACACCCGCACGCCCACCACCGCAAAGAGATTCCTCTCGCTTCATTGAGCTTCAACACCACGGACATCATCCGCACCCTTAGAGGCGTAAGGAGCGACCACGTTCATGATTCGAGTTGAGAGATTAGCGAACGGCCTGGTCGCTTTGTTGTGTGTTAACACGAAGCTGATTCGATAGAAAACGCGGAGAGGGATGGATGCACCTTTTTTAAATTGGCTCGCGATTCGACGCTTCGATTTGTACTGTACCGCAATGCTGCAGCCCACGGTGCGCTTCACACCAAAACTTACAGTTGCGCTTCGACCTCGCCGGGGACGAATCCTCGTTGTCGGTCTTCATCAGGCCTACGTTCTGACCCAATGATAAGGTCAAAGAGAGTGTTTCAGCCTTTGTAGCACGCAAAGTGGTTCGAGAGTAGAGAGCAAAGAGCGGAGGCTGAAATTTGCAAGCGCAACGTGCGCTCTATCGTGCAGCAGCGTGCAGCTTTGAAGTTGGCCGTGTTTATCGGTCGATATGAATGGTACGGTAAGTCAAAGGTCACACGAGCAACACGCTACTGTATACTGTTACTCTCCAACCCTTCCTTTTGCCAATCGTCGTCATCACCATCAACCGCTGGCTGCCACTGCGAGAATCTGCGTATTGCTAGAGCGAGAGCGATGGGTATGTACAAATAGTGATAGAATTGGCCTCTTTGCGTTAATGTTGTAGCGGACGTTGTCGAGCAACGGCAGCACTACTCTTCGTCCCTCTTCTTGTCATCGCCTTCCTTCTCGGCCTCTTCCTTCTTCTTCTTTGCCTCTTCCTCCTTCTTCCTCTCCTCCTCCTTACGCTTAGGGTTGCCAATCGTAACATAGCTGTCACCCTCAGCACCCGAACTAGTAGCCTCGACATCGCCGCCCACCTCTTCGTGCTTGATCACACCACCCTTGTTGCCGTGCGCGCTCTGCTTGAGCAGCTTCGTCTTGGTGGGGCCATCAGCTTTCACATCCTCCTCGAGCTTGGACGCGGTACCACCGAGCGTGCTGCGGCTGCCGGGCGCGTAGTAGTTGGTACCTGCCAGCGTGGCGATGATGCTCGTACCAACGGCAAAGGTGAGCCAGAAGCGGTAGGTCGAGTACCACTTGGGCACCCATCCAGCCGAAGTAGCGCGCAGGTCGATGAACCACACGGCCACGAACGAAGCCCACTGCGCGATGAGCGCCATCTGCGGAGCGAGCAGCGTGGTGGGCCAGCCGAGGACGAGCGGAAGCACGCCGATGGCATAGCGGGTGTTGCCGATCCGACCGCCGTACTTGCTAAACTCGAAACCCCAGTGGATAGCTCCCAGGAAGGAGAGCAGCACAGCACCGAAGCCGACCTGGATGTTCTGAGCGTGCAGCAGCAGCGCACTCGCCGTCTCGCTGTCCATCGACTTGTCCAGTCCCAAGCTGACCAGATGCTCCTTTCGCGCCAGCCAGATCGAGGCACCTGCCGTACTCACGTAGGGGATCACACCAGCGCTTCCCCACAACAGAGCTGGCTGAGGCACAGCCTGTGCCATCTCGGAAGTGATGCTTCGAGCATCCTTGAGGATCTCGGCAGCGCCCGACGGACCGCCTCCTCCTCCGCTCGTCTTGGCTCCCGCTCCAGCCGCATCGGCAGCCTCACCCCTGTTGCCGCCTGCAATCGCCGACTCGACGCTGGATCGCAACGATGCGGCCTCTTCCTTGATGTTTTGCTTGGTGTGCGACCACGAGTCGGATGCAGGCTTGCCCGACTGCGGGTTGGCTGCGCTGCGTTGCAACGAAGTGTGCAGAGCTCGAAGCCGCACAAGAGCCAGCAGGGAGCTGCGAGAAGCTAGAGACGAGGCATTGGCGACCGCCATGCGCTGGCTTCTGAGGCCAGAAGAGAGCATGGTGCGAGATGCAGCGGCTCCAATCATCGTTGTTCGTTAGCGCAGTGGTCAAATTCAGGATACGCTTGGGCGTCGATGCGGTTGCTCGATTCTGTTGCGGATACGTTGTCTTAATGCGGTCCTGCGAGCCCACTAACTCGACTCTGTGAGGATATCTATGGAGTGGTTGATGTTATAGAGGCTCGTCAAGGAGGAAACCAGCGAACGGATCTTTTGTGAGAGGCTCTTCTTTAGCCGCGAGTGGAGGTATGCCGAGGAGGCAGTTGGAGCGTGCACAGGCGCAGTTGCAACCATAACGATCTTCGATTCGGATCGGAGGGCTCAAGGCGACAACAGAGAGGAACAAGTAGAGTCTCGGTTGTAGTCTGCATCATCGTCATCATCATCATCATTATCAGGACTGTCCGCAAGCCAGTCATCATTGCATCGGTTTGGTAGCTCGGTCGGTTCATGCGTCTGTGATGCTGTCGAGCAGCCTTTGAGGTGCAAGCCGACGTCGAGAGAGAGAGAGAGAGAGACTGTCGAAAACGCTGCTCCTCAACGACGTGGACTTGCAGCAGCGCACAACCACCGTTGCGCTACGTCACTCGACAGCTGCTGGATTTCATTTTCCCTGTCACACAGCATGTCGAAAACTTCAACCTTAACAAAGCCACGAATTACATCGAGCGAGGCATCACCCGATTCATGCCGATTCCCAAGCAACTTCTCCACATTCTGAGTCAAAGCGAGCAGCTAAGCAGCTTGCCTCGGAGACTTTTTTTTTTTCTTTTTCTTCCCTGCTTGCCACTTGCAGTACAAAGCACCTTACGATTCCGACAACGAGCAGCACGGGATCGATACTCGAATACTACCACAGGCCGGACAGGAATCGACAGGACCCTCTTTACGAGCATCGGATAGAAGCAGTCAACATGTCGAAGCGAATGCCGAGTTTTGTTGATCTCACACATCGAACCGCCGTTACGGGTCTCGTTGGTCTTGGTGTAAGTTCAGCATCTCATGTGTTCGGTTCCAGGAGGGCTTGATTTACTGATGGCTAGTTTTCTATCCTCTCATCTTTCTCTGATCGTGCTGTTCGATTTGCTCCAGATTTGGGGCTTGTGGCTTACAGCAGCGGTATGGAAGTCTCGTCGCGATGAGCGTCTGGTAAGTTCTTGATCTTCCGAACTTCTCCTTTAGCATCCCAGTCGTCATCTATGAGAGGATAGTATATTGACAAACTTCACCTTTGGATGCTTCTTGTCACCCTGCGACCCTCTGCAGATCATCGCTGCTAGCGGCGGTCAAGTCCCTATCTCGCAACAAGCGCTCGCCCTGTCTCAGCAGCAAAACGGCCAAGATCCATTCCCCGTCACCAACGACCCTGCGCACGAGCCTGGCCGTCGTGTATAAACGTCTCTCCTCTCTCTCGATCAGCCGACAATTCTTCACCGACCTCTTGTTGAACCTGTATTGCGACAAGGCCGGACTTTCTCAGCTCCTCGTGTCAGCCAATGTACTTGTATATCTTCAGCCTCTCTCTCAACTCAGATCGGGAACACAGTTAGGCAACAGCGCGGTTCGACCATGCGCGATGTGCGAAGCGATGGTCATGAGGCATTAGAGGTAATGTCAAAATGCATAGAGTGAAGCCCGGAAGCAAGGACTGAAAACCCGTCCTTGGGAACAAGTCAATGCAAAGCTCTGTCTTACCCGAATCTGAAGAAAAACTGGGTCACAAAAATGCGCGCCGAAAATTAGGGCTCAAAAATTCATCAACATCGTTCAGACTCGCTTTGATCGGCATCGATATGCTTGATTGGAAATTGGCGTGGCATAGTGATATTAGTACAATCCTGACTTCTGGAAAGAGTTGGAGAGCTCTATCAACGCGAGCTCTCATAGAGAAGAGCCTCGCACCCACCGTTCGATCTCCTGCTCAACGTGACGCGATCGGCGCTGCATCCTGTACGATCCGCCACGGCGACCGAAGGTCTCTTCTTCCATCTCGTATGCATCGTCCTCTTCTGCTTCTCCCTCCAGCTCCAAATAGTCATCCTTAGAAAGTAGCAGTCGGTTACCTCTCGAAAGCGGACTGCGCATCTCTCGAGGCCTCTGCTGCGAACAAGACCTCGTTTCGGATTCATCGGAAACGCTTGCTGCAGGAATCATCTTCTTGACACGCTTCCACAGCTCTACTTCCGCTTTGGGTGCAAACGACTGCTCCGAAGTATCCAGGGCAAGGGGAATGACCTTAGCCAAACAGCCCGGGGTGTACGAGATGAAGCGCGCTGCCGTGTCCTCCTTGCCCGAATCAGACCGCGTCGAAGATCCGCCATCCCTCTCCAGCTGCTTTGTTTCGTCGACCAGCTGTTCCAGGCCCACCCGCTCTTCGAGGACGCGCAGTGCTTCTCTAGCCACCTCGCTTGCCTGATCGCCCCGCTGCGCGGCGCACACTCGAGCGATGTTGAGCAACAAGGACCGCATCGTGTCTGCATGGATGCGCGAAAGTTCGTCGTGCTTGCTTCGTCGCGTGTTGCTGCTGCGACCACCGGCGTCTCTGTGATCGCTCCATTCTGCGAAGAGTGACTTTGCCTCTGTCCAGGCATCGTAATCAAGATCGGAGCTGTCAGGAGACGAGCTTTGAGCACCATCACCCTTCAGTTTGGCTGCAGTGAGACCCTGCGGCCCTTTCATCGCCGCAGCCAAAGTGGCTCGCATCGCGCGGGTATAGCAGATGTCGGCTGGCTTCCACATCAACGCCGACGATGTACGATCCGAATGATTCTCGTCTGAACGAGGAGCGCGTCGATTGGCGCCATTCTGCGTCTCGAAGCGCTGGGCCGAAGTACCTCCTGCTGCTCGCTTCATCGCTTCGATCATGACGCGCGCTCCCATCGGATCACCGAGTTTGGCGAGATACCAGAGCAGTCGCATGGCAAACGTCGGTCGTAACGTGCTTCCAAACACGTCTTCGTCCGAAAGCATGTCTGTGGCATTGTCAGCCTGAAGACGAGCGTTGACGTGCTCGGCATGATTGCGCGCCCAGAGATAGTTGAAGAGCGCAATGTACGATTCCCATGCTTCGGCGTTGAGGAGAAAACGGAAGACGCAAGAAATGACAGTGGGGTCACGCAGCTCGACAACGGGTGCACTGGCTTGGTCCATGGCGTTGACGTCTTTGCGGAGATAGTGCTCCGGGCCGAACGCTTCCACTGGGCTGGAGATCTGTGGATCCCTGACGATGTTGTCGGCGTTCGCTTCGAGGTCGAGTGCGTAGATCTTGGATAGGACAGACAGGCCGAGACGCAGTTCGGGAGCCGGGTCAGCATCTGGTAGTCTCTTTAAACGATTGAAGAGGTCTACCATGAACTGATCGTCGGGAACGAATCTGAGCGCCTCTGGATCGGCGTTGGCGTCGTCCACAGCACGTTTTGTGTTGGACTTGCGCTTCTTGTCGTCAAAGGAGGACGCTGAGAGCAGCTCATGGCGCTCGAGATCCATCAATGTTGTCAAACGAGCCCAGATGCGGGTAACCATGGCAAAGCGATCGGTACCCCAGGTCTCGTTGACAGCCATCAAGAAGACAGATAAGGAGGTCTTGTCGCCTAAAGGGAGCCAATCTGACAGCTTGCGGTTGGCCAGCTCGAGCTTGTCTTGTGGTGAGGCGTCAGGTGCCAGACCTTTTGCCATGTTGTCAAGCAGTATCGAAGGAAAGAGCCGATCAAAGAGCCTGTCGAGCTCCTCCTTTGCGCCGAGATAGCGTAGAAAGTTTGCATAGGCGCCAATGGCATTGGTGAGCACTTTGGGAAACTCACGTGCTTCATGAACGCTAGCCTGCTGCGAGACGAGGTTGCGACGAGCTTGTTCGGTCAAGTTGTGAAAGTTGTCCTTCTCGAGAACGAGAGCTTCTTTCGGTCTTGGTGCTCCGGTGCGCTGGAAATAGCGCGGGAAAGCTTGCTTCCACAGCTTCTCGAGGTCAAGGTACACTTCGCGAATACGCTGTGCCTCTTTGCGTTCGAGCAAGTCTTCTGATTTGCGTTGTGACGAGACCGAGTGTGTTTGGACGATGAGTGCGCGTGTAAGGCCGTTGATGATGACGTTGAAGGTGGCTGCATTCGGGAAGATGCCGTCCTTCTTCATCTGGTTGAGCAACTTGAAGGCGCGCTCGTACTTTCCCGTCTGCAAGCAAAGACGGATGGCGGCGTTGCAGGGAGCTTTGATGCGCGAAGCTGACTTCCAGGCATTGTCGGGATCGACGAGGACGTCTTTGGACTTGAGCATGACACGCAGTGCCTTCATCTCTGCTTCAAAATGAGCAAGAGCTTTTGCTACAGCTGCATCGGTGTGAGCTGCAGATGCGAGCGAAGTCTTAGGAGAACCACCAAGGTCACGAATCGTGCTTTGGAGATGATCGAGAAGCGCCTTCGCTCTGAGGCGGAAGCTGCCATCCAGATCTCGCTGCCGACCATACGGTCTCGTTTCGCTAGACGGTGATGAGGAGCGACTGGAGGGTGCGCGCTTGGAGGACGGTGCTGTGACGGCACGGGGTGTGGCCCCTCTGTCGGCATTGGGTGGTTTCGAGCTCCATTTTGAACCTTGGCCTAATCTTCGGAGTGCGCCTCTGACGTTTTGTGCAGAGTTAGGCGACCTGTTCTTGACCGTGCGTACTGCGACCAGGCATGTTGACAGTACTGAGAATGGCTGCGCATGGACTCGAGGTGCAAGAAAGACAGGTGGAAGTGTGCTTGCGTTTAGATTAGCCCTTGCGCCGGCTGCTGCTGATGTTCGGGTGAGCCGATGGAATGGCGAAGGCAGCTTTGCCGCTACGCTGTTGCAGCACACCATGTCGGGTCTTACGATCCCTTTAAGCAGCACAGACCGGTGAGGTGGTACAGAGCTTAGTCAAGTGTGATGGTCCGGAAGGTGCAGGCCACAACAGCAGTCCCTTGGAGCCTCTTTCTTCCCACGCTTCTCGAAACTGGCGGAGGAGCCGAAAAAAAAAAAAAAAAAAAAGGGAAAAAAAAAAAAAAACAGGGTCCTTTGCTGCAAAAAACAAGGTTTGGCGCTTGGTGCAAGTCCGATTTCTTGAGTTTGTTAGGCCATCAAAATACACAGATTAGGGAATTCGGATCCGAAATCGTACTGCCCTGATTGGCCCGTGATCGGAATCTTGAATTGAGAAGCTTCGCGCTCTTGACTTGATATTGATGTCTTTTACCCACCATCTCGTCTTGTCGAAACCGTTCAGCAGTCACAAGGCTCGACAATCGCTTCGTCACGCCAATCTTCCCTCACAAAGCCGTAGAGGTGCCTGACTCATTACAGGTTGTCACATAAGCCCCAAGATGGCCACACACCGAGATGCCAAGTTCCCAGGGAAACCCTACATCGACCCGGCTCCCATGCCTTCGAGCCAGCCACACATCGACGAGCTCGGTGTGACCTCTGCGCCGCTCAAGTCGGCAAGCTTCTTCATTGGCGAGCACTGCAAGGATGTCAACGAGGACTTTATGCTTTGCAAGAACGAGAGCCGTGACCCTGCCCACTGCCTCAAGGAGGGCCGCCGTGTAACGAGATGCGCACGCGATCTGTAAGTGTTCCTTCGTGAGAAAGCTGGCAGGCATTGGCAGACCAGATGCAAACAGGCGGTAGGGCGGGTGCTTTTGGTCTTGGGTCGACAAGCTCCCGTATTTCGGCACCGACAGACTAACAACGCTTCTTCTTCCATCCCCGTGCCAATGCCGACCACTCATTCGATCGTTCACCTGCACTTCAACAGTATCAAGAAGCTGAGCGACAACTGCGGCAAGGAGTGGGAGGCACACTTCAACTGTCTCGAGCAGCACAACCAGGAGTTCTACAAGTGCAGGAAGCCAGAAAAGACACTCAACCAATGCGTGTTCGAGAAGCTGGTAGGTGCCAGAACGCACCTTTCTCAACCATGTGCGAAGCTGAATGCTCATCCCTTTACGTTTCCGTCTCTTGCTCATGGTTTTACAGAAACTTGCCAAGAACATTCCCGGATCGCCGGAAGGACAGCCTCAGATTCACGAGAAGAAGAACCCAGTATGGGGATGATGGATGGCTGCGACGCAAATACCGCCGCCCAACGCACGCTGGTGAGGTGGCAACTAGATCCCGACTATTCCGTGTCATCGCATTGCCAATACGACACTCTCTGATTTGCATTCCACGAGCGACGCTGCAGCACGACGAGACACGATGACGAGACCGAGGAGGTGCAAAAGGACTACTTTGTCACGACAAGAACTCTGGGATCCATTGTCGCAATAGGCTTCCGGCTTGCTTTGTGGACAATGTGCCACCGACGTCGCCCGTGCATTGACCTGTTTCAAGGCTTCTCTTGATGGCCTTGCCTATGGCATCAGCTGCCTCTGGCAAACCAAGCGACCACCTGCACATGAGTGCAAACGACTCAAACATGCCGATGGGGTTAGCGATGCCCTTACCAGCGATATCGGGTGCTGATCCCGAGACTGGCTGATACACTCCCACGGGCAGTCGGCTATCTTGACTAAGAGTCAGAGGAGCGTCAAGCTCGGCAGATCCGAGCAGGCCAAGAGAACCTGGGATGACCGAGGTCAGATCGCTGAGAATGTCGCCAAACAGCTGGTTGGTAGAAAGAGCCGCGCGATCCGTGTCAGCACTTTTGAACGGATCTTTGCTATGCAGATGCGTTCTCTCCTGGACTTACATTCTCGGTCAAGATGACGCCGTTGAGCTTCCGCGGATCCCGCGCCAGCACCATGGCAGCCGAGTCGACCAGGTGGTGGCTGAGTTTGTCGATGAGTTGCGGATACTCGTCGCGGATTGTGTCAGTGACTACCTGACGCCAAAGACGCGAAGTGGCCATCACGTTGGCCTTGTCGACCGAGATGATGGGCAATGGGTCTTGGCCGTTGGCGAGAGATAGAGCCGCTGCAACGCGGGTGAGCCGAACCACTTCCTCGCGCGTGTATTCGCAAAGATCCGAGGCTGTGCAGCGAGCGCCCAATGATGAAAATGTCAGTATGCGTTATCGATGGTTCCTGGCGTCGGCGAAGGGGCGAGCTCACCTTTTGTGGCGTATTGATCCGGCTCTTGCTTTTTGCCAAAGTAGATGCCTCCTGCGTTCTCTCGCAGAGTGATGATGTTGACGCCGCGAACCACGTCGTGCTTGAGAGAGCTGAGCTGGAGTTGGCGTTCCGAGATGATCTTGGCAGGTCTGACGTTAGCATACAGGTTGAGGTGCTTGCGCATTCGTAGGATGCCTGTCTCTGGCCTTCTAGACGAGTCACCTACGTCCCACTTGGGTCCGCCGACGCTTCCCAAGAGAATGGCATGGCAGGTCGACGCTTCTTGCAGCGTGCTCTGCTGAATTGGACAATCGTGCTGATCAAGGCATGCGCCTCCGACCAATCGTTCGGCTTTCTCGATCTTGATGTCGTAGCGCGACTGGATGAGGTCAAAGAGTGGCAACACCTCTGCCATGATCTCGGGACCAATGTGATCTCCTTGCAGGACCATGATTTTGTACGCCCGTGGCGCACCATTGCCGTTGCTTTCCTTTATCATCATCTTGATGTGCACAGCTTTAGATCGAGCCTCACCTTACCAACCACACAATAATGAAGCTGGATAGCATCTTAATCCCCCAAGATGCTGATGGTGATGAGATCTATCGGCAATTGACGCGAGACAGACCACACAAGCAAGCCTTTCGCAAACAATTCATGTCCGCGCTCGTCGGAATTAGACCGATTTTCCCCACGAGGAACGAGCGCAGTCACAGGAACGAAAGCAGCTGTGTCACAAATCCGAAATTCAAGAACAAAAAAAAAAAAAAAAAAAAAAAAAAAGAAAAAGAAAAAAAGAAGACGAGGCAGAAGAACAGAGGCCGCGCGGCTGGTCTCCCACTTGGGCTATCTCACCCACGCTTATAACCCCACAACGCTTGGCTCGCTGATACCGGTCGATAACTTATGGGGTCATGCAGCCGACTCGGGTTTCTTGTCGCGTATGCATCTTTGAGAAGAATTGTGAAGAGCAGCAAGATAGAGTCCAAGGCCACGTCAGGCGACTGTGTAACTTGTGCAGCTGCTGATCGACGGAGCAACGGGATTGGAGGCAGCGAGCTAGAGAGGGGGGGGGGGAGAAAGAGGGAGAGAGCCAACCATCAAAGGCAATCACTGCTTTTTGTCTTTTCCATGGCCAACACGAGGCAGACGGACTTAGTGCGCGTGAAAGACGCCGGTGAATCCGATACGAATGGTGGTTGGCTGTGCCTCTGCAACCCATCACAGCACACAGCTCTTGGCACACAGCACATTGCTCGTTAAGGGCAACGAGACACTCTTGGCGGTGGCTGTTCGGATCGAGCGAGCACTTGCTTCCGTGCAATCCGGCGATCACGAGCGCCTACACGTCATCCACCATCTCTCCATCTCGTGGCTGACCTGTGCCATCCCATTTCACCACTTCGTACTTGACTAGTGGACACGACGGCGAATCGAGGCCAGCTACGATCCGGTTGCCTTCCTCTTTATACCTCTGTCACATTGACCTCAACCGGTCGCCAGCTTCTAGGTTGATTGCTGCCCACAACCCAAACACACACTTACACTGGTTCGCCCAAGTCCGATCATTGCACTCGTCTACTCGCAATAGGGAGGGCGATCGAACGACGACCATGAACACCAAGCTCAGGGACCTTTCGCTGCTGGACGCCTCGGACTTCCTCAAGGCACCCGGCAGTCTCGATACATCGGACAACGAGTCGTTTGATGTTATGGGTGAGTCACGTAGCGTGCCAGAGACTCAAGGTCTGGCAATATAAGGTTTCGCGATCGAGGCTAATGTCGCTCCACTCTGCATTCGACTGTCCATTCTGCAAATCGACTCACAGACCCAGGCTTAGGAATGCCGATATGCCGCTTGAAGGCGTCCAACCTGAAGGATGTCGAGCAGGCCATCCAGGCGGCGAGTCAAGCCTTCCCTACATACTCTGCCATCCCAGCGAGGGAACGGGCCACGATGCTGCTCAACTTTGATCGGCTCCTACGTGACAATCTTGATGATCTTGCTTGGATTCTCGTCTATGAGACGGGCAAGCCCTTCCAAGAAGCGCAAGCAGAGGTGCAGTATGCACTCACTTTCAGCTGGTGGTTTGTCGGAGAGACGGAACGAGTGCAGGGCCAAGTGGTCAGGAGCGCCACCGATCCATCGCTGCGGTTCTTGACGATCCTGCAACCCGTCGGGCCTGTGGCGATCCTCACACCGTGGAACTTCCCTGTTGCGCTCTTTGTCCGCAAAGCAGTCAGCGCCCTTGCAGCCGGATGCACTATCGTAGCTAAGCCCTCTCCCGAAACGCCCCTCTCGACGCTTGCCGTCGCCAATCTGCTCCGCCGCGCTGGATTCTCCGCTGGCTCGGTCAACATTGTGCTCGCATCGTATCGCAACACTCCTGCCATAGGTCAGGCGCTTTGCACCGACACGCGCATCAAGAAGCTCAGCTTCACAGGCAGTACGCGTGTGGGTCGACTGCTGATGCAGCAATGCGCACCCAGCCTCAAAAAGATGACACTCGAGCTTGGCGGCCTAGGTGCCTACTTGGTGTTTGAGGACGCTGATGTCGAAGCAGCTGCAACAGCGCTCGTTGCCAACAAGCTGAGACATGCCGGTCAGACGTGTATCTCGGCGCAGAGGACTTTTGTGCACGAGTCTGTTCTCAACCAATTGCTCAAGAGCCTCGCTGAACAGCTGGACCGCGTGACAATCGGGCACGGTGCCGAGACATCCACCACGCTCGGACCGCTGCAAACCGAACGCTGCCAGCAAAAGGCTCGCGAGCATATTCAAGATGCTAAAGCTAAAGGTGCCACCGTCTATGCCTCGAAGGCCGCCGTGCCGAGCTCTGGCTACTTTGTTGCACCGACCTTGATCGCAGGCTGCACCAAGGATATGCTCGTTTTCCAAGAAGAGTCGTTTGCCCCATCATCAGTGTTGCCAGCTTCACCAACGAGCAGGAAGCGGTCCAACTCGCCAATGACACGGATATGGGCCTCACGTCGTACGTTTTCACCAAAGATTCGGCGCGGCTCTGGCGCATGTTTGAACAGCTCAAGGCAGGCAACATCGGTCTCAACGTCGGCGGGAGTACCACGGCAGCCGAGATTCCATTTGGCGGCGTCGATCAGTCAGGATTTGGCAAGGAGGCCGGCATCGGCGCCGGTCTCAAGGAGTACATGATTGAGAAGTCGGCCACCATGTCAATAGCCTGAGTCAAACCCTCGCCAACCTTCTCACCGACCCGCAACTCGGAGGAACGAATTGCAACAATTTTTGCCCTGTCGCCAGCCACACGGCTTCATCTCTGCCCCCCTCCTTTGAAAAACCCTCCGGACTCGCCGTTACCTGACAACAGCTACTAGCCGGTGGCTGCGCTGTCAAGCTTTCCCCTCCCTTTTCATTTCATCACTCACCGGTCAGATTCAACCTTTGGGCACTTTGCTTGCCTTTGTCCTCGTTAAGGTTGGAATGTACATACTTTGTCTCGAACTGGAAATTGACGTCCACACACAAAAGGCAGCGAGCGTCGACAACGTGCACCTTGGCTCTCTGTGATGAAGTCGAGGTTGCGGTACGTGGACGGATGCCAAACAAGACGTCAGTACAGTATCTTCCCATTGATTGCTTTGCATGATCTAGACAGACCATCGGTTGAGTGGGAGTGAGCAACAGCAAGGGTTGGCATGGTGCAAGTGTGGTGCAGGACAGTGATTTCGGCGAGAAGCGAAGCTGCAAAATCTGCTCAGCATAACCTAAGCGTGAAGCGGCAAGTGCCTCTCGAGATTACTGTAGTAACCCTGGGATGTTTCCATAACTACGACTGCAACGCACACGAGCGATTGTCACGCGTGACCTCACTTGCGCTGATTTTGGAATCGTGCCTTGCAACTGGGTTGATGATGCTTTTGCTTGCATGCTCAAGTCGAACTCGACTTTCAGGACTCTTGTTGCATGGCAACGGCGAAGGCTTTTTTTTTTTTTTTTTTTTTTTTTTTTTTTTTTTTTTTTTTTCCATTTCGAGCTACCTCATTATGGTCAGGGAAGGAAGAGATCCCCACCAGGCGATGGGTCAGCCTGGAGCACCTTATCTTCAGATGGCTTTCGTCAAGAGCACTCTGTGACAAACTTGGTGTTGTCGGAGCTGCCGATTAGGCATATGATAGGCGAGTCAAGGGAGAAATTCCGGTTGGCCGCCTTTTAAGCACTTCAACACTTCGGATCAAGGACCCTTGACAATTTCGGAGATAGGTGCGCAGCGCATCTCAAGCTTGTTTTCGGTGTCGTTTGCCCTCTTCTTCTTCCACCACCGTTTGTCGTCACAACTCCTTATCGGCTCGCCTATTCTGTCACAGCTGTGGGCTCCAGTGTCACGTCGTCTTCGGCACGTTCCGATGCTCTGTTTGAGCTTGGACTAGAGCACTCGGTCACAATGCCTTCGAGCGAACAAAAGCCAGTCTCGCATAGCCTTATCTCGAACCACCACTCGGGCGCAAGTCACCCAAACGGCAGTGGCAGCAGTAGCAGCAACAATATCGCCAGTACAAGCCGCACAAGCTTCGGCTCTGTCATCACCACCAACGCCAACAGCAGCCACGACCGCAGCTTCGACAGCAACGAGAACGGAAAGCGCAATCGATACCAGTACAGCTGCCTACAATGTCAGCGTCGCAAGCAGCGGTGTAGTCGAACATTCCCTTGCGAAAAGTGCATACAGCGTGGCATCGCTCATCTCTGTTCTCCTCCCTCCAACTTGCATCGTCCATCCAGACGCATACGTATGCGTCAGAAGCTCGCGCTAGCAGCCTCGGGTCAAGCTCAATCCGACGATAAGCACCACGGCCACGACGATACCGACATCATGGACACTTACGAGCTCGATGACGAGCAAGACATGTTCTCGTCGCATCCATCTCAAGACGCAATTGCCGCAATAGGTGGTGAATTCGACCCAACAAGCCAATCGCTCAGTCATCTAGACTCGTCAACTGCTTCTTCCAGTCTCTTCTCCACACATCGCAGCAGGACGTTCGAGCAGCCGCATAGACCGGGTCATTCGGATCAAGATACCGGGGCGCACCACTACGCCTATCATCCATATCATCATCAACAGCAGCAGCAGCAGCAGCCACAACAACGACAACAACAACAACAAATGTCATCGCATCGGTACCAAGCATCAACAGACTTGCACCGCCATCGACGCTCGCACTCCTTCTATCCGACGCAGGCTCATACCGATGCTGCACCTCTCGCAAGCGCACCCACATTGTCTCGCGGCATTGCAGCAGCAAAGCGCACATCAATATCATCTCCAACACGCATGCTCCCACCGCCTCACAGTCCTTCGGACATCAGCCCATCATCTGTGCAAGAGCTAGATGCTCTACATCAGTCAAGCGTGGCAAGAGCGCCAATGCCATCTCGAACAAATTCACAGGTGATTCATTCAGATGTGACCCGTTCTGGAGCCGACGCACTCGCTCAGCTTGCAACTGTGGCTCAGTGGCCAGCGATGCACCAGCACTATCATCATCCCGATGCATCGGTGGACCAGAGAGACGTCTCAGCCTCGAGTGCGAATGCGGGGGCGCACTCGGTCCCAAGCTCACAAATCTCCAACACCCATCGCAGCCAGCACAGTGCACCCGGCATGGATTCAGATCAACGCAGCATGGTTGATGCAGACGACGCCTTCATTGGCAAACCAGCGCTCAACGGACTCGGCTGGAATCCGTTCCGTCGTCACGAAGGGGTAGGCACCGATCTTTTGTCTTGGACAGGCCAGCTCGGCAGAGGATTTGGTCTGGTCATCCCCAAGTACGAGCTTCGTTCCGTGCAGCAGTCCCTTCCGAGCAAACCCGAAGCACATCGCCTTCTGCAGATCTACCTCGATGACTTCAATTGGTCACGATTCCCATCTAGCCCGAGCGAGCTGGTCGAGGCCATCGACGTCTGCATAGATCGTTGCTCTGTTTCGGACGACGTTCAGATGTTGCCGCTCATGGCTTTTTGCTTGTCCATCTTTGGTCTTGCCACCCTCGATTTGGCCGTGCGTCCGTATCCGACGCGACCGTCTCGAACCTACTTTTTCGCAGCACGCAAAGCATTGTCACTGTCAGAGAGCCTCGGCCTACACAAACTCGACTCGCTTTCGGCATCGCTAAATCTCTGTCGATATCTGGATCTTTGTCGTGTACCAAGATCCACCTGGCTGCAGGTAGCGTCATGTATGCGAGGAGCCATCGATTTAGGTCTCCATCTCGATGGCGCACATCTCGGGCAGAACTGTTCGGCAACCTTGCAGAGGCGCGTGCTCTGGTCGCATATCGTCCATCAGGATCGCGAGTGGAGCGTGCTCTTTGGACGACCCATGACCGAAATTCCGTTTTCGACTACGCCCGCGCCGACGCTTCAAGACTATCTGGATGCCGGGCTTGAACTTCCCTGCGCACAGTATCTCGTAGTGCGCGACTCGTTCCGCGTTCACATCGAACACATCTCCCGCCTCTTTCAGGAGATCGCTGCAAGCTCCAACTCTTCGCCCACGAGCAGAATCTACGAGCGAGCACTTGAGATCGACCGCGATATCGTCGCATTCACCGAGAATCTTCCCCCATGTTTGACTTCGGGCATGCCCCTCTCAGGCGGCGCCATGAGGCATCAAGACTTTTCCACCACGTTCTACCATCACCTTTGCACCAACCAGATCCTCTTCTTCCGCTCGCTGCTCCATCGTCCCTTTTGGATGGAGTCATCCGAACTCGTATCGACCGAAAGATTCACGCGCTCGCGCCAGATCTGTATCGACCTTGCGCTCAGCGACCTGCGCGGGCGACGACTTCTCTCCCGCCGTCTGCCCGTCACGATGCTGTGCCATCTGTACGGCAGTGCCTATTCGCTGCTAAGCATGAACACCATCATCGCTAGCGACATGTTGTACGCTCTCGAGCTCGACGAGCTTCTGCAGGCCGAAGAAGTGCAGGAAAAGCTGGGCTTCATTCAGGAATACGTGGCCACCGTGCGCGCCAACATCCAGGAGTCGCGTGGCGATCACCTCGCGGTCAAGGAGCTTTACGTTATGCGATCGCTGCTCAAACGCATACAGGACAAGGTGGCGACGCTCAATCCGCAGAGTGTCGGCTTCCAGGTGCTCGGCGTGCACTATCCGGGCGGATGTGCGGATCGACTCGCAATGACGCTGACCGAGCTGCAGAGCGCGGCTAATTTGTTGCTCAACATGGCAAGGGCGGGCGTGCGTATCGACGACGCGACACGCATCCCTCCCACCGGTGAGGATAGGGTTTCGGTGAGCAGTCGGTCGAATCCTAACTCTGCTCCGTCGTCTACCGGTGGTAGTGCAAGTGCAGCTGCGGGGGTCGAGTGCATGCCCACTTGCAGAGTTACCTTGTTGGAGGCGATGCAAAGTTTACTGTTAACGGCGATGCCCATGGGCAGATCGGCAGAGCAGGGATGGGCAATGCGGGCTCAGCATCGGGCATGCCCAACGCAGCCAACGCAAATGTCGTCACTCCGTCAGCCGAGTCTCTGGATATGTTCTTGTCCAATGCAGACGAATGGCTTTCCTCGCTGTTGAACCCGGGAGCTGCAGCGTTCTCCACCCCGACTCAGGCTTTGGACTTTGGCTTTTCTCTCTTTTGATGAATTCGTGGGATCTGCAGCTGTACGGTGGGACAGGTGAAGCTTCCGGGCTTGAACACGCAGCGGCTAAGTACGGACGGCCCCGCTCTTCATTAACCTAGAGCTTCTCCGCGAAGCGTGAGTCCGCTCTAGACACGGCACAGGGTCTCCCTCAACCCGGCGATTGCCTCATCGCTAGGCCAGACCCGCCGGGTGCTCCTCGGAGCACAAAACTAAAGCAAGCAAGCAAGCAAGCAAGCAAGCAAGCAAGCTGTCAGGTATCAATGGATTGATCGACTCATCTGGATCCCTCTATCTGGACAACAAGAGATCGGCCCGCTGCTACCGCTCGTTGAGTCTCGAGTTCAGTTTCCACGCACCCGGTTTGACGCATCAACACTTTCCCCCCCACAGATTTAAGCGCAGACTTCATTTCGGCTCAACAAACTCACAATCTCACTTAATTGATCAACTAAAAAAAAAAAAAAAAAAAAAAAAAAAAAAAAAAAAAAAAAGCTGCGTCCGGTTCCCTCGTGGAGCGGAAGGGGGGTTGTCACCGAAAAAAACTGAGCCATCCGTTTTGCGCCGATTGTTCGGCTCTCAAGAGTTGTACCTTTGAGTCGGTGGCGAGAGGAGGGAGGGCGGAAGAGATAAAGAGGGCAAGGTTGGGGAGGTTGGGGAATTTTTTCTTCTTGTCTTACCACCATTGATTCTCGCATTTGACGACGTGCTCTCTTGCTTCAAGAACAGGAAGTGTGGTTAGGGAAAGCGTAAGTATGGTTGTGATGGTTCTGGTCGACGTTGACGCACAAACTGATTCCTGTTCTCCTTTTTCTGTGTCGATCAGCTCTCTCCATCCTCACTCGACTCTCACAACGAATACAACAACTCAATCTACGAAACACCATGTTCTTCGTCATCATCCTCGCGATCGACGCAGACAGCGACGGGTGGTCCAGCTGGTACGATTTTCTCCCTTTCCTCCTGCGTTACGGCCAAAGTGAAAACAAGCTCATTTCATTTGGTATCTTTACCGACCGTCAGGAGATTCACGATCTTCTACGACGTTGCTATGAAAAGCGGTTGGATGGAGAAATGGTTTTTGTACCTCAAGACTTGTTTCAGGAGATGGTGGCGTGTTTTACCGCCAATTACGCAGAGCAGGGTGGGAGGGCGTGCATGGAGGGGGGAGAGGCAAAGATTCGAGCAAGGGGTAGTCCCGTGTTCAGTGCGACGGATGTGGATATGGCGAGAGATGATTGGTTGTACTGGGGTCAATTCGGTTGTCCGATTGAGTAGGACAGAGGTAGATCGCTGATCACCATGGGTTGGTCTTGTCGTTCGTCTCGCATCAATAACGCAAAGGAGGCTAGTCGATATCAAGTCTAGCTCGAAGATTGTCTCACCAGGTCGGCCCAAAGATATCCATCAACATCACACATGCGATCTTTTTCCACCACTTTCTCTGCGTGATCATCCAAATTTAGTCCACTGCTCGATCGAAAAAGAAATCATTCATTTCTCACCAGGACTCGCTCTCCTCCGTGTGACTGCAACGTGTGTGTGTGTTGAGAGGGACCCATCAGCGGAGTCTTTGAAAGTGAGCCGCTCGGTTCCGGAAAGTCGGAACAATGTCTTTGGGGTTCAGGAGACGAAGCATGCGTTTGAGCGGAAAGTGTGCGGAAGCCGCGGGATGGTGAAAGAGCGGCGATTTGAGATTCCATTGCGGAAGCGGACAACATTTCTGTCACTATGCATTGTTTGACGGATGGTACGGATCGAACATGGTTTAGTGCGGCATGCGACATAGAAGTACCGATTTGCTTCTGTTCGTTCTTCCTATCCATCTCCATCATCACTTGAACACCTTTGGCGACACCTTTCTTGGCGTTGGCAGGCTGAGAGACCAAACTGAAAACCAAGCAGCGTTCTTCCCTTGCCTTTCACCACCGCTCCGCTCGCACAATCACTCCTACCTCCACGTCCCATCACTTTCCCACAACCCTCGCTCCAACCTCACCAAATCACCCCATACGCGCAGTCACAATGACATTCTTCATCCTACTGATCACAAACATCAACATCCGCACTCCACTCGACGAAACGCTCGTCAAAGAATGGTTTACATCGTACTACATACAGCCCTCTCCCCCTTCTTCGTCGGCTTCATCTGCAATGGCTTTCTACCTTACTCCTGAGAAAAGCGCGGTGTTGGATGTGCTGCTCAAGGCGCGGTTTTTGATGGCGCGCGTGAGATTGTTGAACGATGACGAGTATTGGCGTTGGTTGGAGCGCTTGGGTGGTCAGAGTGAAGACGAGGGAGGAAGAGTAAGGGAAGAGGAGTTGGAGGAGGAAGGGACTGCGGTGAGTGTACGAGTTTGGTTGGCGATGATGCGTCGTGAGGAGGATGAGGAGGAGGAGGATACGGATCTGTACACCGCCGCTGAGCAGTCACTGCTCAATCTCGATGAAGACGTGAACGAGATGGCGATCGATGAGGACACCGAATCAGACACAGACTCTGACAGTTCGAACGCGAATTCAGAAGACCAAGCTATCAGGCAGTTGGTTCATCGACCTAAAGTCGATGAAGCGTTCCTCGAACGAGTCGTCCTGGGCCTCCTTGAGAAGTGGGATCTGCCGGCGAGCTCTTCCTATAGTGCATTCATCTAACCCAGCAACGGCACCGGTACGAAAATTTGAAGCACACGATTCGGCGAATGACAGCCCCCTACATCAAAGTGTTTGCAATGCATTGACGTTGAAAAGGCATGCGTACGAATACAAAGGTTTCACCAAAAAAAAAAAAAAAGTCGAACCGTGTCGACTAAGGACCATGAGCAAAAACTAGGAGGGATCAAGACGTGACGATGTTACGAGAAGCGCAAAACATGAGAGAGAGAGAGAGAGAGAGAGAGAGAGAGAGAGAGAGAGAGAGAGTGTGTGTGTGTGTGTGTGTGTGTGTGTGTGTGTGTGTGTGAGAGAGAAGAGGGCAGGGGTATCTAGCGTAAAAAGGAGTAACTACCTCGAGTCGAGAGTCGAAGTGATGACATTCTCATCCTTGTGGCTGCCCTTCTGCGAGCCAGTGTCGATATCAGCATACTCGACATCACCATTCCTATGAGCGGCAGCCTTTGTGTCAGCGGCAGCATTAGCGTTGTCAATGTGCCAGTTGTCCGTCGCAAAGAGCTCGTCGATCTCCTCCAGACTCCTACCCTTGGTCTCGGGAAGCAGGAAGTAGATGACGGGAACCCAGCATGCGTTGAGGATGGCGAAAATGATGTAAGTTCTCCAGCCAATGTTCTGCAGAGCGCTGGGGGTGAATTTGACAACGGCAAAGTTGAAGATCCAGTTGGAAGCGGTGGAAAGCGCAGAGCCCTTGGTACGAATGAGGAGGGGAAGGACTTCGGAGGGGATGAGCCAGACAGTGGCCTGGAAACCGAGCGAGAAGAAGAACTCGAACACGAACAGCATCGCCGAAGCAGCACGGCCAAAGTTGGCGTTGGCTACGAGACCCTGAGCAGTCTTGTCCTGGATCACCTTGACCAATCCCGTCTGAACGCACATGACGGCCGACATACCAGCAATGCAAGGAATGAGCAGCTTCTTACGTCCAACGCGGTCGATGAGGAAGATCGAGATGGTAGAACCGAGGATGAGGCACATGTTCAGACCGCCGGCCATGAGAGCTGATTTCTTGTTGTCGAGACCGACCGATTTGGAGAAAAGGGTGCCGCTGTAGTAGATCAGAGCGTTGATGCCTGAGAGTTGCTGCGCCGCCTGAATGAAGCAAGCGAGGAACAAACGCTTACGAGTCTGGATGTTGTCAGAGGCGACGAGGGATCTCCATCCGGAGTTGCTGGCAGCTCGTTCGTGTTCAAGAGCTTGCTGAATTCCTGCGTACGAATGTTGGACTTCGGGAGAGTCGATGGAGGCGTTGTGGAGTCGCTCAAGGACAGCGATAGCTTCTTCGTGGCGACCCTTCTTTGCGAGCCAACGAGGAGAGTCCGGGATGATGAGGGTGGTGAACATGAGGATGGCAATGAAGACGCACTGGAGGGCGACGGGGATTCGCCACACTTTGCTGCCGGTAAGACCGCTGAAGCCAAAGGCATAGTCGACCCAGTACGAGATCACAATACCAAAGTTCAGAACGGTCAAATCGACGGCTACGAGCTGTCCACGAGACACAGCAGGTGAAGTTTCTGCTTGAAGGATAGGAACGGTCGAGTTTATCGCACCCATCCCCAACCCGGCCAGGATGCGGCCAGCAATCATGACGCCGACGGTGCTGCTGGCAGCCTGGATGACGGCACCAGCGATCATGAAGAGCGAGCTGAGAAGGATGGTTCGTCGACGACCGAGGGAGTCACCAACAACGAAAGTGGCGAGAGCTCCAATGAAGCAACCGATTTCGTAAAGAGAAACAATGTTACCGATTGTGTTGGCATCCGGATTGTTGAAGGTCTTGTTGAACTCGCCGAGGCCGACGATGCCGCCCATCACACCGTTGTCTGTGTGATTCGAAGCCGACGTTGAGTGTCAGTTGAAGATAGCCGGGTAGGAGGAGGGCGTGTTTTTAAATTTTCAACTTACCATAACCAACCAGCAAGAATCCACCGGCGCAACTGGCGGTGATGACCGAAAGCAAAGCCTTGCCGCGAAGGCCAACATCGACACCGAAGTAGTCGTTCGAGATGCGGCGGGGGTTGTACGAGTAGGCACCCATGTCGGTCAAAGGTCAAGTGAGGAGGGTGAGGAGGGAGTGTGGGGAAGGGATCTGCGGGGAAGAAGATTGAGTGCGGAGAGGCCCAAGCCGTCTTATACCAAACCTGATGAAATCTGGAGACCGTGTACGACTCGAGGCTGCACACTTGTTTATGCAATGGAAAGCCACTTGTGCATGGGCTGCACTATCGAGGAGTGGCGCCGTCGGTTGCCACGAATCAGGTACGCTAGCTAGTACGTGGTGAAGATCTTGACGCTGCGAGTGGAAGGGGGGGAGAGGGACTACGGTACTTCGGGCCGGAAGGTAAAGTCAAATTGACTGGTCTAGTCAAGGGTAGAACGGTCTAGGGTCCCGCATGAATGAGAGACAGCACAAAGTGCCGAGGGAGAGGGAGAGAGAGAGTGAAGGAGTTTGGGATTGGGTCTGGAACAGCACCAGAGGCTTCTTGCTAGGGTTGACCGGCGCGGGCTCCTGCTGGCAGAACGGTGGTCTGGTAAGCACCAAACTTGCGCAATCGCTGTAGCAGTATGTGTGTGTGTGTGTATGTGTATGTGGGGTAGCTTGTCTAATGTGGGGCCCAAGTGCATCGTGTGTGGTACGTACAGTACGCTAACCCACATCATCCGCTGCTCGAGCAGGACGATGGCGGTGGTCATCAAGTTGGCCGTTGCTGCTGCCATCATGGTCAGCGGCGGTGTTTGAAATCGTTTGAGGGGGCTAGAGGAGCACGAGAAGCACAAAAGTCGGTCAAGTTGTACGGTGTAGCGGGGAATTTCGTGACAGGAGCTGGCACCACAGTGTCTGAGTGTGGCACTGCGGACCGGTGGGGACCCCTTACCCTTCCGAGTTTTGGCTTGGAATGCCGTGGCACCTGGTGGGTGTCTTTGCCATGCTGCTGTTGCTGCTGTGCTGCATGCATTTGTGCGGCACCTGAGCTCGATTTGTGTGCGATGCGCGCTCAAGCTGAGACAGTTTCCCAGCGCATCTGGACCGCCGTTTCGTTTGATTTGTTCTCTTCAATTCTCATGCACTGAAAAGGTGTTTGGCGACGAGGCTATGGTGCCAAACTACTGTAGGATACAATCAACCTCTCTAGCAGACTCAATCGACTCTTGCAAAGTTGGCCGAATGCAATGCGTAAGAAGCTTACTCTGCGGACGTGGACGGCTTTGGGAAAGGTGAGGGATCCTGCGGTCCGATTCGTCGAAGCTGCCATGTTGCTCATCACTTGATCACTCTAGCGGTTTTGTCGCGCGCCCAGATCGTCACTCGACAGTGTGGCAGAGGTTTCGTCGCGGCCACGATGAGCATGAAAAGAGCAATGGAAGCCTGAGGGGTTTCGGAGAATAAAACTCCGCATGATGGTGCGTTTGGCTTGGCATGACACAGACCCAGAGCCCGTTCAACTCCTGGACCGGACCGGCTAGCCAAGTTACGGTCCGCTTTTCATCCGTCCGTCCCGCACATGTCTCTATTCTCCACAGCAGCAGCCACTCCCTCTCTCCCTCGCGGTGCTTTGCCTTCTCAACAAGCATGCCTGCAAGGCGGCTGCTTGAGTGAGCTAGTGGCGGCATACAGGGTGTGGCTTGCGCAGGCACGTGGAAACCGCTTTGCAGAGACTGCATCATCCGGCGGGTCAAGAGGTGCGATCCGTGCCCGCTTTGGCCATCCTGGGACCAGCCCGCTCGTTCCTTGTCCACACTCGGTTTTTTTTGTTTTCTTCTGCTTCTCGACATGTGAACCGTCTTTCCCTCTCCGCAACACCATCTCGTGCACATTCACCACTGCACACTTCGTACCACCCTCAGCAGTACAATTGAAATGTCTGCGGCTCAGGACAAACAAGAGGTAGGCATCGTCAGCCTGGATGCTGATTTCGACCGTCTGATAGGCAGCTCTGCTGGCATGCGAAAGCTGCTGGTGGATACAACAGGACAGCAGACCTTCCACGAAGCAGGTGTCTATCTCTCCAAGCACGACAAAGTCTATCTCTCCTCGAATCGTTTAGCCGACTCGAAACACGGCCAGCGTGTACTCATTGTGGGCGTGCCATTGAGCTCGATCCCAGCTGCAGCCACTGACGCTGCCAGATCGCAAGGTGGCATCCTACCAGAACTCTCGGCGGACGAGCAGAAGAAGCTCTGGTCTCAGCTCGAGATCCTTGCTGACTTGCCCGAGCACTTGGCCATGCCTAACGGCGCCACCAACTGGGACGACGACAGCATGCTCTGGTGCGAACAGGGACTGGACTCGCGCAACGTTGCTTCCACCCTGGTCATCCACAATGTCGATGGCCACAAGGCCAAGTCTGCATTGACCAACTACGAAGGCAGACCTTTCTCAAGTCTCAACGATGTCGTCAAGCATCCTACCACCGGCTGCGTCGTTTTCACCGACCCAGACTACGGCGTGGAGCAGTCGTTCAAGTCTCACGAGAAAGATTATGCGCCCAACGGAGTCTACATCTGGAGCCCTGCTTCTGGCCAAGTCAAGCTGGTGGATGCTTCCAATTACGTCAAGCCTAACGGTGTTACCTTTGTGCCGTCTTCAGCCAAGGACGGCTCGGGACTGCTGATCACCACTGACACGGGCCGATTCCGATTCCGCCGCAACGACAAGATGGGTGATTTCTACGTCGATGAAAACGGTCCTTCCGTCATCTACTCGTACAAGGTGCACGCTGATTCGGCTTCCAAAGATGGCCTTCCCGTTGTCGACGTGGGGTCACGACGAGAATTTGCCCAGTCTACCAGCGGTGTTCCAGATGGAATCCATGTGGACCTGGAGGGCAACGTGTGGGCCGGTCACGGGAACGGCGTGCACGTCTACAAGCCTCAATCGGACGGAAGCGGTAAGCTGATTGGCAAATTTGTGCTTCCCGGTGGCAAAGGTGTCGCCAACTTTTGCTGGGCGGGCAAGGCGAGTTCCGGTCGATACCGACAGCTTCTGTTTGCTGAGGATGAGCTGTGGGAGGTGCTGATTGGTGTGAATGGCCACGACTGAGAAAGCACTGCTGGGAATTATCAAGCAAAGCATTGTTGTATGTCATGCGGAATGGAAACACCTCAAAGATACGCAACGAGATTGTCTCTTGACAATGGCATTCGGGAGCCGCACAAAGGCCTTGCGGTCTCAGCGGGATTGCCGACGTCAAAGACTGCATAACCACTTTGCTTTGTGCTTGAGCCGCAAGTTGCCGAAAGTGATCCGACGCTTTGTTGGTTTGTCTGTTCCGCCGCATCCTGCGACACGCTTGGGTGGCGACAGCATCTCATATGTATAAACGCAGTATAGCTTGGTGATCCTTCCAAAGTCCATCTCAACCCTCCACCGGAAGACAACCGCGTCAAAAACAGAAATCACCATGACTCTTCCCAATCCTTCCAGCCTCCAAACCCAGCCGGGCCTCAACGAGCTGCAGAAAGCCAAAGAAATGTTATGGGAGTACGAAATGAAAGCAGAATCCATCATGCAGGACGTATTCGACTGCATCGGTATCCTCGAAATCGATCTCGACGTTCGCTTTGATCCAACACGCAGGGCCAAGATTGTACAGCAGCTGCAGCGCTACCTCGAATTCATCGAGTTTGTCAACGAGGTGCTCGAAGACATCGTTATGGATCAAGAAGCAGTAGAACGTTTCAGGGAGTTGCAGGTGGATAGACAGTTGAGGTCGGAACATTTTTGAACAATGATCGGCGTAGGATCGTCCGCTCGCTGGACGGGATTCCATGGCCTGCGGAAATCCATCAACCGTCGACCGGCGAACGCAGTGTGACGCTGCTCTTCTGTTACTTTTCATGCCCAGCACAGCTTTCCAAAAAAGAACCCCTCGCGTATTGGCCTTCCCACTGCGTCACGGGCCAAACCACCCAGCACTCCTTTCGCATTCCGATTCTTGTACTTTTCAACGACTTTGACAAAATATCATACAAGCTAGCCAGCTCCAAGAAGAAACGGTCCAGTACCATGATCCAGCTCTGAAACATTGCGCGGCGAAACTGCCGAAGCGAGCAAGCGAGGTACCGTTGCGGGACGCACTTTCCGTTGGCACGACGTGAGCGCTTGAATCAAGGTTGGTCGTCGTGCGCTAACCGACGGTTTCCGGAGTTGCGACACCATCCCAAACGCGGCGTCGTTTTTCCCGCCGGAAGACCCTGAAAATCATTCCAAGGAACGCCGCCGTCCCCTTCTACAGCCTCCGGTCAGCTGCTTCAGGGATGCCACTGTACTGTATGACGAAGTTGCTGCTCGATGCTCGATGTATGCTGTGCGCAGAACATCGATCAAGAGAGTAGAAGAAGCTTCGTTGTTGCAACGATCAAGATGGCTTCGTTTCGTACATAAACCCTCGTCGTCTTGACCTTTCCGTCCATTCCAAATCACACATCGCAACTCTTTCGCCTTCCACCGTAACTCCTATTAGCAACACCAATCCACCAGACCTACCTTTTGGAGATGAAGTCCATGATTGCTCTCAGCGCCCTGGTCTCGGCCGCACTCACCACCTCGGTGGCAGCCATGCCCACTCCCTCGCAGCCCGCGTTCAAGGCTCGCAGCGGCGGCAGCTCCACCTGTGGAGCAGACAGGTACCAAGGGTACAAGAAGCTTCAAGGTTAAAACAGCGACGGAGACATCATCTCCTGGTTCCGAGTGGTCTCGCAGACCGCAGAGCAGATTCTTGAGCTCATCTCCACCAGTAACACCGCACACAACGATTTGAGAGCCTACTCGTTCAACTTCCAAGAGTGCGACTACCAGGGATTCACCCAGGGCTACTCTCGCAGCGAATACGGCAGCCAGGGTGCACCTCTCGAATACTGGGGTCGAGTTGTGGCTAACCAGACCGAAAACACGGCCCCTCATGCTTTGGTGCAGAAATGTCTCACCGCCACGCCTAACGAAAACAAGACGTTCCATTTGCAGGAGTGTGACGAGACAGACCCCAAGCAGTGGTTCCGTCTACAGGAGAGTGCCTTCGGCACCGACTACATCGACTACATTCCCGTCAAAAACACCACCGGCTACAAGTACGAAGGTCAGACTCCCGAACACTGGAAAATCCCCATCTACGCCGATCCCAACGCATATAACATTGACCCCGTCCAGTACACCAAGGCCAACACTCAACAATATGTTGCCTTCGCTTGAAAATATAGCTCCTTTCCTCTCGCAATCACTCACTTCCACCTCTCACACGATGTGGTACCTGTAGACCAAACACAATCAGATCCCAATGCGAAGCAATGCGAATTCGAACCCTGGCATTTGGAAACCTGTGCAAATGCGTGCGATGTCAGGGTTTACAGCCGACAGACACTGAGTGGTGTGGCGAGCGATACATCGGGAAACGAGTGTGCGGCTTCAGACTTTCGAAGTTCCTGCCGGGAAAGGCAAGCTTCTAACGATGTTCCCGGTCACTTTCAGCATCTGCCCCGACTTGATGCCAGCTCAGCTTCGGGAAAAAAAAAAAAAGACCTCACGTATCGACTCTCCGAAGACAGAACCGTGTCTCAGGCCAAACCAACATGACTTCCTCTGCTTTGTCCCAACTTGGATAGTTGCATCTTTGCTGCAAAGTCACACAAGCTCGACCTGAGAGAAGTCCAAGGTCGAGCAATTTCAAAGGCTGCGAATCAGTTCGAGGCTCCAAACTTTGAAAACATCACGGGGGACGCGGCGCACCTGCCAAGCGAGCACCATGCGCTAACCGACGGGTTTTCGGACTTGCGACCGAGAGAGGAACTGCGGCGTCTTTTTTTTACCCCGGAAGACCCTTGCTTCTGCGCAATTCATTCCTCCTGTCAAGCTGTGCTAGCGACACTAGATTTACTGCATGATGATGTTGCTCGACGTTTGATGTGTGCTGCGGGCAGAATATGGAGAAGCTCGGAGAAGCTTGGCACTTGCTTCCGTTTTGTACATAAGTCCCGGTTGTCTTGACCTTTTCTTTTCGTCCACTCCACTCCAATCACCACACCTCAACTCACTCGCCTTCCACATCAACCCTCCTCTTGACATCCATCGAGCAAGCCCTCTTTACCTACGCTGAAACTTGATCCATCCACGACAATGAAGTCCATCATTGCTCTCAGCAGTCTGGTTGCAGCAGCGCTGACTACCTCGGTGGCAGCCATGCCCACCCCGTCCCAGCCCGTCTTCACGTCTCGCATGGTTCGACGCGATGTCGGCAGCGACACCTGCGGAAAACATGCTCTGCCAGAGCCACAGAAGCTTCAACTGCAGTACAACAACGGTACCATCCTCGCCGATCTCACCTCTATCTATCTCGGTGGTCAGGATCCAGGCTTTATCGCGGTGAAGCCAGAAACTTTTCAGGAGGAGGAAGTGATCAAGTTCGACTTTCAGACGTGCGACTACCAGGGTTTCACACAGGGCTACTCCCGTAACGCAGGGGGAAGCATGGGTGCTCCACTCGAGTACTGGGATCGTGTAGTAGCCAATGTCACCACATCGGATGGTTCTGACATCACAAAGTTCCTGTGTCTCTCTGCCGATGTCGTGGGACACACTTCGGGATTGTTCAACATGAAGCCATGTGACGATTCCGATTCCAGGCAATGGTTCCGTCTGCAAGAAAGCTTTTCCTCTTCCCTCAGCTACTTCCCCATCGCAAACACGACAGACTACAAGTACGACGGTCAGACTCCCGAATACTTTGACGTTTTCCTCCCCGCCATCGGCGGTACTCAAGCCGACTTGGTCCAGTACCAACCCACCGACTCCCAACAGATTGTTGTCTTTACTGATTGAACAAGACAGAACCCTCTCTCGAACATCCAACTTTGGGGCCCATTCCTTTTCTCATTTGATTCGTTAGCGGTCGGCCAAGCACAAGGGGATCCAGTGCAACACGAATTCGGGCCCTGACATTTGTAAAACCTGCGCGAGTGTGTGATGTGTGGGCAACAATACAACCGAGACTATGAGTGGTCTTGCTGACCGTGCGTTGGAAACGAGGGTGGAACTGCAGCTTCAGCGTTCCGAAGTCCTGCTAGGAAAGGGAAGCGAGTTGCGTCGGTCCTGGCCACCTTCAACATCTGCACCAGCCTCAGCTCCGATACCGACACCTCTTCTGCGACGTCTGCTTTGCGGTGACGTCTCTTGGGATCCATCCCCACCACCAACAGATGCTGTTGCTTCAGCAGTGGCAGCCTCGATCTCCGAATCCTGTCGTTGACGTTCCATCCTACGCCGGCGTTCCAACAACCTAGCACGCTGAGCATAGGCTTCGAAGGTAGCTTGTCTTGTTTCAGCTGGGGTCGACGCGCCTGAACCAGAGACGAAAACGCGGATGCCCGACGGCGAAGCACTGTCACTGATATCACTCTCGTCGTCCTCTTCCCTAACTCTGCGTCGACGTCGCAAACGCGGAGGTGAAGCATCGGCATGGTTCGACTCGGCATCATCGGCATCATCGTCGTTCTGACGACGTGCCAGACGCCTAGATTCGGATCGTAGAAAGTCGACCAGATCAAAGTCGAACGCGCCTTCGCCAGCCATACCCAGATCGAGGTCGAGATCAATGTACTCTACATGGTCTCCGAGCGCTGTCACGGGCGGTTCGGTACGCTGACCTCCTTGACTGCGGCTTTCACTCCATTGACGCGAACGAAGAACGGCAGCGGGAGTGGTGATAAAGGCGAACGAGCCGCTACGGCCGGCACGAGGTTGCTCTGACGGAGCAAGCAGCGACGAGTCGGATGCTTCCGCTGGACGCTGCTGAGAGGTATCTCCAGTACGAGGGACGGCGCCAATCTCGATGCTCGTTTCGACGACGTCTTCTTCGTATGCATCGTTGTCGTCTTCGACGGCACTTTGGACAGGTTGCCTGTTGTCCGTAGGCGCGGAGCTGGCAGGTGGACGTCGGAGCGAGAGAGAGGATCGAGCGGACCGAAGACTGGATGCATCCGAGTTGGTCAGAGGCAAGCCACGCACGGCGTTGCGACGGCTCAACGAGGTAGTGCGCGTCAACGAGACGTCTGGATCGGCATCTGCAGTCGATCTGTCTGCGGATGGGTCTGTTGTTTCGTCTGCTGATGTGGCATTCTGGATGAGCGGGTCTGCTGGCGCTTGTTGCGACGCGTCTGCCTGAGCACTGGCAGAGCGTTCATCTTGACTGTGCAATCTCAGCAAGTGCTGCAATGCCGAGGTGACCGAGTTCGAGGCGAGAGCTTGACGCACTTCCTCGTCATCATTCAGGTTGCTGCGAAGAGAATCGTCGTGCCTACGGGCGTATTCCCATGCGGCACGTAGATCAGCAATGGGATGCGGACGTGTGGAGGCAGCGTCGGTCGTCATGGGTGTCATGAACTCATCGTCGAGCGGGTATGGAAGCTCAAGATCGGGATTCCATCGAGCATAAGGCTCTTCATGATCTCCAGTCAACTGCGGTGCATTGGGGTATTGGGCTGGATCGCGATCGAGGTGATACCACGCAGCCAGTTTTCGTCGCCAAGCGCGAATGGAATCGGAGCAAGGCGGCTGTGCGTCTGGTCGAGACCAGTGTGACTCTTCAATGGTTGCGAGTAGGTGGCGATGCGCTTGGAGCTCTGCCTCTGGGGCGCTGGTGGCGGCGGACGATACTGGGGCGTGTTGGGCACCGTCTGCCTGATAAGGTCGACGGATCATGGACGAGACAAGCAAAAGATTGCGCGCTCTCCAGAGCGAGGTTCGCATGCGTGAAGAGTTGGCGTCGCGTATTGCATGTGGCCCTTGGGCCGGTGCGGCCGCTTCGGTATCGTCTTCGCGGTTAGTGTTGGAGACGAGGCAAGACAGACGGCGGAGGATATCGTCAAACAACTCAATGGTGTCCATGACAAGAGCATAGGAAGCGCCGAAGTCGATATTTTCGGGCACCGAAGCTGCGTCGCGTGGGCCAGGCGTTTGGATGCGTTGAGCATGCTGCAGCTGGGAGCATGCCAAGTCCATGTGCAGCTGGAAGAGAGAGGCGCGCAAGGATTCGATCGATGTGAGGATGATTTGGGTGGATCGGAGACGTTCTGCTTCGCCAAGGACGCTGTCTGCCAGAGCGTTGCGGCGAGAGGCCTCTGCAAGTCTTTCAGAGATGGTTCGAGGGGTGATGGCGGTGCTCGCGGCTGGCCGAAGGTCTAATCTGCGTTGGGAAAGCTGGGGAATGAGGCTAGCGTTTGAAAGGTCTGACGACGGGATGTCTCGATTTGGTTCGGAACGATCGATTCGGATTGGTGGAGAGGCGGCAGAGGTCGAGGGTAATTGAGACACCGATGACGAAGAGGCTTGAAGGCTTGTGGGAAGAAGGTTGGCAGAACGCCGCATGAAGTGGGCCAAAGTGGTGTTGGGTGAAGGATTAATAGAAGAAGATGCGTTCGACGAGCGGGCTGCAGGGCGCAGGGAGCGAAGGAGCTGGTACGTGCGGTCGAGATCGGCTGGGGTTGAGTTGGCGCTGCGTGAGGTTGATGCTGAGTCAATGTTGGGGATACGCGACAAGCGGCGGGCAAAGGCAGATTCGTCGCGAGAACGAGTGTAAGCGGGTGTTTGATCGGCGCGAGAGGAGGCGATGGCGGACCGAAGGGTGGCGGCAGGATCGCGAGACGATGAGGCAGAAGCAGAGGCAGGATCGTGGTTGGGATCGCGCTTCCTTGCCAGCGCTTGACGGGCAGTTTCTTTGATGATGATTTCGAGGCTGCGTTTGAGGAGCTTGTCGGAGGGGTCGAGGTGCTCTGCGAATTGCTCAAAGGTGTAGTCTGGCTGGGACATGGAAGGATTGCGCGCCGAGGATGAGTCAAGACGGGCGCGGCTGGAGGATGAAGCGCCGATGGTAGCCTGCGAGTCCGAGTCGTCGTTCGAGTCGTTGGGATCGCGGACATACTGCATTTCGCGTGCACGTCTGCGACGCTGAGCCGAAAGACTTGCTACGCTTTCAGTACCCAGCGAGTGCTCGCGAGAAAGGCGGGTGGAGCCGGAAGGCAGAGGACTCGGAAGTGGCGGAGAAGTGGAGAAAGAGGCGGCATGATTGGGGCGAACTTGATCAGCATCGCGGAGAAAGGAGAGAATGACGCGATTGCGGCGAGAGATGGAGGGGGAGAGATCAAAAGCCTGATCGATCTCATTGGCGTCGTTGAGCTGGTCAAGGACGTGGAGACAAGCCTGCTTGACCTTGTTGAGGAAGAGGTCGTCAAAGTGGCCCTGGGTGAGGCGACCCATGGCTGAGGGGAAGGGTGTGCGGATAGGCTGCGCGAGACCAAGGGTATATAAAAGCGATGGTATCCGTGCGTGCGGTCACAGTGAGACCAAGGTCGGGCTGATGAGCTGTTCAGCCGCAGTCAACTACCAGCCATGCATCTTATTCAGGAAACAAATCCAGAGCGTGTTTGCCGAGATTAGTCGTCGAATGGAAATGGCGACCTGGAGGTGGTGGTGGAACGTAAAGTGGACGGCGACGAGGATGAGCAGACCGAGACACCATCAAGAAAAATCAACTAAATGTGAGATCGACATTTTTATTCATGTACTCAAAACTTGCCAATCGGGAAATGAAAATCGGCGGTTTGGCTGAGTGGATGACTCAAACCGGCAGAGAAGCGCAGCGCACAAGTGTGGCAGAAACTTACGACGGCCAAACGTCTATGCAAGTCGGGCTGATTCTTCTTGGGGTTGCCGCTGCGGCGGTAGAGATGATGGGTACAGAGGGTGTGTCAAAAGACATGCCACCTCCACGTCGACCTCGCTTTGTCCTTTCAAACACCACCCTTCCACTTTCGAGGAACCAGAGGATCACGTATTCAAGATGCCGTTGCCGTTACCGCTCAACTTTCCCAAGTGGCTTTCGGAGAATGAGCACTTGCTCCAGCCGCCCGTCGGCAACTTTTGCCTGTACCGCACGCGTGACTACACGGTCATGGCGGTCGGCGGTCCCAACGCTAGGTCGGACTACCACTACCAGCCTACTGAAGAGTTCTTCTACCAGTACAAGGGCGACATGCTTCTCAAGGTGATTGACGAGGATGGCAAGTTCCAGGATGTCAACATCAGGGAAGGCGAGATGTTTATGCTTCCAGGTAAGTCGCAGTGAGTATTTGCTTTGAGCGTGATGCTTGTTCAGCGCCAATTCTAACTTGGGATGCCACCACGACTTTGTTCAACAGCACACACACCACACTCGCCCGTTCGATTCGCAAACACGGTGGGCATTGTGGTCGAGCGCACAAGACCAGAGGGCAGCCCAGATGCGATGCGATGGTATTGCCCCAACAAGCAAGCGCACGGCGACACACCCACGCTGGTCAAGGAGGTGCAGTTCCAGTGTACGGATCTGGGGACCCAGCTCAAGCCTATCATCGACGAATGGGTCAACGACGAGGCAGGTCGCAAGTGCAGCCAGTGTGGATACTCTCAAGGCGCACGCGAGCTCCCAGCTTGAACGACGTGCCCTCTGTCTCCCTTGTTTGCAGTGTCATACTCACGACCACCTATAGACCATACCCATCATAGAGTCTCGTTCTTTGTGCGTCTGTGTGTGTGTTGCGAGAGATGCCAAGATCAGAGCATGTCGGTGTTAGACAACTGTCGGCTTGGCCGTAAAAAAATTATAAAAGAGTTTCAGGCGGGGCGCACATGGCGAGTGTGAGTTTGAGCTTTACCGATGATTACAGCCAGAGTGGATCGGTCGGAAGTCGGCGTCGAATTCAGAGAGTTGGGCGCGTGAGTGAGAGTGTGGAGAGAATTCATCCCAGCTCCTACTCACACGGCCGAATGAAAGCATGAACTGTTAGATTGCGGGTCAGCAGCGTAGCGTGCTGGCTCAAAGGCTACCGGCGCGCCGTACAGGGGCCGGTCTAGCGTAGGAAGAGCGGTACATACAAGCAGAGCGCAAAGAAAGGGGGGAATGGGCGGGACAGAAAAAGCGTGGCGAGGTCGGACTATGTCGTCGCGACGCCCGCCAGAAAGCATATGATGGTGGACAGGAGGAGACATAGTGAAGACACGAGCGTCTAATGAGGTCCGAGGAGATGGTGATGTGGAAGGTGGGAGAGCCGCGTGAGCGAGGCTCAGATGTGCACGCCGGTCACGTGCTGCAATCCTTTGGCCGTGCGCAGTTGCCGTTTGGATATTCCCAATCACCATCACTGCCATCGACACGCAACAAGATCATTGCATCCTACAAAGCTGCTTTGATCAGCCACACGATCTTCCCTCGCTTCGCACTCTAGTTACACTTGAAAGACGAGCCTGTCCAGCACCACCACGGCAGCCATCGCACAAGCATCCTCAGCTCATCGTCGAACCCCTTGCAAGCTTCCGTTGTTGACTACAGATCATCCCACTGTGCATAGTGCCCGCCCCGTCTCAACATGTCGGGACTCGAAAAATCCCTGTTCCAGCTCAAGTTTACCGCCAAGTCACTCCAGCGACAAGCAAAAAAGGCAACCAAAGACGAAACAGCCGAGAAGGCCAAATTGAAAAAGGCACTCGCGCAGGGCAACACGGAAGGAGCACGCATCTATGCTTCAAACGCCATCCGCAAGAAGAACGAGTCGCTCAACCTTTTGCGTCTGGGAAGTCGCATCGATGCCGTCGCCAGCAGAGTAGAGACAGCTGTGGCCATGCGTCAAGTGTCGGGCAGTATGGCGTCTGTAGTCAAAGGCATGGACAAGGCAATGGAGAGCATGAATCTCGAGCGTATATCCATGGTCATGGACAAGTTTGAGACCCAGTTCGAAGACATGGATGTGCAAACCTCGTACATGGAAGGCACCATTGGCGCTACTACCGCTCAAAGCATGCCCCAAGACCAGGTTGACTTGCTCATGCAACAGGTAGCAGACCAAAACGGCATCGAGATCAACCACAAGCTCGGCGAGGGCGGTCTGCTCGAGGGCAAAGTGGCCGACTTGGCACCAAAGTTTCCCGACAGCAAGGTTAAAGACAAGCAAGACGATGCGCTTGCCGAGCGTCTGCGCGCACTCCGACCTGCCACCTAGCTTCATCAATAGCGCATGTCGCTCGCGTGCCACTGTGTTTCGTGTTACCTAACTTGTCCCCTTTTTGTTGATCATTGTCCGACTGCTTGCTATCTCCTGTTGAATGCCAAGGTTATTCTTGATTGTGCTAAAAAGTACAAAGTGCGGCGCTTAGAGATACAAGAGAGACCAGATTGAACAAGAATATTGCGCTTCATCGAGATCCGTACCCTGAGCGTGACTGTGGAGGGTAAGAACCGTTGGACCCAAGCTGCGGCGGTGGTCCACGCATGTTGGGAGGTGGGCCGGACGGATAACCCAAAGGCGGTGGGCCCCTTGGCGGATATGAGCCGTTGTTGCCGTTGGATGGCCCACTGCTCATCATATTGGGAGGAGGTCGCGAGTAGGGCCGCCTTGGGGAGGAGGACGGCTGTAGTTGGGGGGTGCGCCTTGACCTCTGGAAGAGCTATCGTTGTTGCCATATTGACCGTATCCTCCAGAACCACCCCTATAACCACCACTTCGATCCGATCCTCCACCGCCTCCTCCTCCTGGTGCTCCTCCCATCGGCATTCTAGATGGCGGGCCTTGTGATCGGAAAGCTGTATCAGGGAGAAAAAAAAAAAAAAAAAAAAAAAGCATGTCAGTAAGTCTATCATTACCTCCTACTTTTGATGGAGTACGAGACGATCACGGGGTCAGGGCGTGCTGGTACGAACCTCGGTCTGAAGTGCCACTGAGTGGGCCGGAGCCAAACGTCATAAAGGAAGCGCCTGCCGGTTGGAGCAGATCTCTTGGCTTTTCAATGCCTCGTCGATCGTACTCTTGCGCCAAGGTATCCAGTACCTGCTGAATCTGTTCCGTGTCGAGCGTCTGGTAGTAGTCGCGAACATTCTGGAGGTGATTGCGTCCGCTGTTGTGTGCTTTCCGCACCGACACCGAGTCGTGGGTCAGAAACACGTCACAATAGTCGCAGTAATGTTTGCCCATCTTTGCTAAGCTCGGACTTGACTGCGACAATGGTCGAGGGTGGGAGTTCCAAAGAGGTGGCTGAGAGCGAGTGCGTTAACCCTTGCTTCGGATGTGTCTGACCGGAGGGGATATTGCTGCTGTCTCGACGACGCCAATCCTTGACAGGAGCCGCTTTTGTTGTAGTAATGGGGCGTCGGTGGGGTATAAGAGGATCACAGATGACTGAAAAAGTGGTTGTAGCATGGCAAGGAGGCTGAGAAGGATGCCAAAGTCCAAAACCTCGAATTGCGACGGAGCCGAAAGCCGTGTAGCCGTGGGCGAAAAATTACACTTTGTCAGCTACGTAGATGTAACAGAATCGAAAAAAGCGACCTCCACGCACAGCCGAAATCGTGCATGCAGCTCAGCGCTTTGTGGCTCAGTTGGACAGCAAAGGCGGAGCAGCTCCGAAGCACGACTCGCACCTCTCGATTAGGACCCTGAAAGCATCCTGGAACTTGCTCGCTCTCATCGGCCTCTACCACCACCACCACCACCACCACCATCGAGCCGGCTTCTCTCTGTGGCCGACACCTCGCACACAACGTAGGCGCTGTCAGGCCCACGCCTTGGCTGCTGCACTATCCCTTTCCCCCTCTTCCACTCGCCGGATGAGGTCTAGCAAGCCTGCGATGCCAACGATACACTACTAAGAAGGATCCAGCTTAGCGTCCGGGCTGCATCGCAATTCAAACGTCAGTCTCGTCAGTATGCATCTCCCAAGGCACACGATCGAGTCGCGCGCTGCCGTTCCGCTCTTTCGACATGCTAGCTTTTGCTCCCCGGACCCCGCAAGCCTGCACAGTGGTTCAGACCCAAGCGCTTCACCTAGCTTCTCAGCGGCCGGCTCCATTGCGGACCAGCTCTCTCAACCCGCCATATTCAGCTGCGCAACACTCAACGGCTTCATGGTCTCGCGGACCGACCCCTTGAAGCTCGTGTCGAATCGAACCTGGTCTTCGTCGCAGGGAGGGCTCTCGCACGCGGTTCCCGTTCAGCATACTTCTCTCCTCTTTCTCGTAGGGGGCGGCAGAGTGCCTCGTTTTGCACCTAACAAAGTAGTTCTGTGGGACGAGGCCGCAGAATATACGGCCAAACAACCAGCTGGCTTGAATCGCGACGTTGATTCCGACGATAATGATCTTAGCACTGCGCCATCACGCCGCGCTTCTACCATCTTTTCCGCCGGGTCCGAATTCGATGCCTATGGCAAATCACCTTCCGACGACTTAAAGCTTATCGCCGAAAGGAGTCAGGATCCCAGTCGCTCTCTCTCTCCTGCTAACAACCTTCGCTTTTCTACATCATCACTGGTCGATGCCGATGATCTGCATGATCTCAGCTCCAGCACCAATCTCTCTGCATCGATCGACGGAGGCGCCGCTCAAAGCGTATTGGAACAAAGCGTCGGCGCCAGCTCTCTTGGAATCGGTCGCTTGCAAACTGATCACAGCTCGGAAGGTTCCCCACGTGATGGCTCAGACTCGATGATGCTGGATGACGCATCGAACGACTTGTCTTCCTCGTTCCATTCTCACGCCATCATGTCCAGCTCGGCCAACCTTGCCGATCCTTTTGCTGATGAAGACTCTCGTGCAGCCGAGCACGGCTCATTGTCCGCTATCCGCTCTTTGACAACACCTACGGCAGTCTCGATCCAAGGCAGCTCGTCAAGCTCGCAGCTCGCATCATCCAGCAAAGCGAAACCAACTTTGACCTATCAAGGCTTGTTCTCGAATCCGTCAAGCCGCCAACCGGGTGTTAACTTGGTCGACTCGGTCTCGAGTATGGCCACCACTGCCACCGATGCCACTGCGAAAGCAAGACCTCAAATTATGCATGGTCGTGAAGTCGCCGAACTCGAATTCAGCGAAGTGGTACGCGGCGTCTACGCCACCTCTGTGTTTGCGAGACCGATTAAGCAAAAGGCTGAATGCTCGAAAGGCAAAGCTCGCGCATCTCTTGAAAATAATAGCGCACGCAAGGCAAACCTGAGACGATTCTGCGTGGTGGTTGTTGTCGTGCTTGCATCCAAAGCTGTCGTTTTCGAGCTTTCACCCCCTTCGACGGCCCAAAGCTTGGATGGCATCCCTGCAAGCTCCAATTGGAGGATACAAAAGAGAACAGCTGTTCAAACGTACAAGAACCTCAAAGGGCTCGGGTCAGTAGCCCCGTACTATAGCGAGTCTGCGTCGCCTCTCACAGAGCATGCCAGCGCTATTGTCGCACTTCCAGGTCGACAAAAGGGCCACGTTCAGCTCCTTTCCATCAAGTTGCACAGTCTAGCCGCATCCGATGCCGCCGTCTTTAACTTATCAAATCCGACGTCATCCGTCGGCGCCGCATCCATCATTGTTGCGCACGAGTCTTCGCTCGCGGCCATCACGCTCAGTTCAAATGGCCTTCTGCTGGCCACTGCATCGTCCAAGGGCACACTAATCCGTATCTGGTCTAACAACTTGTCCGGCGGCTCAGAATCGAACACTCCCAAAGAGCGCGCATTGTCGCAAGGAGCCAAGTCGAGCACACCAGGAAGAACTGGCTTTGGCGCAAGATTGCTCCGCGAATTGCGACGCGGAACGGACCCTGCAACGATCCTGAGCATTGCCTTTACGCCAGACGCATCACTGGTCGCGGCAGCTAGCGACAAGGGCACGATTCACATATTCCTCATTGATGTCGCATCGAACGCGGATCAAACTAGCGTCGGCAACCAGAGTGGGTCCCCGAACCCGTCAACTTCGCGCACTGTCAATCTGGGACACGCTGCAGCCCAGTATTTGCCATCCAGCCTGGGCAATCTTGCCGGACAGATTCCCACTTCGGTTCTTCCACAGTATCTTAAGTCGGAGTGGAGCAGCGCTCAGTTCCGAATCCCACTCAAGAGTTTTGGTGCTTCTTCGCGCCATTACGCCGTACCCTGTACGGCAGACGATGGCGGACTGTACGGTGCTGGGGTGCCAACGGCCAAAACTGCCGGCACGGAAAAGTCGATGGAAGGTGCGTGGGCACAGATGCGAAGCCGGATCAGCGATATCCGCAAAGGCGAAGCAAGCGTCGAGGAAAGCATCTTTCTCTGTTGGATCGTCGAAGCGAGTTCTTCGTCTGCCCCAACGAAAGGCTCTGGATCGGAGAAAGATCGGCCACGTGCCGACAAGACCCGCGGCCGCGCTGCAATCCAGCGATCTGGGGTTGTGGACGATGTACAGTCAACAGGTGGCAACCGCAGCTCACAATACCGCTTGATCGCTTTGACGACGTCAGGAGGATGGTACAAGCTCGCCGTCACCTTTCCCAAAGTGTATGCCGAGGAAGAGGCGTCAAGTTCGACGGTGCTCGACATGTATCGCCGAGACGCCTCCTCGCAGTCGACGCGCACCAACGCGCTGGAATGCCAATTGCTCGAGTTCAGACCCATGGCTGCTCTGCTCGACGGCTGGAGGGCCTAGTCCGCGTCAGCCCTCTCCCCGCATTCAATGTTGTTCTCTCGACGACATTTGCTGTCAACTCACCTGACATTCGTCTTAAGCATGCGACTTTACTACGCTACAAACACTAAACCTCACACGCACACACACTGTTGTAGACGACACGCATCACAATTCTGCAAGTCTTTTTGTTTCATTTCAGTGCATCAGTTGACGCCGCCAAACACCATGAGCTTCTGGAACATGTACTCTTCGATGCCCGTGCGACCGCCCTCCCTTCCAAAACCTGATTCAAGCACACCGCCAAAGGGAACGGCATTCTGCGAGATGAGGCCAGTGTTGACGCCAACCATGCCGACTTGGAGTTGTTCGGCGACACGCCAGCAACGGGCCGTGTCCTTGGAGAAGAAGTAGCCGGCGAGACCGACGTCGACGTTGTTGGCCTTGCGCACCACCTCTTCTTCGCTTGTGAAGGTGTAGACGGCGGCGAGAGGGCCAAACGTCTCTTCGCGGTCGGTGGGGACGTCGTCGGGAAGATCGGTGATGACGGTAGGCTCGTAGAAGAGGCCTTCACCGCGCTTGCCGCCGACAACGACCTTGGCGCCCTTCTTGACCGACTCGTTGACGTGCTCTTCGACCTTGCTAAGGCCGGCCTCGCTGACGAGTGGTCCGTGGGTGGTGCCTTCGTCCATGCCGTAGCCGACCTTGAAGTCGTTGACCTTGGCGGCGAGTTTCTTGAGGAACTCCTCCATGATGCTGGCGTGGACGTAAAGTCGGTTGGCACAGATGCAGGTCTGACCGGAGCCTCGGAACTTGCATGCGATGGCACCCTCGACGGCCTTGTTCAGATTGGCGTCTTCGAATACGATGAAGGGAGCGTTGCCTCCGAGCTCCATTGAAAGCTTTTTGAGGGTGGAGGCAGACTGGCTCATGAGGATCTTGCCGACGCGGGTGGAGCCAGTGAAGGAAATCTTGCGAACGGTGGGGTTCTCGCAGAGCTCCTTGCCGACGGCGATCTCGTTGTCGCCCTTGGCACAGGTGACGACGTTGATGGTGCCCTTGGGGAAACCGACTTTCTCGGCGAGATGGGCGAAAGCGAGGGCGGAGAAGGGCGTCTCGGAGGGTGCCTTGATGACAACGGTGCATCCTGCGGCGAGAGCGGGCGCGGCTTTGCGGGTGATCATGGCAGCGGGGAAGTTCCAAGGGGTGATGAGGCCGGCGACCCCAACGGGCTGCATCTGGATGACGTTGCGAATGCCAGGGAGAGGCGAAGGTACCGTGTGTCCATAGGTGCGCGTAGCCTCTTCAGCAAACCACTCGAGGAAGCCGTTAGAATAGGCCACCTCACCTTTAGCTTCAGGGAAGGCCTTTCCGTTTTCGGCGACAATGATCTTGGCAAGGTCCTCGGCGTTGTCCTGGTGAGCGTAGTAGAGCTTCATGAGCAGATCGTGGCGGTGCTTGGCGGTAGTCTGGGACCACGACTTGAACGCCTCCTCAGCAGCAGCGATGGCAGCAGCGGTCTCTTTGGCGCCCAGATCGGGCACCTGCCCAAGTTCGGCACCAGTAGCCTTGTTGAAGACCTTGAGGGTGGACTTGTTGTCGGCGTCGATCCATTCTCCGTTGATGTAAGCTTTGGTCTGCCAGAGCGATTGGTTGTTGAGCTTGAGCTCTTCCTTGCCGCCCTTGACGATTCCTTGTGGCATGTGCGGCATCTTGACGGATGTTGTGGTGTGGATTGAGCGGCAGGCGAGGGAGGCTTGCGAAGTAGCGGGATTGGAAAGAGGGAGGGATCTCTGCGCTAGGGTTGTCGACGACGATAAAGTGCGAGTGCGGCGAAGAGCAGAACGAAAGGTGGATGGGCCTGCGGAGCGGAGCATGCTACGGAAGGCTGCGAAGGCAAAATTGCAAACAAGGCGGTATTGATCGACGCAAAGACAAGCGGGGAATCGGAAAGTCAGCGAGGTGATCAAGGGCACCAGAGAGAGATGGAGGATCCGATGAATGAAACGCAGACAAACACAAGTGAATCAGCACCGGCACCAGACCATGGCGGAAATGCCGAGCAGTGTTATTACGCAGGTGGAGGGAGGCGAAAAGTCCTAACCCTAACCCAGGCTTTGCCCCGCTCTGCTCTCTTGAAGCTGAATCTGGCTCGCAACTAGAGCTGCATCCCACACACCAATGCTCTGTACGGGAGGTCCGCAGCACTGGACTTACCGAAATCAAGTCGGGCACGGAGGGTCTTGCCGTGTTCTAGCAGAAGGTGATGTGGGTCGAAAACAGCAAGGGCGAGGAGGACATCCTGTTTATATACCCTGCAGTTCACGGCATTCACATCATTGACACAGTCTACGAGTCAGAAAGGTCATAAGATCGCTTTTCGTGCCAATCTGCGAAATCTTCGCTGTTGCACCATGATGCATCGTGTTCTGATACTGTACGCTCCCGTCTCAGGTACCACACTGGGCGTGGGGAGAAATGTAGCATCGCGCGTCGGGTTCTACGGGTGGCAGCTTCTCTAGCCCAAGATGAGCAATTTCCGCTCTGCACAGACCCTGTGACAGATGATAAGCGCGCCAGCCGCGCCAGCCGCGCCACCTAAAAATCAAAATCAAGATGTGAGATTTTTTTTTTTTGGTTGGAAATCGGGGCTGTCCAGGGTCTGATCTGCTCGTCACATTGCTCTCGCCTCATCTGTTGCAGCTCAGCTCAACTCAGCTCAGACCAACATCTTCCCACCGACGCACTCTCTCGTTTTGCACTTTACGGACGATCCCAGTCATCAAACAAGTTCGATTGAAGCAGTGACGATGGTAAGTGTCTTTCATCTCGAGGGCTGCGGTATGTAAAGCAGTGCTAACGCCCTCCTTTGACCACATAGCCGGTCTCGCTCACGGACAACAAGGACGCGCTGGTACTGCGTCTCAAGTACCACAAGTCGACGCTCTTCCTCACATGTCAGCCTACGACTGCAATCTCGTCGCTCAAAGCCGACTTTCTGTCCGCCGTTCGATCCACCAACCAGCCAGAGCTCTCCACCTTGCCACCATATACACAGCCAGACGGCAAGTCATACCCAGCATGGAGCCAGATGGATGCAGAACAGGACATCGGGCTCTTTATCGCTAGCAATACCGGTGCCGATGACATTATGACCATCTATATGCCTCTCGACCAAGACGCGAATCAGGCGGACTCGACCGTGCGCAAGGCTGGCCTCAAGGACGCGGATGCGGTCTGCGTAGGTTTCCGCGCTGAAGGAGCATGTAAGTGCAGCCACAAACTCGAGCCATCTGCTGGTAGAAATAGCTTACTGACGGCGATGCTCTCTCTCTTTGCTCAATCCCACGCTGCCTCAGCCTCTATCTCTCAACCAATCGTGCAACTCACCGATGTTGAAGAGGAGGAGGAGGAGGATGCCGTCGATCCTGATTCGATCCCGCCTCCACTCTCTGAATGATTCTTGAATGAAATGCAAACAGTGATCAAAGCTAAAGGAGTCTTGGATGCTATCGCATGGCTATGATCGGGAAAATGAGCTTGTGTAGCGTTAGACGTCGTGGTGCGGTTGAGATACATCCCGATTCGTTTAGCCTTTGAGCTCGTCTGGCGGTCTCCGCGGGCGAAAACGAGGCGAAGAAAATGTGGAGTAAAAGCGGCGATGTGACCGTTTTCAGAAAAAGAAAAAAAAAAAAAAAAAAAAAAAAAAAAAAAAAGCCGCATTCTTCCTCAGCATGCAGCCTTACCGAACCAGAGATCTTCTCAACAAAGACCGTGCTTACTTGGCGACCACTCTCTTGATCTTTGTTCCCTTCTATCCACTCACTCCCTCGAACCTGCCGGAGACTGGAGCCACACAAAAGCATGCTGTCTGTTGCAACGCGATGCTCTGGCACAAGAGCAATCGTGCCACACACCTCGCTGTTAGCAGCCCCCGGTCGCAGCCATGATGCGTATACGTCTTTGGTCTCAACCAGCACCTTGTTGCGGCAAAGAAGAGCCTTCAGATCAAGCAGCGAGCAAGATTTTGCCTGGTCATCTTCAAGAAAGCTGGCGGCACCATCAGAAAAAGCATCTTCCGGCACATCTTCACGCCTGGTCGCAACAAACCCCATTTCGCAGACCAAGTTCCCACCTCCCTCTTTCCCACCATCTTTCGGATCGAACCAGCTTGTTCCAGTCTCGGACGAGACCAATCAACGCCTACGCAGCATCCTCGCAAACTTCGAAGCTCCAGTCCGATTTGCATTTGCCTACGGCTCTGGCGTCTTTTCGCAAACAGAGGCAGGGCCAGAGCACTCAAAACGACCTCAAACCAAGGACGGCAAAAAGATGATTGACTTTATCATGGCGGTGACGCATCCACAACATTGGCACTCGCTCAACATGGCGCAGCACCCCAGACACTACTCGCTGCTGAGCCGGCTGCTTGGAGGCATTGGCATAGGACTGGTGCAGCAGAGAGGCGCCAAAATCTGGTACAACCCCTACATCAAGCTCGAGGACGAGCTGGTCAAGTACGGCATCATCAGCGTCGATGACCTTTGCACCGACCTGCTCGACTGGGAGACGCTCTATGTGAGCGGACGCATGCACAAGCCCGTTGCGCTCATCACGTCGGATGCGAGGGTGCGGCTGGCACAGCAAGTCAACCTGGCCTCGGCACTGCGCACTGCTCTCCTCTTGCTTCCGCGCGAATTCACCGAGGTGGAGCTCTACACACGGATCGCATCGCTCAGCTACACGGCGACTTCAGGATGTCGGTGCCAGGAGGCGAGAACGCAAACAAGGTGCGCAACATTGTGCTCAACCAGCGCGAAGAGTTCAAAAAGCTGTATGCCGGGCTCATGCGCAACTTGGGCACCTTGTCAGTCGAGGAGGTAAGGGGCAATCGGTTCAAAATTGTCCAAGACGACTCTGTGTCAACACGAGCTTCGTATGCGGCTCGACTGCCGAGGTGTTTGCGCCAAAAAGTGCAAGACTACTACACGAAACAGCCTCACTTGGACCCGGCCTTCCTCAAGCTGTCACTGTCCAAGACGCTCGACACGGTGCCACGGTCGCCGTCGAGTATCGAACGTGAAGAAAAGTTGAACGACTTTTGGAGAGCAGCGGTGCAGAGGGAAGACTTTGCAGAGGTGCTGTTGCGACAGATTGGTGAAACGGTCAAAGGTCCAGCATGGTCGCAGTCCATCAAGGGTATCTACACGGCAGGCTTTACACGAACTTTGCGCTACGTCTATGCAAAGATCGGAAAGGTAAGCAATACGTTGTGTGCAGAAGGCAGATTACGACGCTTGGGTACTGACGTTTGACGCATGCCACCACTCTTTCGAACACCCGGGTGTTTTACAGTACTTTGAGGGGAAGAAGCAGACCGACGAGTCTTCGTAGCCTCGCCCACAGCAATGAATAGGGCAGACAGGGAAGGGCCCGATGCAGTTAAAGTACACCCGATGGCGACGAAGAGCATAGGATGAGAATAAAAAAGAAGAAGGTGGACAGTGGCACGGTCACACGAGCATAACTTTCTGGAGGACCTCTTGCCAGATCTAGGAACCTACTGTATTGTATGTCTGTCAGTTTGTCATTCGAGACCCGCTGGAATGCATCGCATCGCATCGCATCACAACAACAACGGAAGTGCAAAGCTCACACACCTTAACTGGAACTGCAGCAGCTGCGAAGGTCGAATTCAAAGCCAGCTGCTCAGAGGCTCGGCGTCGACCATTGTGGCACGCAGCACAGCGCTTCCAGAAGAACAACAGGCTGATGAAAAACAAACAAGAATACGCGCGATGCTGCAAAAGTCGCTGCATGATTCCAGATGCACGCGCTGGCAGTGCCTGTTTCGAGCGTCGAAGAAAAAAGAAAATTAAAAAAAAAAAAAAAAAAAGCGATCCGAAGTCTTAATTTTTCGAAAAAGATTTCGACAAAGCGTGTGCTACTCCGCAATCCAAGTCTGTCGGCTAAGCCGAAAGCCAGCAGCAAGCACAAAACAACAACACTCGCCGATTACCGAGACCAACACGCCCTTGGACACCGCTGTCACCTTAATCAGTCACGGCATCGCCACCATCATCACCATCATCATCATCAGCGCCACTCGACAGCTACACCAGGACCACCTCGGAACACACTCGAAGGGAAGGCCGGCGCAACAGACACGAACGCGCCCATACGACCCGCCTCAATCCACCACGGAGCCTGCTGCATTCCCCGTCACCCGCACGTCGGTCCGTCGCCTTGGCATCGTCGCCTCGTAATGCGACATTCGACTAGCTCCAAGTAGCTGCGTTGCTATAGTTGATAGACTCATCACCGCTGTCCTTGCACTCCTGCCCACGCGCAAGACGCAAGGCAGTGTGTTGCGAGCGACAACACCACCTCCACCATTCCGGGTCCACGCCATCTCAAGCGTCTCTCTCTCTGCTCTCCTACCCTGCCTTCATCACCAAAATTACATGCTTCGGAAACCACCGATCTCTTTTCACCAACGTCTCATGCTGACAGCGTCTCCAACGTCGCCGGTGCTGCATCGAATCAGTCTTTAGCTTCCGACTCGTCGCCGCCCTCATCCTCAGAGCGCAGTTCCTCCCAGGGCGCCGACGGCCTCGGGCTGAATTTGGCTTCTTCGCACGATCTTCGACTCAGTCGCGCAAAGAAGGCAGTCCATCACATGCGCACTTACTCTTCTCATTCTACCGCCAGCTTCAACTCCCATGCGTCCGCTTCGCGTCAACCCTCGGCAGAGATCCTAGAAGAGGACGAGTCCTCTGCTTCCAATTCACCTTCGCAACGCAAGCGTCAGGCCACCGCAACCATGCCTTATTCGGATCCGGCTGCATCGCCAAGTCGCTCACGCGATGGCTCCCGTTCCGATGCCGGCTCTGTCTACAATGCCGACTTGTCAGCGTCCATGCTCTCTGTCGTCGATGCGGCAGGCATGGACGAGATCGAAAGCAGCGTTCGACAATCTAAAACTATCGAAGATTTCACCAACATTATCAGCGAGTTCCGCATGAATCGTCAGAGCCTCTATCCCGACTCTCTTGCTGGCTCACTTGCCCGTGACGCAGAAGACACCATCCCCGCCAGCGCGAGTCATCACAGTCTCGGTCAACGCAGCGAGGCCGCAGAGACAGTCAGATGCACCTGTTGCTGCGGCAAGGACGATTGTTCTCGGGCTCTTCGTGCTCGACAAGAGTGGCGCGATCTCGAGGCAGATCTCCGCCTCAGTGCAGAGATCGGACAAGCTCTGCTCCGACGTCACGACGCCATGCAGGCAAAGCTACAGAAACAAGCAGAAGAGTACATGCAGCAACGCGACGGCCTCATGACACGCCTCACAAAAAGCTACAAGGAGACTTCAGCCCTTGAGCGAGAACTGGCACAGTCCAACCTCAACTTGGAAGCAGGAGACAGCAGCAACCGCGCCCTCTTGCACGAGCTTGACGACGCTCGCAGTCAGCTCAACAAGCTCAAGGCCACTCACACCCGTCTCAGTGGCGCAGACGAGCGAGCAAAATCCTTACAACGCGAGCTCGATGATCTCAAACAAGAGCTTGCTGCCGAGCGCAGACGGTCTCAGGCGGCCGAGGCAAGGTCCAAAAAGCTCGAGCTCAGATCAACTCAGCTAAAAGAGGCCCTCAACAATGCTCGCAAGGAGGCAAGTATCGAGACAACCCACAGCAGTCGTTCCTTGTTTGATGACGATGCGATCCAGGCCGCAAGAGAAAGGCTCACCCGTGGTCTGCGCCATCAACGCTCTGCCTCTCTGGCCACCAACGCATCCATTGCCAGTGACGATGCAGAACAGGCCCAAGCCATCGAAGCTCTCGTGCGCGACAACGAGGCTCTCCGCAACGACAATGATAAACTCAGAAATCTCGTCGACACATGCAACGAGGAGCTCGACACGCTCCGCAACTCTGTCACCGACGCCATCACCATTGTAGCTTCTCCTGCTCCCGACCTTGCCAGATTCGACGAGCCATCCTCTTCCTATCTCGGAGCGAAAGGATCCGTCACACTCGCTACGCAAGTAGACATCCCAGTCGGCAAAGGCTCGGCAAGCACCGAAATGAAGCGAGAACCGCAGACTGTCGACACAGGCAACGCCGCGGAGGGTCAGTCTGCCTCGTCTCGACCACCAATGTCGTCGCATACGTCTTCGACCAGCTCGTCCAGCTTCCCTCCAGTGTCACCGACGGCACACAACCCACCCGACGGCTACACTTCGTCAGTCACGCGCAGTGAGTCGCTCGCCTACACCGCAGACAGCAGCGCAGCGAGTCAACCGCCAGATTCCATCTCTTTCGCGCCAAGCTCCCGATCCAGCGCAACCAGCCGAGACACCGAGAAGCAAACGCACAACTTTTTGCATTCAGACCCTGCACGTCGCGACAGTCGCACCGCTCAACTCAGCAACCTTCTCGAAAATGTAAATCGCCTCTTCAATCGCCTCTCCACCGCCGATGTCGACACGCTTACGCGCCGTCTGCAGAGACAGAATCTTGCAGGAGATGCGGGTCACTTGGCCAAGACAACTGTCCACTCGATCCTTCGCGACATCGATGGTTTGCGTGACCACTTCCGCAAGCTTATCGAGACTGAAGCTCGGAACCACGCTAGAGACGACAATTCGGCACACTCTAAAGACTTTGCCGGCGAAAGTCTCGTCTCGAGAAAGGAGTTCTTTGCGCTCCTCAAAACATTCCGTGACATTCTCTGCGAGCTCACCAAGCTGCGGCTCTGCGTCAACGACATTCACCTCAATCCTGGACAAGCAGCCAAGCTTCTCCACGAGCATCTAGGCGCAAACACAGCGGAGGATAGGTCGTTGATCCCTATTCCTTCTGCAGTCAACTGGCTGGGTAAAATGCTGCTCGGTGGACCCAGCGGCGCACCCACCACGCCATCACCAGGCGCGAGCAAGCCCTCGGCGTCACTCGCAGTACCTGATGCCGGAAGCACGACCGGATCAAAAGGAGGCAGGCCCGTCGCAGGAAGAACAATTTCCGGCAGCTACGCTGGTCATCTGGCTCCACGAGCTTCACCCGCTGTCGTCTCGTCTACGCTTGCTGTCGAGGTCAAGGGCACACACGCTTCGGCAGCTGAATCGTCCCAGCAGAGACTGTCTGTTTCGCCACAGACCCCTGTAGGAGGCGGCCTCCGCGCTGGTCCTCGTCTTCAGCGCGGTCGATCTCAGGCATCTCTCACACGTGACCAGTCCCGAGTCCTTTCCAGATTGTTTGCTGGAAGTCTGAACCCATCCTACGCTGGCCTTGATGCTGCCAGGGGCGGACACTCGGATTTCGGAAGTAGTCTAGCGCAGACGAGCTCACTCAGGCCAAGGGTGAATGATTCGAAGACGACCAAGCCTTGGCAGCGACCCTTGTCCAGGATCGTCGACGACGACGAGATCAGTATCCATCGCGGAAGAGCCATTCGTCAGCAGGTGTTTGACGACAGTGACGACGACGGTTCCGATGACGAGATGAAAGGCAGCGGCAACCTGCTCGAACGCACCCTGCGACCACGTGGCCTCAGCGACAGTTCCATCAGAAGTACTTTTGTCGACATGGCGGATGGCGTCGGTGGCATTCCCGTTTCGCCAGCAGCAAATCGGATTCGACCCTCCCCGATCTCGCGCATCATCACGCCAGCTACCCTGTCGCTGCACTTGACTCCGAGCGCGCCGGCCGGGGCAGCCGCTTCCGACGCTGACCACGACAAGCGCAGCGCTGATGGCAACGCCTCGCCGTCCGTCTCATCGGAGAAATCCGGAAGCCTCACGCCGGGCGCCGTCGGCATCGCAGGAGGCGTGGCCAGCTCCATCTTCAGCCGATCAGAAAAGGTGCTGTCGTTCCTCAGCGGTGGTGTGGTTGGCTCAGGCGCACCCATCCAACCCAGCAATGCGTCCAGCGGCCACAGTGGTGCTATCTTGCGCCAAACGCCGTCAATCGCAGCTCTCAACAAGGCCGCAGCCCGAGGAGCAGCCTCACACGACCTATCCGTTTCGCCACGAAATGCTCCCGCTACTCAAGCAGCATCAGTGGATTCACGCGCTCAGACGGGTCTTGGTCTCGGCTTGCCGCAACGTCCAGCCCTTGGAGGCGCTGGAAGCAGCCGTTCTGGCTTCTAAACCTTGACCTTACGAGTTCTTTCCTTAGATGCACCCTCTAGACGCCCTCCTTGTACCATACTTTCTTTCCCGCATTTGCAGTTGGAAAAGGACACCTCGTTCTACACTTCATCACAGAGGATCAAGTAGTTCAAAAGATCATGTGGCGGATCAATCTGACAGGCTATGTGCGAAGATGGTGATGGCGAAGCGGATGCAGTGAGACGGCAAAGACGCAGATAAGGTCGGCTTTATCTTAAAATGTCCGACGGAGTCCGCGCTGTCAAAACGCGCGGTGCAATTGCATGTCTGAGTGTTACCAAAAGTCGGACCAGCTTTGCCTACTACCACCATCAACACCAACCGAGCCGGTGAGACTGACAATGTTCCAAATCATTCGCATCTCTGATCCCAATTTGAGTGACGCTCAGCGAGCCGAGTATGCTCAGAAGTATACCGACCTTCGCATTGCGGGACTCGAACGCTCCCCACATGCATTTTCTACGACGGTCGCGGTCGAATCTCAACTGACCACAGACAAGAGACTTGCACGGCTTCAAGAGCCGCAAAAGACCATCTTCGTCTGCGCCAATCAAGAAACAGACGAATGGATGGGGCAAGTGACCCTCATCGGACCCCTCACGCGAACAAAATATGATATGTCGTTTCAAATTCTTCCCGAAGCCGAATTCGCCAAGTCACCTTCGCTCGACGATAACCCAAACGACATATACTGGCACATGACCGCCCTCTACGTCGACGACCGCATCTGTGGCCGAGGGGGCGCCCGTTTACTCTAAGAACAGTGCTTTCGATACATCGGCAACGGTCAGCTTCGAATCATCATCAAGCCGAACAACACCGTAGTCATCGAGATGTACAATCGTATGGGGTTCGAGGTGTTCCCTGGCAAAGCTGCGCTTATCGAGGCGATCCACGCGAGCAGAGTTGGATTCGACAGACTGCCCGCCAACGCCACTGATGATGCGTCGTATACAACGCGCCGCGGAATCGTGATGGTAAAGCATGTTGCACAGTGAACAAACGATAAAGCTTTTTACATGCAGTGTCTGACATGGCGGGCCGTGTTGTTCTCGGCAATATGAAGTTGCGGAACGGGAAAGTTACCGAATTAGCCGAGTCATGCTGCGATGTCGATCAAAGCCGGTGTTGTTTCTTCTACTGTAGACAACTTCATTCTGTCGTTTTGTCATCTTTATCGCTATCAGCTCAGCTGTCTTCCTACGTTGGAGTACGGACTACAGTTCATTTTTACATTGTGGTCAACTTCACGCAGCATCACAAAGTGAAAGCGCGGGCAAGATCGCCGAAGAAGTTCAGTGCCAACTCTTTAAAAAACGGCAAAGACTGACAAGAGGAGCAACGGTGCTGCTGCGACCGATGCATCTAGGCGAGTGCCTACATTTGCATTGCCCGTAGAGGTCGGCACTGCGGAAAGGCCAGTTGAGGCCGCAGATGCTTTGCGCACGAGAAACATTCGGACGAAACAGATGCCACGGATCAGCTTCGTGACAACCAAGGGGTTACGCGCTGACACATCACGTCGAGCAAGAACTTACGTGTGGTTGGAGGGCTTGCTATCGATGTGCCCATGATCGTCGTGCTGGACAACGAAGAAATTGTGGCAGAAGCAGCTTTCGCTGTAGTGCTTCCGCCCGTTGAGCCGGAAACAGCAAATCCGCAGCTAACGGCAAGCTCTATAGCCTCGTTATCAGCGTCACCGCCGTTGGAACGAATACAACTTCCACAGCTGAGAAGCAAGCTCGAAGCATCTGCAGAGCTGCAGACGCAGTTCGAATAGGCGATATTCCCCTCTGTCATATCATCGCATCTTTGCGTCGTGCTGACCAGCGACTGGCAAGCCGGGCGCATTCGGGCGGGAAGTTGTCCTGATCGATCTCGTCTTGGGCTTTGACAAGAAGGGTGAGGAATGTGACGGTGAGAAGTAGATTGAGCTTCATTGTGAGGGAAAGAGGTGTGTGATGCTTTTGGAAAGGCAAAGAGGTAGACAGGGTTCTTCAAGCGGATGCGAATGGTCGCGCAGACATCGACTGGCAAAGCTCGCTTTGATGTGTGCAGCATGCATCGATTCAGAATGCTATCTGTAAGACCTCTTGACTTGGCACAGCCAATGTCATGTGGGCTGGGGCTCCTCCATCAGCACACGAGACGGCTGTGACCTCCCCGCGCTATGACTACATCTTGCTTAGAGTCAAGAGCACTCACGTGGCAACAATCACTGCCAATTCAGCGCCGAGCGCCTACGTGGACACTCTAATGCCGCTAAAAGTATGATGGACGCAGCTGTTATAGCGGTAAGCCTTGCCAAGCCTTTCATGGCCTCAAGTTGCTTTTGCCAAGTCTCTGGGGCCTAGCCCTGGCTCATTGGCAGGTGGAGATGGCCCCGACTGTACTGCCAAATGGATGCATCTGGCCATGTGGAGGGAGTCTTATGGTCAGCCCAAAAGACACTGGTCCAGTGCTGTAACAGTCTGAAAGTTGGGGAGGTGAGCAACACATGAAATTCAAAATAAAATTCACACTGACTCTTGTGCCTGGTGATCAAATTCAACTTTTTCCTCTTCTATGGTCCAGCTTGAGCCCTAGCCCTAGCCCTAACCCTAGGCGGCTGACGCAAGTGGCTGGAGGCGGCCATGGCCGCTCTGCCAAATGGACACGTCAGGCCAGGTGGAGGGCTGCTTGCGGTCAGCGCAAAAGAGACTGGTCCAGTGCCATTACAGTTTGAAATTGGTTGCCATCAGACATGTGGAAATTCAAGGAAATTCAGACACATACTCACACTGCTCTAGTGCCCAGGGGCCAAATCCAACTTTTTCAGTGTGCAATGGCCAGCAGTTGTGGTCACCATCAGCAGCTGACTGCACATGCCAGCCCAGCTTGATGGCAACTGAGCCAGAGACTGCAGACCGCAGAGCTCACACCGCTCAGACCGCAAACCACCAACTGCAAACCACAGACTGCAAACCACAGACCGCAAACCACAGACCAATCACTGCACACTGCTCACACCACACACTGCAGACTGCAGACTGAAGACTGCACTGTGTTTCTGAGCTGACTGCTGTGCGTGACTCTGATGAACAGTGTTTTGAGTGTGCACATAGCCTAGCCCTAGGCAATGGCCATACATCGCTGGTTATGGCCACGGCTGCTCCACCAAATGTGCAACGATCTCACATGGAAAAGAATCTACAGTCGCTGGGCCAAAACACTGCTCTAGTGCCTTCTACAGTTTGAAATTTTTTGCAGTCACGAGGTGTGCAAATGCAGGGAAATGCAGGCCGGCGTGGACACTGCTCTGGTGCCCTGTGGCCCTATCCAACTTTTGAATGCAATTTCAGCATGGCCACCCTACATGCTTGCAAAATCACGGAACAGAAAAGACACATGAAATGGATGGTCAGCATGTGCAGCCACTCATCATGGCCACGGTCCGACACGGTTGTGGTTGCAGTCAGAAGTGGGTTGAGCTGGACCACTAAGGATGGTCCATGCTTTGTTCTCTTGGCTGTGCAAAGGCTGTACAATGGCCATACAAAGGGTGGGGGCCATACAATGATGGCTGTACAAAAAGTGGGGGCTGTACAAGGGCCATACAAAGGGTGGGAGTCTTGTGGCTGCTCTCACAGTCAGCAGTAACACTTTCTTGGATCCATGCCTTGTACAGTGCTTTGCAACCGTGAGCCCTACCCTTTGTGACCATAGACCATAAGCTTTGTGACCATGAGTCTCAAGCTGTCTGCTGCAGAATCCAAGTGTCTGTCAGACCTTGCAGTCTGCCAATAAAGGGTGTGAGTGGTGAGAACTTTGGATGATCTCCCACTGTGGATGGTGTTGCAGCCAGCAGACATGGGGGACAAAGCTTATGGCCTCTTTGAGTTATGGTCTGACATTGTCTGCACTGAATGAGTTGATTGTTATGACCGCTGTCTGCTTGGTGTGGCTGTGATGGTCCCAGCTGAGAGACAGACACGGTTGCACTCCTTTGTCTGTCCCATATGCTCAGCTGTGTGTCTCTGCCGATCCTGTTTGAGCCTGCTGAGGGTGATGCTGAATATAAACATGCTGGCTTCTTGCTGATGGACTCACTGAGATTCATCACTCACTCACTGTACTCTTCTGCTCCCAGCTCTGCATCTCTCTTCACCATGTCACAACACTTTGACTGCTCTTTTGGTGCTGGCAAGGATGGCACCAATGTCCAAAACAACAACACCCAGTGTGTGGTGACTTCTGTCCCCAGCTCTCCTGGTGAGAGGTATGCATTTGCAACATGTGTCACCATGTATCAGTGCAATAACTGACAATCTACTGCTTTTTTCCACAGTCTGACTGCTGATCCCTCTCCCATCAGCACTGCACAGATCACGCAGCTGCAGGAGTTCCACCTTTGCTTGGTTGCTCACCCATGCATCCTAGTCTGCACACGTCCCAACTGCGGCTATGGACTTGCACTGGTGCCATTGGTCAAGGAGATGGTGGCTCATGTGAAGCAGTTCCACTCCTACATGCTGGTGGATGCTCAGCTAGCTGCACTCAAGCTGCTCCTTCCAGAGCTGAAGCTGGAGCATCCTTTGGCTGTGGAGCTCAAGAAGGAACTCTTGCCGGTGCTGTGCATCCCAGAGCTGGCAGTCAGCTATGATGGCCGCCACTGCACGGTCTGCATGTACAGCATCAAGAGCAAGTCTGCCATGAATGGCCACATTCAGCAGCACACTTATGCTGACGGTGCAAGCAAGTACCACTGCAATGACGCTGTCCAGTTGTTCTGGGAGAGCAGCCAGACCTACTGTTGCTACGTGCATGTCAGCCATCCCACATTGGTGCCTCTGCCTCTGCCTGCAGCACTTGGTATGGCTATGTCTGCAGACAAGCTGGACGATGCCGCCAAGGCCAAGGTCAGCACTCTCATCAAGATGGAACAGGAGCTCCTCCACCATGCTGGTCTCCTTGCTCCGCAGATCCAGCCATCAGGGTACACTGGTAACCTTGGTCCTTGGGCACATGCCCTGGACTGGCAGATGTACTGGGCTGGCAAGCCGGTGACTGCCATTGCTGCATTGAACAGTGAACCCAAGCACTGGCCTGGCGCTCACTGTTATGGTGCTCACTGGATCTACACTGCCAGCAAGAAGGCCACTGTTGGCTGGATGAGCGGACTGCTCACCTCCAGCCGCAAGATGCAGACCACCTTCCACACTCACAGTCCAGATGCAAGCAAGCCATACAGCCTTAGGAAAGACACGGTCAAGAAGTGTACCGAGCTGTGGGCGCACATGCTGGTGCTGCTCTTCCACCTCTTTTTTGATGGTGACCATGCTGGCTACTATGGCAAGGCTGAGCTGTATGCTCACCCCTTGGCTTGGATGCAGAGCTGGAGGATGCCCTTCTCCAGCTGTGCGACTTCTATGGTTGCATCCAAGAGGAAGACAGTTGCGGTGACCCTGTGGCACAGAGGAAGACAGTTGCGGTGACCTGTGGTCACAGAGAAGCAGAGGCGCTGCTTCTTCAGCTGTCGGTCCTGCTGGTCATGCAAGAGCCGGTGGAGTTTGGCCACACAGAGCAGCTCATGCTCTTGCACCTTTTCCTTCACTTGTGCATCAGTGCTGATGGCATCCTCAAGCGCTATGTCCACCACAACAGCCACTCTGCCAGTGCACACCTGCAATCCCTTCTGCTTTGGCAAAGTGCTGGCACAAGACGATGCAAGCAGCTTTGCTTTTCACTGGAGCAAAGATCTTGCCACTGTCACCTTTGGCCTTGAGGAGATTGCGGTGGAGCGGCTTCAAGCTCTCCTGCATGGTGTGCTGCAGCAAGCAGACCAGCAGCTGGCACAGCTATGTCTTCTGGCCAAAGCCAACAACATCCATTTGGTCAACCTAGTGCTGGTGCAGGACAACATCTGCAACACGCAGCCAGGCTTCAGCTTTGCCAATGCTATGCTGGAGCCCCCAACACTGCCAAGCATCCTCTGCCATGCAGTTGCCGGTAACGCTCTGCCGCCGAGCCTCTGCCGCCAAGCCTCTGCGCCGAGCCTCTGCTGCCAAGCCTCTACCGCTGAGCCTCTGCCACCAAGCCTCTGCCGCCAAGCCTCTGCTGCCAAGCCTCTCCTTGATGCATATTCAAAGGAGGTTGCGTTTGACTGCACCGCAGCTCAAGCCTACTTTACCATTCACGAGGAGTTCACCAAGCTGCTTGCTGTGCTCATCGAGCTCAGCAGCGGTCTACCAGCAAGAGGTATGGAGCTGGTCCAGCTGCAGCACACCAACACCTCCTAGGACCACGCAACATCTTTGTCCACAATGGCAGCATCTTCACCACTCTGCCCAGCAACAAAAGGCACTGGCCGGCAGAAGATCATTCCACGGTTCTTGCCACATGTGGTTGGCTGCTTGGTCATCATTTATGTCTGCCAGGTGGTGCCGTTTGTGCACCTGCTGTACAACTTGACAGTGCAGCCACACCAGTCCAGTGCCATGCTTCTTGTGGATCATGCTGGCAAGCCATGGGATACCAACACGATCAGCAAGATGTTGCAGTCTCTCTGCAAGCAGTACATCTCCACCACATCTGGTGGTTTGATGATGCGCACTTGGCATCAGCTGGCTGTGAGCATCGACTGCAAGCTCATCCGGCCCAAGAAGCTGACCGCTGACAAGTGGGAGGAGGACCATGCTCACGATCTTCAAGCTGGCCACTCCACCAACACTGCACAGCAGCACTATGGCCTGGACGCAAGCATGCTCCACCAGCTCAACCAGGATAGCATGACGGCGATGCTGGAGGTCTCTGAGTGGTGGCATGCTTTCTGGCAGCTGCGGTCCAGCTATCAAGAGAAGGTTGTGCAGCTGGTTCCGCTCCACACCCCATCAAGCAATGGTGAATCGGCCAAGGCCATCCATGCACTCAAGCGGCAGCTGGATGTGTTCCAAGCTGATGTGCGGTCCATCAAGCAGAAGCTGGACCACACTGTCACCACTTCTCCCCAAGTTGGTGTCAGCTGCAGCCGCTCTGCTGTGGTATTGATGGACATCTGTCAAGTGCTCTTCAAGGTCACTGGCAGCCAGTGCACCAAGATGGTGGACCAAGCCTATGCACTCAACACAATCCACTGCAGAGAGTCACTGCTGATTGTGGTCATGGCCACTGGGTCTGGCAAGTCAGTGCTCTTCATGGCACCCCTCCACTGGCTGCCATTGTCCTCTGTGATGGTTGTGGTGGTGCTGTATATTGCATTGATGGAGGATCTGCTGCACCAATGCAAGGACATTGGCATTGCTGCCAGCAAATGGCTTGGCTACCAATGTGCCGACAAGGTGGAAGGCAGTGCACTTGTCTTTGTTGCAGCAGAGAACTGCTACTTGGAGCCATTTGGACTTTGGATCCAGAGTCTGCAGCAGCAGGAGTGGCTGGCAGCTGTGTTCTTTGATGAGTGCCATGTCACCATCACACAAGTGCACTTCTGGCCAGTGATGGACAAGATCAAGTGGTTGATGTCAAGTGTGATGGTGCCTCTGTACTTCCTCACTGCAACGCTGCCACCCTCCATGGTAGCCTCCTTCAAGGAATCCCTGATGCTCCTGCAAGATGGAGCAGGTCTGATCTGGGCTGCCACTAACTGCAAGAACATTTCCTACTTGGTGAAGCCAGTGGCATTGAAAGTGGAACTGCAATTCCACCTCCAGAGCTTGCTGTGAGCCCATCCTAGCAGTCCAGTGATGGTGTTTTGCAAGTCAAAAAGCAATGCAGAGTTGCTGGCTGGCAAGCTTGGCTGCACCTTTATGACTTCTGAGATCAAAGCTGAGAGCAAGATGGCCATGCTCCATACTTGGCTCAAGTGCGCTGCCACTGAGACCAGAGACAGGCTACGCATCCTGGTTGGCACTTCTGCCATTGGAACTGGCATCAACCCACCTCACATTCAGCTTGTGGTTCACTGTGGTGACGCCTGGGACTTGGTCAGTTATGTCCAAGAGTCAGGCTGGGTAGGTCGAAGCGGTGATCCAGCCTCTGTGGTGCTGCTGGCCACCCAGCGTAAGGAGGAGGTCACCCTTGAGGAGTACATCAATGAGAAGACATGCTGGCGCTTGGTCCTTTCCACGTATCTGGATGGCATGCTGGATGGCATGCTGGATGGCATGCGGATGGCATGCTGGTGACGTGCCTCAGCCAGCCAGACTTGGCACTTTGTGATCTCTGCAAGTCCCAAGTTGCTGGTCCATCGACACTGCCTCAAAAGGTGATTGGCTTGGACTTGCCTCCACTGTTGGAGAAGCAGGACCAGCACAGAGCAGCAGCAGTAGCAGTAGCAGCAGCAGCAGTAGCAGTAGCAGCAGCAGCAGCAGCAGCAGTAGCAGCAGCAGCAGCAGCAGCAGTAGCAGCAGCAGCAGCAGCAGCAGCAGCAGCAGCAGCAGCAGCAGCAGGCAGTGCTTGATGTTTTCACTGCCTCAGCATTGACACCACAGGAGCCAAGTCCAGGGCCATTGACCTTTGACAACTCTGCCTTTGACCATGTGATCCTCCCAGATACTCCACCCAAGGTCAACACCACTGGTACCAAGGCCCTACTGGATGGCTTCACCAACATGTGCTCCCTCTGCTATCTCTTCTGCTGCCAAGGAACCATGGTGAGTGGATCAACAGCTCCTACATTGGCAGGATCAAAGCACACATCCAGAAGGCCAAGAACATTGTGTGGTTCTCTTGCTTGGTGCTGATGGATGTTTGCCACAGTGGCAGCAGCTCTGAGGGCCAGACTTGGTGTACTTGATGGTATGCTGACATTGTCCTTCCAGTGGTTGCTGCTGTGTTACACAGTAATGATCACTGTGCAGAGGTGATGCAGTGGCTTGGATGCTCCTTCACCCGTGTCAGCCATGTGGAGCAAATGCTTGGTGCCTCGGTCCCATACAAAGGGGAGTGTGTTCTCCTTGCCTTTGCCATCTTTGTTGCTGCTGTTGAAGCTGTTGTATGATTTCAGTGTAAGGTGTTGCACAGTGCTGACAAGGCCAGCAATCCACTTGGACACTCTGTTTACATCAGAACTGAGGATTCACATGGAAAGGGAGCAACATCCATTTTTTTTGGCACTTTGAGCTCCCATACTGGCTCAGATAAGCGGTGCCTCCCTAACCCTAAGCAGGAATGAATTGGCAGTGTCAGATTATGTCAGGAGCACCAGTTGGCATGAACATGGAGTGGCCAAAATTTCTTTTTTGTGACTTTGAAATCAGATACTGGCTCCAGCAGCTGTTGCATTGCCAATTCAAGACCAGCCTTTGATCTGGCTGCACATTTTACATGCTTACATCAGGAATCATTGTTCAGGCATCTCAGGCAGGCTCCAGATCTGATGCCAACCTAAAATGGTTGATATCTTGTTACTGAAATCCTAGGCCCAGTTGTGGCACTGTTCAACAGCAAGACAGTTCTTTTGTCAGTTGAAATTAATGTGCACTATTTGACAGTTACACTTGACTGCCAATGTATTCCTTTTTGCATACCATTATGTGAGCAATGAAAAAACAATGCTATGTGTTTGTATGTATTATAATAGCCTTGTTATACATTTTATGCTGGGCTTTTGAGGATACCTAGCTTGTCCAGGGTTTGGTTTGATACAAATGCAGAGTGGCAGCTACAAATGCAGAGTGGCAAATACAAAGAAATTGGAGGGAAAATCAAACCAAGATGCATCTCATTCCAAATGCAACTGTTGGCCAAGTGGCAGATACAAACTGGACAGTGGCAACTACAAACTGGACAGTGGCAGCTACAAGGTCACAATGGCAGATACAAAATGGTCCACCAGCAGACCACACAGAATTATCATGTACAATGACACACATCTATTAGGATTAGGATTAGGATTAGGATTAGGATAGGGTTAGGGTTAGGGTTCCATCAGCAACTGACCTGAATCCTGCTTTCTCGTTCGCTAATTTGATCTAACAATTTCCTATCTATTACTCTAAAATGAACCCCCTCACACAGATATTGAAGAAGCAAGTGGAAGAATCAAAGAAGCCTTTCGCAGTGGTAGACTGCAACTTGTGGGTGAACAGAGTCCTCTTGGACATCATTTGCCAGACAGCTTTCAGTTAGGATGCTAATTCAGTCAACAACCCAGACAGTGAACTGGCCCAAGCTTACCATCAAATTATTCCAATGTAAATCAGTCATAACTTAGCCCGTATCGGTCTGCCATACAATCTGCGCTAGGAGGAGCTGTGCAGAGGTTGAGGGGCGAGGGGCAAGGGGAGTGACCCGCCAGGCTGAAAGCATAGTCTGTCTTACCACCGAAGCACCTGCTGTGACCAGCAAGGCACGTTTCAACCAGCTGAAGCTGGTCAAGCCATAACGTCGTTCCGCACTGATCCCCATATACTTGCACACACTTGCATACACCACCAAAGCAAAGCAAAACAACAAAATCTTTGCAATTGCGCTTGCACCCGCACCTGTGTGTCCAGCTCAATACTTTGGGAAAGATCCAAACCCTTCTGTCGGTGCCTTCTTCAACGCATACCCCCAATAGTCATACGTGGTGCTAACAACTGTGTTCCCCCACCAGTTCAACTGCAGCGAGCCGTTCTTGGGCAGGATAAGCATAAAGAAAATGACAATCATACTGATGATCATCCCGCTATCCAACGCAGCAGCAAGCACAAAGTTGTACTTGCTCCACCACCTGAAGTTGTACCTCCTGACCAGATACTGGAACATGAAACTGACCGCGAACCAGGACAAATAGTTGATCGCGGATGCCGGTGGGATGAAACCGACACCCGCAAAGATGACCGGCCACGAGACATACCTGATCCACGACCTGGGATACCACCGCGCAAGGATCCAGAACGGGATCGGGTTCAGCGCCCCAAGCAGCATTGCCCAGTACATTGAGCTGTACATGCTATCGTGCCCAAACATCCTTGCCGGCCCAATGGCACCCCAAATCAAACCTGCCATGTAAAACACCATGATGTTCGGACAGACAAAGCTGTTTGGCTGATTGGGCGAACAGATCCCCTCAATGTTGCTAAGCATCCAGCTCTTGACGCCGAGCTGCACAAAGCACGCCACCACCACGCCCGACAGCTGCACGATAAATGTCAACCGAGGCGGGATCTTCATATAATGCCCCAGCTTGAGATCCTGCACAAACTGCAGTCCGCCAAACAAGCCCTGCAGCGCAAAAGTCTTGAAGATCATGTTGGGCAACGGCTTACCCGGCAATATGTAACCACCCAGCAGCTCGCCAATGAGATTTGTGCCAATTGCCTGCCCATCACCATCACGGGCACGCAGCCACACATGCCATCACTCCACTCGCACGGGAACAGAAACGAAACAAGTTTGATTGCCTAACTCGAGCGAGTCGCTCGCGAGCTCCCAGCCGTGGCCGTACAAGGCAACGGACGGTCGAGCGTCGCGTGTGAGCGTAGCAGAGGGTGCGGGAGACCGCAGAAATTGAAACTAACATGAGTAACAAGAGAAACAACGCACGGGACGGGACGGGCAGGTGAAAAGCCGAATGCCGGAGCAAAACGGCGAGTGTGTGATGGTGGTGAGACAGAGGCGACGACGACAAAGCGGACTGAGCCTTTGTACACGTCGCCTCCACTGCTGACGTAGTGCTTACGTGAGCAGTCACGTGCACCGCTCCAGTGAAGCTAGTGCTCGTTCCAAGCGCTCTGCAGTGATGCATAGATAAGGGAGTGTTACGTCGCTGACCCTAACTGGGAATCCCCTTGTAACCCTAACCAACACTTGTAGTGAGCTACCCGCATATTCAGCCTGCAGTCGGGGTGCTTCGACGACGTATGCTGAAAAAGTGGACCGCAATGTGGCGGGGGTAATGGATGCTTCGAGTTCTTCCAAATACAGCTCAGAAGTGTTTGCTCGTGGAATGTGTTCAGAGAGGTGGAAGTGGGTGAAGCCGAGAGAGTGGCTCGGTGGAGGACGTAGGCGAGGGAATCTTTGGGATGCGAGCAGAACTGGCCGCTAGAGAATGGTGTGAATGCGGCATTGTTATGAGATCGTGATGGAGAAGAATGGCTCTGAAGGAGAGTTGGAAATGTGGTCAAGAAGAAACGGAAGGTTGGAAGAATCAGAAGGTGGAGAAGATTTGGCAGACTTTGGATGTCAGAGTCATCTCCCGATGCAGAAATGTATCGGGTGTCAGAGGCCAAAGTTTGCTGCCGCCGGCAAAGAAACGGTTGCTTATCTGATTTGGCCGGTCTTTGCCTAGCATATTCATTCCACCGTCCTCTCCTGTGCAAGGAATGCAAGCTTACCCTCAGCCATTGTCGGCATTCAGCTCTGCTTTGCACTTTTGGGCCTCTTCCACACCACAATGTATGACAGGGTTGCACATATGACCAATTCTCACGAAAGGACAAGGCCACGAGGTGCTGATCTCTCTTGTTTGGAAACATCTGATGAGAAGCTTCTTAGGTTACTGTGCCACTTGACTTGAATGGCCCTGATCAAGCGATACGACATTGCGAGCAACGATATCGCGGTGAGTTAAGCGGCAAAAAGTCACAGCGGCACAGACCAAGCCGCTTTTCTCTTCAATGGCATGACAACTTTTCCCTCAAACCCAGCACATTCTTCTCTTCACCTCTCTTCAGGCGCAATCCAAGTCTTATCTGCGGAACGACTGAAGCAAAGACACTCGCTCATGTGGAATCATTTCCAAAATTCAAAGAAGCTTCTTTTATTGCGTTGCCGGTTGTTTTGATTCCAGCTAGCTTGGCGACAGTCTGTGAGTCTGCATCACGTGACGGCGTGTTCATCTGAGCTCGCTTACGCGCCCACAGCCAGGTCTCTCATCGCTCTCTCCTCTCTCTCCTCCATCATCTTTCCTTTGGCGAGCGCTGTGGTTAGCACGCACTCGCCTCTTTCTTTTTACCCGCCCGATCCCTCCCTTGCATTCCGCCTGTATGTTCCGCCTTCTCTGCGCTCGACCGGCCCTATGGTGGGCTGGGAGCCTCTGAGCCAGCAGACTTTGTCGCTGACCCGCAATCCTATGACCGTCTATGCCTCCCCTCCCTGTGTCTCTCGGCCGAGTAAGCATGAGCTGGGATGCGAGCTTTTTTTTGGGTTGTGGCGAAAATTTTCTGTTTTCGAAGCGAGGGTCCTCTGCTCTCGTGCCTTTGGGCTTTCTTCCAAGTTTCTTAGGTCCGAGCGGTGGCGAAGCAGTAGCTCTTTTTTTCGCGCCTTGTTGGAAACGCAGCAAAACAACCAGAATCACCAGATTTTGGAGTGTATGCCTTTGTGCCTGTGAGTTCAAAAAGCACGCGCACACATGGAGATCTCTTTGCTCTCCTTGTGCTTTGCACGGCGTCTATGCCGTCAGCCCGTCAGAAAAACCCCATACTTTCTGTGCGGCGAGATCCAGTGCTGCAGCGCATCACACCGCAAATATGCTGTCTGGAGAAGTGGTTCCGTGGCAGAAAGACGACGTATGAATCCCTGTTGGTATCTCGCAAAAATTTGACAGAAGGACAGGCCACTTTTGTAGATGATAGAATGGTGTGCACATGCTTTTGCGTAGAATAGAACGCGCTGATTCTCTCTTTCTATTGTTCAGCGGCGGAGATTGGTGAGGCAAAGAAAAGAAGCGAGAGAGTTCAGCTACAATCGGCCAACCAAGAGGGAAAAATCTTGAGATTCTTGTTACTGGACAGCTGTCTGTGCTTTTCTACAGAGAAGGTCAAGTGTGTGTCTCTCTCTGTGCAGACTCAATGGCTCCAAGGTTGTTTCTTTGGCCATTTCGCACCACCATTTCTTGCTGCTCTACAAAACCTTAGAGCTGACTTGTATCTTTCAGCTGCAGCTTACATCTCTTTCCTTCCTTCTCCACCACATAATCCTTCCCTCCTCAACCTACTTATAGCATTGCGAATCGCTCTGCTGTCACTCCTCTCGAAGTCGTACTTCTTCGACCTTCATATTAACACATTGGTCTTTGCCACTCTCCTCTTTACATTCACTCGTCACACAGCATTTGACGGGGCTCTTCCTTCAAGGTTGTAACATCTGGTGGCGCATTCTCTCGGCAAATTTCTAAGAGTCGCGCATCCAGCATCGACCTCCCCTCTTCTTCAGCTTCATCATCTATCTTCGGCCACTCCATCATCTTCATTTCATTTTTTGTCCATGCCGATCTTTGCAAATCCCATACACCAACGCATCCACGCATGCTTATCTGCAGGTCTCTCTCACCCCCCCCCCAAAACATGGATCTCGTGCTCGACAAGATCTGGGCTGCTGTTTACCTGCTTTGCCACGTAAGATCGCCAACGATCCTTCCGCGCTAGCATCGCTTGCTGACGCAACTTTGAGCAGCGACTTTTCCAGCATGTTGGGTCTACCATCAGACATAGCCACATGGGCAGGCTCTGCTAGCACCTCGGCGTTCTCGCCATCCAACTGGTTTGCTAATATGGCGCTGAAGGGTGGTGGCTGACGCGTTGAGGGATAATGCAGTCAACTGGTCCGGGTTGCAGAATGTGTCGGTGTTGCCGAGGGAGAACATCGTTCGTCAGTGGGTTTCGCTCTGCGTCTTGATGTATCTTGGTATCTTGGTGCTGTATTTCACCTTTGTGAGTCTGTTGTACAAGTACATTTTCAACAAGGAGATGGAAAACCATCCGAGATATATCAAAAACCAGGTTAGGTTGGAGATTCAGTCGTCGATGGATGCTTTTTTGCCGCTGGTGTTCTTGACGGTGCTGTGGTTTGTGTTTGAGGTTAGGGGTTATAGCAAATTGTACTAGAACATTGGCGATTACGGGTGGGGCTATGCGGCGTTGTCGGTGCTGCTGTTTTTGGTTTTCACCGACTTTTTGATCTATTGGGTGCACAGGATCGAACATCATCCAAGACTGTATAAGCATATTCACAAGCCGCACCACAAGTGGCTGGTCCCAACGCCGTTTGCGAGTTATGCCTTCCACCCGTTGGATGGGTACTTTCAGTTGTTGCCATATCATGTCTTCCCCTTTGTCTTCCCCCTGCACCGCGTTATCTCGATCGGCTCCTTCGTCTTTGTGAATCTGTGGTCGATCTTGATCCACGATTTGCATATGATTTGCAACTCGCCGCTGGAAAAGATTATCAATGGTCATTCGCATCATACTTTGCACCATTTGTTTTTCACATGCAACTACGGTCAGTACTTCACGGTTTGCGATAGGATGGGTGGGTCCTACAGAGCACCGAGGGTGGAGGATGATCCGTTGCTCGCGATGACGGCATGCCCGCGGCGCGCTCCTTTGGCGGATCGGTGGACCACGCTGTACCATCATCAGCACTCTGCGCCCAACTCCAATAATGGAGCGCCCTAGTCCGTGTGCCCCAATGCGCCGCGATCTCACATCCAAACCAATTCACGGTCGCAAGACACAGGTGGAGTGCCTCGTACGGTTTGAAATTGGGGATGGCCGCGACACGTGAATTTCTCGGAAATGCAGTCACTGCTCTTGTGCCCTGCGCCCCCTCCCCTTTTTGGCAGGCCGTCCGGCCATCACTTCGAAGCGGCCGTCCCTTTGCGGACACTGCTCAAGTGCTCTACGGCCACCTTGCAATTTTGGCTGGTACGGCCCGCTGTCCCTTTGAAGCGGCCGTTGCTCTGCTGACACAGGCCACATGCGTTACGGCCGCAACACCGTTTTGGCATGGCCGCCGTTGGCCTGGTGACTGCCTCTGCTGGCCGCTGTCCAAGGGGGTGTCAATGTTTGATGGTCAGAGAGTATGCATTGATAGGACTTCAGTTTGGAATGGTACACCGTCAATGTTTGCAAAAGGATGGATGCAAAAAGACGTGTGAAATGGATCAGCAGTCCAAGGTGGCTACCGTCAGAGAAGTGGGTTGAGCTGAACAACCGATGACAGTTGTCCTGGCAAAGGCCGTACAAAGGATGGGAATTTGGCAGCCCTGCTCTCACGGTCAGTCAGATTGGGTTGTTTGCACCATGCTTTGTGACCATAAAGCTGCAGGCAACAGATTGTGGACGGCAAGAGTCAGATGCATTGTAGCCGGTCAATGAAAGGGGTGAGGAAGACAAAAGACAAAGCTTGCAGCCTCTCTGAGTTACGGTCCACCATTGTCTCCATGGTGGAGAACCTCTGAGATGGCAGGACAAGTGCCTACAGCTGCCAACTGCTTGGTGTGGCCAGGATGATCTCCAGCAAGAGAGTTGGCCGTGCTCCTTTGTCTATCCCGTATGCCCTGCTGTGCGTCTCTTCCCATCGTGCCATGAGGCTGCTGGGCGGATGCTGAGTATAAAGAGGCTGCCTTCTTGCTGTTGGATGGTCTAAGATTCATTCTTTACTCTTCCGCTCCCAGCTCTGCATCCTCTTCACATGTCTGCCCTTTCCAACAGCTCTCTTGGTGCTGGCACCAACAGCGCCACCACTGACAACACCAACATGGTCTGCAGCGTGCCTGATGACGGGTATGTACTGTATTTGCACAAGCATCACCACACGTCAACTGCACTCCACTGACATCCAGCCTCTCTGCTTTGCAACAGTGCAACTGATGTTCCTGCTTGCATCAGCGCTGCACAGATCACGCAGCTGCAGGAGTTCCACCTCCGCTTGGTGGCTCACCCACGCATCCTGGTCTGCACGCGTCCCAACTGCGGCTATGGACTTGCACTGGTACCATTGGGAAGGAGATCATGGCACACATCAAGCAGTTCCACTCCTATGCGCTGGACGATGGTCAGCAGGCCAGCTCACGCCTTCTGCAAGAGCTGGACCTGGAGCTTCCGTCTGTGGTGGAGCTCAAGAAGGAGCTTTTGCCAGTGCTGTACATCCCAGAGCTGGCAGGCAGTTACGGTGGTCGCCACTGCACTGTCTGCACGTACAGCATCAAGAGCAAGTCGGCCATGAACAGCCACGTTCAGCAGCACACTTATGCCGACGGTGCCAGCAAGTACCACTGCAACGATGCCATCCAGTTGTTCTGGGAGAACACGCAGAACTACCGCCGCTATGTACATGCCACCCACCCCACATTGGTGCCTCTGCCTCTGCCTGCAGCACTCAGTACGGCCATGTCCACAGACAAGCTGGACAATGCGGCCAAGGCCAAGGTGAGCACCCTGCTCCAGACAGATAAGGAGCTGCTCCACAGTGCCGGTCTTCTCACCCCGCAGATCCAGCCACAGGAGTACACTGGCAACCTTGGCCCATGGGCGCGTGCTCTGGACTGGCAGATGTACTGGGCTGGCAAGCCCATCACTGCCCTTGGCCTCCTACGTGGTGAGCCCAAGAATTGGAGAGGTGCCCACCGCTACGGAGCACACTGGGTGTACGCTGCTGGCAAGAAGGTGGCAGTGGAGTGGATGAGCGGGCTGCTCAGCTCCAGCCGGACCACGCAGGCCCTCTTCCATGCTCATGGTCCTAACGCCAGCAAGCCATACAGCCTCAACAAGGACAGTCAGGAAGCGTGCAGAGCTGTGGGCGCACGTGCTGGCACTGCTCTTCCACCTCTTCTTTGACGGCAACGATGCTGGCTACTATGGCAAAGCAACGCCGTATGCTCACCATGGCCTGGATGCAGAGCTGGAGGATGCCCTTCTGCAGCTGCGGGACTTCTATTGTGGTGTGGAGGAGGAAGATGGCGGCCAACCCTGTGGTCACAGAGGAAGCAGAGGCACTGCTTCTCCAGCTGTCTGTCCTGCTGGTCACGCAAGAGCCGGTGGACTTTGGCCATACAGAGCAGCTCACCCTCTCGCGCCTCTTCCTTCACTTGTGCGTCAGTGCTGACGGCACCCTCAAGCCTGTCAGCGCTGCCACCTCTGCCATTGCAGCCTTGGAGTTCTGCATCCGCAGTGTGCTGCACGAGCATCTCCTTCATGCAGAGCACGGCCTCCTTGCGCACCAAGACGCAGCGGGCAAGATGGCAGAGGTGGACAGCATCCTCCAGCAGTACGCCTACCACAATAGCCACTCTGCCAGCGCACACTTGCAGTCTCTCCACTGCTTTGGCTCAGCGCTGGCGCACGATGACGGCAGCAGCTTTGCATTCCACTGGAGCAAGGATCTTGCCACCGTCACCTTTGGCCTGGAGGAGATTGCTGTGGAGCGGCTTCCTGCTCTGATGCACGGTACATTGCAGCAAGCAGACCAGCGTCTGGCAGAGCTACGTCTTCTGGCAAATGCCAAAGAGGCCAACATGGTCGATCTGGCCCTGGTGCAGGACAACATCTGCAACATGCGCCCTGGCTTCAGTGTGGCGGATGCATGCCTGGAGCCGCCAACGCTGCCCAGCGTCCTCTGCCGTGCGGTCACTGGCTCTGCGCCAGCAGCCTCTCTGCCGCTGCTGGATGCCTACTCCAAGGAGGTCAGGTTGGACCGCACTGCTGCTCAGGCCTACTTTGCGCTCCACGACGAGTTCACCAAGCTGCTTGCTGTGCTCATTGAGCTCAGCAGCGGTCTGCCAGCCCGAGGAACAGAGCTGGTCCAGCTGCAACACACCAACACGCTGCTGGGTCCACGCATGTCTTTGTGCACGACGGCAGCGTGTTCACTGCCCTGCCCAGCAACAAAGGCACCGGCCGGCAGAAGATCATTCCACGCTTCTTGCCGCATGCCGTTGGCTGCTTGGTGGTCTTTTATGTGTGCCAGGTGGTGCCATTTGTGCACCTGCTGTACAATGCGACAGTGCAGCCCGCGAGTCCAGTGCCATGCTTCTTGTGGATCATGCTGGCAAGCCATGGGATACCAACATGATCAGCAAGATGTTGCAGTCTCTCTGCAAGCAGTACATCTCCACCACATCTGGTGGTTTGATGATGCGCACTTGGCATCAGCTGGCTGTGAGCATCGACTGCAAGCTCATCCGGCCCAAGAAGCTGACCGCTGACAAGTGGGAGGAGGACCATGCTCACGATCTTCAAGCTGGCCACTTCACCAACTTAGGGTTAGGGGTTAGGGTTAGGTTTAGGGTTAGGGTTAGGGTTAGGGTTAGGGTTAGG